>CM064480.1:14449370-14544726 GCA_032716605.1 Paralithodes platypus | reverse complement strand
TATCAAAAGGGCTTAGGTCCTAACTAATGTCTGTTAGGCGAATAAAGTCTAGCTGGGATATCAAGGTTAGGAAACTGTGGCTGAGCAAGACAGGCTCATAGCCTAGCGTTGTCCTTAAGGCGGTATGATTAAAGTTACGTTAATGACGGGGATGCTCTCTTCGTAGATCCAGATCTCAAGTATATGGCTCTACCCTCTAAAGTCAAGCAAAGCGGCAGCACTGGGTTATAAGGTAGTAGGCTAATGCCCTCTTACAACACGATGCTGCACTCGCAAAAGACACAACCAAAAGGACGACCTAGGCTACCACCGAAGCCGTCGAAGTCGTGTAGGTATAAACAAACCGTACACACATCGGTGACAACGACAACAGAAACCTCATCCCAGTCTAGCATTAAAAAACCGAGCAGAGCACTACTGATAATGAGGGAGACACGCAAAGAGTCATCAAACCTCCATAAACTAAGGACACTGAGGGAGAAACACACAGAGTCATCAAACCTCCATAGACTAAGGACACTGAGGGAGACACACACAGAGTCATCAAACCTTCATAGACTAAGAACCCTTATAGCCTATTCTAATACATGTAAATATATATGAGAGCAACGCACACAATACGATGGGCCGATATGAAATCGTGTACAGAACCCAGAGGGAGTGCTGTGACATTAAAAGATTAGAGGAATGAAAGAAAGGAAGTTGAGTGAGAGAGACAGAATCAGAATGGTGGGGATATGGGGGACAGTTGTAAATAGGATGTTAGTCGTGTGCGCCCCTGGCCTGCTCTGAGGAAGGCAGCTCCCGGGGACCCCCGCGAACGCAGGAGCCCACAAAGACGCGGTGGTCGACCAATCACAGGCCGAGACGTCACAAGGCAGCAGGTGTCACGTGACACAGCCAGACACGCTAGCCAATCAAGGGGCGTGAGAAAGCACGCGCGCGAACCTCCGAGCGAGGGAGGCAGCACATGTATACACACACACACACTACCACCACACTGCCTATATTGTTCTCTCTCCTTAACAATATACAATGCATGTTATATTCTATTAATGATATAAAGCACTTCCCGTTGTCACAGACAAAAATAAAGACCACCACTGGACTGTCTGCGACAACACGACCGCTAAGAAAGAAAGAACAACACTCTCCGACAACCGCACCCCACTTCAATGTCCCTGGCGAGCGCCAGTGGCCACCGAGAGGCGATTCTGCCAACGCTGGTAGGCGTCACACCCCGCCCAAGATATAGGACGCTCAACATTAGTCGAGCACCATATCTGACAAGGCAGAATGCCGACAAGACCCGCCACACTTAGCCACTCCACCAGAAAATGAAATGCAAAGCTCAATCTTAAATAAAAACAACACATTAGCATAAAGAAAATCTTATAACCCCTCCCAAACATAATAGTATAATTTTAGCCTACTATGCTCCCTGAGCGAGCTTCACAGAGCCCAGCCTACTAAGTGAAAGACAGGTTCAACTTAGGACTTTAGCTATAATATTGGCAACTTACAATTAACTACCAAAAAGAAAGAGTTTTTATGTGATTTTTTTATTTAATTTTAATGTTGTTTTTTACGGCTGCTCTACAGGGGCAAGCCTGGTTTTTCTAAACTCTCAAACACACACTGACTGAACGGCGAGGGTGCTCCCCGAAGCGTACCCTCCCGTGACATCAATCAGCCACCATATTATCAGCGCCCTTAACATGCCACACATCCAACTTGTGTTCCGGCAGCAAAACAACACCTGGCACTGATAAACTGCCCAGTTCATCACAAGACTGGCACTTCTCTTCGCTCTCTCCGGCAACGGGACCTGCCAATAACCTTTCACTAGTTCTACCTTCGTGATAAGCGATGCAGCCCCGATGCGGTCTATGGGATCGTCAACTCTCGATAAGGTATAAGCGTCTGTCAATGATAATTCACGCACACTCTTACAATCAACACACACACTGATCTTGCCACTTAACACAGGTTGCAAAGTTACAGGCAATGATCACTCACGACATTCCTTATCCCTCAGACCCTTCGTTAACACGTAGTCCAGCTCTGCTTTCACCACAGGCTGTCGAGCAGGATTTATACGGTAGGGAGCCAATTTGAACCTAGCACTGTCTCCAGCCTCCATGTCGGATTCTACCCCGTACATCAGGCCTGGAGAATGAACAAACATGCGGATGTACTGCCACAGCCACAACTTCTCTTGACGCTCAGTAACAAAAGGTTGCCACTTCTCTCGACGAACAACATGCTCATTGCCCTCCCTCAACCAATCCGAGACCACAGTTTCTACACTATAGCCTCCCTCCTTCTCCACCTTTGTTCCCAGAACGGCCAGGTCATGAGAGTGACAATCTGTACCACCTGTGCAGTCACTCCCACAGTTCATAATTGCTAATGCTCCCCCACCAATACCGTACATGCGCACCCCCGCATTCCTTGCAACTACATCTGCCTGCGCAGCATCACCGCCTTCAGCGACATGGCAAGATACAGTCGGTCTATGGTAGGGCTGTTGCATAATACTAGAGCAGCATTGGGAGGCTATGCGACGACCGGGCACAGCCACTCCACAGCCAACCTCACCAATCTGCTCAATATCCTGGTTCTGACCACTACCCTTAGCAGCCATGGGTCGACTCTTACCTGAAAACCATGCCAAAGCCTCGTCGCCCACCTTGAACCATTGAAACAACGAGGCCAACGGTCTACTAACACTCAAGTGACCTGTCAGCGGAACCTCGTGCACCGCAAGAGTTGTGAGGCCTGGGTGCTCGGCACAAACAGTGGGGTATGAACCGAGCGGGTGCTGGAGCGCTGCACACTGCTGCTCAGGCAGGTGCTCTAGCGCTTCCACAGCCACCTGGCTCGTGTCCCCCGCCCACTGCTCCACCGAGACATGACAATCCCTTCTCTCCTCCACCTGTGCCCCACTGCCCCCCTCTCCTTCTCCACCTTGGCCGCTGCAGACCAACATAGGGACAGTAGGCTGCTCAGGTGGTTGCCTCACAAACTCCTTGAGGTTCACATGACATGTTTCACCGTCCTCGAGTTCAACTTGCTGTCCCGGAGTTTTCTCACGCCCTACCTCCACACCCAGTGTGACATGTTCTGGGGCCACTCTGGACTTAAGCGTTGGTGCTAATACTAAGTCGCCAAGAAGAGCCGCTGGATCAAAACTCATCAAATTACTCCCAGCTTTAGCTTGCTCCTTCCGACCGTTCCTCCGCTGGTCTAGAGACTGAGGAATAGGCTGTGACACATTAGATGCACGAGATCGGGTAACAACACACGCCTTCTGATGTAATTGACACCTCTCGACCCACTCCTGCCCCTCCCTACTCACGTCGGCCGCCCTCTCGGCAGCGACTAAGGGTGGAACCTCAGAAGTAGGCACCGCAAAGTCGTTGCCGAGAAGAAGGTCGACGCCCTCTACTGGCAGTTTCTATACGATTCCAACATCAAGCTCCCGTGTCACACCATCAACCTCCAGCTCTACTCAAACCAACGGGTATGACCGTGTAGCATTAACCCTTATTTAGCGGCGAGCAACATAAGTCGAGTTAAATAAAGCTGGACTATGTGGCGGCGCTCGACATAACTCGAGTGGCAATTTCAGCACGTAATGTGGCGAGAGAGAGAGACAATGGCAGGAAGACTAGCGAGCGTATGACTGCTCCAGACCACCGCGGCGAACCTACTGACACAAATCTCAGCTCCCTCCTCCCTCTCTCACTCGCTACATACTCAATTATGTACTGAAAGTACCGAATTACCTGCTTTTTGCACTCGCGTTGCACGGTTATTGCAAGAAAACTATCCATCATACAAGGATCGTTATGGTGTCATTCGAAAGCTCTGTTTATGCCCTTTCAGGGATAGGTACTTGTTTTACGTTCTGGGTCTTATTTAGGCATGCAAATGATCACGTAAACAGCCCTATTTTGGCTAAAAACACCCCGCTGTGCGGTACACATAAATAAACCGCATAGGCCGATCGTAAGGTGTTAATACCCTGCACCACAACCACCCGTGCTGTGTTTATAGGTTGGCCTGTAAAGTTTTTCATCAAAGTCTGGGATGCACCTGTATCTCGCAGCAACTCCAACCCATGCTTGCAACCAGCCCAACTCACGCAGCCACGCCCTCGATGGCCACAAAAAGCATCGCGGACAGGTTTCGAGCCTTCCGGACACTCCTTCACTGGCTGTGCCCCCGCATCTGACATATCACCCCGGGTAATTGCAGAAGACCTCAGAGACATCCCAATGTTGCGAGCCAAAGACACGACTGCTGTAGGTTGGTTACTAGGGCAAGAACGTGCAAAATGCCCCTTATTATGACACCGAAAACACTCTACTTCACCCTTGGACTTCCCCTGAGGTGGGGAAGGGCCCTGACCTTTCTTAAACGGGACGGTTTTAGGTTTGTGATCAAAATTAGTATCATTGCTCTCACTTTTGTTATTTGGTGTATCACTGACTCGGGGGGGGTGGTGTTGCGCCCCTTGTTACCTGCATCGTTCCGTTGTGCAGACCCGCACCCACGAATCAGCGATAGTCTACGGTCAGCCATCTCAGCTGCCTCCTGTAGAGTTTTAGGATTTTTCTGTTTAAGGTTCAACGTCAGGTCGCTGCCCGTACACTTAAAGAACTGCTCGAGAAGCATCAACTGTTTTATCTCATCAAACGTTGTTGCCTTCTCCGATCTCAGCCAATTCCCCAAAAGCGTCAGACAGTTCCCGGGCATGTTCAAGAAAGGTGCACTCACGACCCTTCGTAACACCCAAGAACTTCAACCTATAAGTCTCTGGTTGTAACTCATATGCCCGCAGGACAGCCTCCTTCAATACCTCATAATCGATGCAAGACTCCAAGGGCAACGCATCATATGCCTCGAGTCCTTTGCCAACCAACCTAGAGGAAACAAGGGCTGCCCACTTAACCTCGGGCCACTGGTGCTCCCGGCACTTCTTCTCAAAACGCAAAAAAAAATCGGTGACACC
The DNA here is from genome assembly GCA_032716605.1 of Paralithodes platypus. Classification (NCBI taxonomy): domain Eukaryota; kingdom Metazoa; phylum Arthropoda; class Malacostraca; order Decapoda; family Lithodidae; genus Paralithodes; species Paralithodes platypus. Next base: position 14,539,706 of record CM064480.1, on the reverse strand, counting down.
CGACTCATCAAATACAGGGACTAACTTGAGCAGGTGCGATAAAGACTGATCAAGACCTCGATTCCCAGAACCGAGACGCTGCCCTGTCGACTCCACCCGAGACTTCTCAAGATCTCTGTCTGCACAGTACTTCGTAGCCTCAACCTGAAGCTCAGCTTCTCACTGCCACTGTTCGAGCTCATGCCTTCGTTGCTCAGCCTCATGCTTTCGTTGCTCAGCCTCATCCTTTCGTTGCTCAGCCTGCTGGTTAAGTTTGGCGACTTCGAGCTGAAACAACATCTCGGCAGACAAACCTTGAGGAGGGGGTGCTACTATTGGGGACCCATCCCGTGAATCACCTAGAGGTATACCCAACCGCCAGCGGACATCGGCCTGCGGGAACGTACCCGGCTCCGGAGCCCGAGGGGGCGCCATGGTAGGAGTCGAGTGGAATGGGGACTGGGCAAAAGGTGCCCCAGCTCCCGCTCCACCCGAAGCCCCACGCACCCCACCGAGCATATAGGTAACCAGCTCACCTCTCGACAAACCGCTAGTACCGGGAAACCCTATGACCGTGGCTACACACTGCAGTCCGTACCAGTCTAGCCCCGACACACGATCCGCTGACACAGTTCCTCCAAAAATATCCGGGCATCCTCCTCACTGTTTACCACCCGAGCGCCGCTAGACAACTCCACCTTCTCCACCTCCTCGCCTGTGCTCTCACTATGTACTGATCCGTCGTTCGACATAGTGTCCACCGGAAATCCTTAACGTTTATAAACAAAAAAAGTACCTACTCTCATGTAGCACTATTCACTCAAAAATGCTTGAAGACAAATCAAGTGCTATAACACGTTGCCAAAAAATTCCCACGTGTCCAAAATATTCCTCTAAAAACAAATGTCCAGAAATCCTGCAATTATTTCTGAGTTCACTAGGTTGACTAAGATAAGATACTAGGCAAGGTCGCCATTTGTTACGACCGGGGCTACGAAAAAAACAAGGGCACTTAATGCTTGGACTAGTAATAGGGCACTATGCAACAACGGTACGCTAGATCCAAACCCTTGAACTTATATGCCGGCAAACAAAACACATATACCCTCCAGAGTTAATCTGCGATAACGGGGTATCCTTAACTGGGCATAAATGTACTCTACTTCAGGCTAACCCACACTGGTATAGCCTGATAACACACAGGATGCAAGTTACGTTAAAATGCATAAACAAGAATCTAGGGAAAGATCAATTAAATCACTGCAAGATTTAATACAATAAAAAGATGCTTTAATACAGTTACTCTAAACAACAATAAACTCTTCACTCCTATCTGAAAGAAAGTGAAGTATAGTCCTACAGCATAGACCTGGAAACTTCTGAAGAAAGTCTGATGCTCATAAGATGCTCGTATCTTAAACTATATAAAGGCAGGAGGCAGGACACCACACGTGTAAATGGAATACACTAAAAGATAGGACATATAATGTTAACTGACACGAGAATACTATAAATGCGCAACGGTAGTAATGCTCGACACTAAAAGAAGTACTTCCTTATCAACAAAACAGTCTACTATGGTTGTGCAACTCAACAACAACCTAGACTAATAAATGCTTGTGAATAATAATGCATACATATCAAAAGAGCTTAGGTCCTAACTAATGTCTGCTAGGCGAATAAAGTCTAGCTGGGATATCAAGGTTAGGAAACTGTGGCTGAGCAAGACTGGCTCATAGCCTAGCATTTTCCTTAAGGCGGTATGATTAAAGTTACGTTAATGACGGGGATGCTCTCTTGGTAGATCCAGATCTCAAGTATCTGGCTCTACCCTGCCGATCCTTCTAAAGTCAAGCAAAGAGGCAGCACTGGGTTATAAGGTAGTAGGCTAATGCCCTCTTACAACACGATGCTGCACTCGCAAAAGACACAACCAAAAGGACGACCTAGGCTACCACAGAAACTGTCGAAGTCGTGTAGGTATAAACAAACCGTACACACATCGGTGACAACGACAATAGAAACCTCATCCCAGTCTAGCATTAAATAACCGAGCAGAGCAGTACTGATAATGAGGGAGACACACGCAAAGAGTCATCAAACCTCCATAAACTAAGGACACTGAGGGAGACACACACAGAGTCATCAAACCTCCATAGACTAAGAACCCTTATAGCCTATTCTAATACATGTAAATATATATGAGAGCGACGCACACAATACGATGGGCCTATATGAAATCGTGTACAGAACCCAGAGGGAGTGCTGTGACGTTAAACAGATTAGAGGAATGAAAGAAATGAAGTTGAGTGAGAGAGACAGTATCAGAATGGTGGGGATATGCGGGACAGTTGTAAAAAGGATATTAGTCGTGTGCGCCCCTGGCCTGCTCTGAGGAAGGCAGCTCCCGGGGACCCCCGCGAACACAGGAGCCCACAAAGACGCGGTGGTCGGCCAATCACAGGCCGAGACGTCACAAGGCAGCAGGTGTCACGTGACACAGCCAGACACGCCAGCCAATCAAGGGGCGTGAGAAAGCACGCGCGCGAGCCTCCGAGCGAGGGAGGCAGCACATGTATACGCACGCACACACTACCACCACACTGCCTATATTGTTCTCTCTCCTTAACAATATACAATGCATGTTATATTCTATTAATGATATAAAGCACTTCCCGTTGTCACAGACGAAAACAAAGACCACCACTGGACTGTTTGCGACAACACGACCGCTAAGAAAGAAAGAACAACACTCTCCGACAACCGCAGCCCACTTCAATGTCCATGGCGAGTGCCAGTGGCCACCGAGAGGCGATTCTGCCAATGCTGGTAGGCGTCACAATATATATATATATATATATATAAGTGTGTGTATTTATATATACAGGAGAGAGACAGCGAAGTACAGCAGAGGCGAAAAGGCGGAGTAAGGGAATAGAGGAAGGAGTCATAAACCTCGCTGACCACAACACTCCCCACCCCCCTCCTCTCTGCCTCTCCTCCCCTCGCTTAAAGTAATATGATACCTGACAGTATAAAAGCAAAACAAAAGTGTATTTAACCCTTATTTAGCGGCGAGCAACATAAGTCGAGTTAAATAAAGCTGGACTATGTGGCGGCGCTCGACATAACTCGAGTGGCAATTTCAGCACGTAATGTGGCTGAGAGAGAGAGACAAGTGGTGGCAGGAGACTAGCGAGCGTATGACTGCTCCAGACCACCGCGGCGAACCTACTGACACAAATCTCAGCTCCCTCCTCCCTCTCTCACTCGCTACATACTCAATTATGTACCGAAAGTACCGAATTACCTGCTTTTTGCACTCGCGTTGCACGGTTATTGCAAGAAAACTATCCATCATACAAGGATCGTTATGGTGTCATTCGAAAGCTCTGTTTATGCCCTTTCAGGGATAGGTACTTGTTTTACGTTCTGGGTCTTATTTAGGCATGAAAATGATCACGTAAACAGCCCTATTTTGGCTAAAAACACCCCGCTGTGCGGTACACATAAATAAACCGCATAGGCCGCTCGTAAGGTGTTAAGTATGGTTCTTATCTAAATCCATGGGGGAGATTTGTATTGAAAACAAAATGTCAGTGGTAGTTTTTGATGCAATGCAGCTTAAAAATAAATGTGTGTTTATGTAAGAGTAGTAGTAGCTACTGTATAATAGAGAGAGAGAAACACAGTGACAACAAGTATTCAACCCTCCATCCTCCCACCCCCACCCCCCCCCATCCTTACCCACACATTAACTTCCCTCTCCTCTCCTTCCCTCTTCCCTCCTTCCCTCTTCCTTCCACTTTCCTCAATGTCCCTCATGCTAATAATTTACATGAGTAACATGATGTAATATTTTGTACATATTTTTGACTTGAAAATAATTAAATCTTAGGACATAATTGGCTGGTTTCCATTTAAAGTTAGGCATATTTAGAATGTAAAGCGGCTCAAATTGCCAAGGTTTCTTTAGCTTTGTATAGAGTAATTTAGCTTTGAGGAAACAGGCCGATTATATTAGGTAAGGTTCTATATGATTTATGGCCGAGTCAGGAAATCAGACTTGAAGTGGTATATTTCATGTGAGAGTTATCTCTAACGAACTAGTAACTAAGTATACTATTTAAAATAAGGTATAATTCGCTGATATATTATGTGCATACTGATAACCAGGACCTTTTTCTCAAACTAATAGTAGATTTCTAACATCCTTCTTTAATCCTTAGCACTATTGTGACACTTGTCTTTTTAATCATTTTACTCTCTTAATTAGTGTATTTCCTTTCTCACTACAATAATCGTTTTGTATTATATATATATATATATATATATATATATATATATATATATATATATATATATATATATACCCGGTATATATATACCGTATATATATATATATATATATATATATTTTTTTTTTTTTTTTTTTTTTCCGTATTTATTCTTTGTGCGTATTTTTAAACACTACTTTTATTTTACTTTATTTTTCTATTTTCTTTTGCACCCACTGTCTTGTAATATAGCCTGATCTTCTGTAGCCTTGCATCATACTAGGTGAGTTAAATAAATTATCTTACTCTTTCTATCTCTAACGCTACTCATAGGATGTTTACATTTTCACCTTTATCGGGCAGAGGCTCGTCCCTTAGGAAGAAATGATAGATAGACTCAGTATTAGGGAATAGGTAGGAAATTATGATAATAAGACAAGATGATATTAACTCGGTCCCAGTCGAGGAATAATCCTGATGACAGACAAAACGCAGTGAGAGATGCAGTACACATGAACCGTGAAACAGACAATGAAGTTAATGGAGATGTACAAGCAAACCCTGTTAGAGAAAATGCAGAAAATAACAATCAACAACTGCAGCCCTCAGAAGAAAACGCAGGAATCAATAATTCGCAAGACAACAGAGGTGTGGAACAAAATAATGAAAATAGTGTAGGCCTAAACGAAGATAATGAGAGAGAATAATCGAAAATCGTGAACAGAACGAACGACCTCGTAACGTAAACATGAATGGTGGAGAATGGATGGGACATTCTGGTGACGGACTCACAACATTAGTGAATTAAATCTATACAGAAGTGATACAATGGCAACATAATAAGTTTGAACTACCGATTTGTGAAGCCGCAAAAGACATGCTGGGGGAACTCAGACGTATGATCCTAAAGTATGTTCAGGATGCCCCTTTGGCGCACGTGGCAATCAAGATAGCTTCTTTCATTCCTCAGTTGTTCCTTCAAAGAAAAAGACCAAAGGGAAAACTGAATGAGAACATTAAAGCGCTGAAACAGAGAATGGAGTGGTGGAAAAATGGGGAGTTAGACAAAATTCTTAGCCAAGTACGAGCAATCCAGCAAAGACTGAAAACAAAACAACGAAGAAAGAGGAAGCCAGATGATATGGCACGATCAGTGGGAAATAGCATGAGGATTGGTAAAGTGGCACAGGCAGTCAGAATGGTCACTGGGGAAGCCTCAAGTGGGGTGCACGAAGTGAATCGACGCATCTTGGACCAGCTGAAGGAGAAACACCCAGAAGCAAAACCAGCAAGTGATGAGGCCAAACTAGACGGGGAATATGTTCCTCCAGACCCGGTGATATATGAGAATATAACTGGAGACCTCATATGGAGAAAGGCGCTGAAAACACAGGGAGGAGCAGGTCCATCAGGAGTAGATGCTAAGACTTGGAGGATCTTCCTAAGTCAAAACAAGTTTGGTTCAGCCGCGGGTGACCTTTGTGAAGCAATAGCAATGCTGGCAAAGAAACTTGCATCATCACCATGCGTGAACATAGAAGCTCTGACAGCATGTCGCCTGATACCTTTAAATAAGAATCCAGGAGTTAGACCAGTAGGCGTTGGGGAAGTTCTTAGAAGGATTATAGGAAAAGCAATCATGTCTGTATTTGGAAAAGATGTACAAAGAGCAGTGGGCAACTTACAAGTATGTGCAGGACAGCAAGCCGGAGGAGAAGCAGCAATACATGCAATGGGGAAGGTGTATCATGAGGAAGATTGTGAAGCGGTACTGCTAGTGGATGCAACAAATGCCTTTAACACCATTAATAGGGAGGCAGCTATTCACAACATCAAGATCAAATGCCCGAGCATCGCAAAGTACATAGAAAATACTTATAAGGAGCCAGCTAACCTGTATATAGTTGGAAGCACAAAGAAGGAAGAAATGAAAATTCTCAAATCAAATGAAGGAACAACGCAAGGAGATCCAGTGGCAATGGCAATGTACGCACTGGCACTATCAATTCTGCAGCAGAAAATAAAACATGAGGTAACCCGAGTGAAACAAGTGGCGTATGCAGATGACCTCACAGGTGCAGGAAAAATAGGGGATCTCAAAGAATGGTGGTGGAGAGTACAATCGGTAGGCGAAGTCATTGGGTACCATCCGAATGCTAGTAAATCTGTACTAATAGTGAAAGAAAACAAGTATGAAGAAGCGGTGCGAACTTTTGATGGGACAGGAGTGAAGATTACAAAGGAGGGTCAACGCCATTTGGGAGCAGTAATAGGCACAGAAGAATGCAAGAGAGACTATGTGCGAAAAAAGGTAGCAGAGTGGGTAAAGGAAGTGAAAACCCTGGCAGACATTGCGAAATCTGAACCACATGCTGCATATACTGCCTTCACATATGGTGTTAAGCACAGATGGACCTTTCTTATGAGAACAGTGCCTGGCATTAGACAGATGCTCCAACCGCTTGAAGAAGCAATCAGAGGAACATTCATACCGGCCCTAACAGAGATGGAAGGCGTCACGCAAGAGCTAAGAGATCTATTAGCTCTTCCGCCAAGGTTCGGAGGTATGGGGATCATAAACCCAGTGGAGGCGGCACTACATGAGAACCAAAATTCCCTTAAACTTACTACGTCTCTGACAGAAAAAATACGGGAGCAAAATGAAAATGATGAGGTGGACGAAGAGGAACAACGAAATGCAAGACAGGAAATTACAAAGAGCAGAGAAGAGAGACAGAAACATAGCCTAGAACAAATTAAGACCAGATGTAGGGAAGAACTGAAAATGAGAGTTGAGATGGCACAAGACACGGGGGCTTCAAATTGGCTCACATCATTACCAATAAAGGAGAAAGGCTTCAGCTTAAATAAACAAGAATTCAATGATGCCGTAGCCTTCAGGTATGGGTGGCCAGTTTCGAACCTGCCGCTGAAATGTGCATGTGTTGAAATAAACAACTCAGACCACTGTATGACTTGTAAGAAAGGAGGATTCATCTGTATCCGGCATGATGAAGTACGAGACATCACTGCACAAATGCTGGACGAGGTGTGCCATGATGTCAGAATCGAACCGGAACTTCTGCCTATGGACGGACAGCGCTTGGCCCACAATACTGAAAATACTTCAAATGAAGCAAGAGTGGACGTAAGTGCTCGAGGTTTTTGGACGAGGGGACAACGGGCTTTTTTCGACATCAGAATCTTCAACCCAAGAGCACAAACATATCGTGAGCGAGGACACAAGGCGGCATACTTGAGAAACGAAAGTGAGAAAAAACGCGCTTATGAAGGAAGAATTTTGAACAGGGATCAAGGAAGCTTTACTCCTCTGGTCTTCTCATCGTCGGGAGGTATGGGACCTTCTGCAAGTGTCTTCTATGCCAGATTAGCTGAACAAATATCGGAGAAAAAGCGCTAGCATAGAAGCCAAGTCATAACTTGGATGAGATACCGGCTCTCTTTCTCTCTTCTCAGGTCTGCACTCCTATGTCTCAGGGGTACATGGTCCTCCCCACTACAGAGGACAAGAGTGAGAGACATGGACTTTGAAATGGTCGTGGCGGAGGGACGAATTGGGGAACAACTAGGTTGATTGTAGGGAGGTACTGGTACAATAAGATAAACTACAATGTAACTAGACTAAGATAGATTGTACACCACTTTGTAACTGTCACCTTAATAATTTATATATACAGTATATATAAACAGTATATATATATATATATATATATATATATATATATATATATATATATATATATATATATATATATATATATATATATATATACATATATATATATATATATATATATATATATATATATATATATATATATTATATATATATATATATATATATATACAAATATAATACAAACACTTTATCATTCTGTCCAATCATAGCTCGCAATTAGAACTACGTATATGTGAGGTTCTACACACCTATCTAGCTAAACCCGATATAGGTACCCATGATTCCCCTTTCGATTTATTTTGTTTCTAATAACTGTACTTGCCTGCGTTAACTTGTGTTCTTGTCTTGAAGTTATTATATTTAATATTCATATTTTAGGGATATATATATATTTGTTTACCATTTTTACTCTTGCTTGGATATTTAAGTGTTCACATGTTGTTTCCTTTCATTACACTCATGAATAACTAAACTAGCCATTATATTATTAGTCACAATGTTGCTCTTCATTGTGTAATTTTGGCTGTATCTTAATTATAGACCTGAAGATGAGAACAACGATTCTCGAAACGTCGTACAAGATGGTGTTATTCATTCCTGCGTTGGTTCTGCTATTAATTATCAAGTTACGCTTTCCAAGTGACCAATCTTTAGCGGATATTCTTCGACGACGCTATGGACCTCCAGCGCTTCGCCAGTATAGCACCGGGGAGCTGCAATACTTCAAGGTGAGGAAGCAGCAGTGTGATCTATAGTTCCTACAGTCCTGCCATCAACACAACATCGTTCCCAGGTTCCTTCACTTCAAGCTACATAAGCGCGCATATCAACGGACTAGACTGTACCGTAACTGTCAGCGTAATTTACTACTAAATTACATTAATTTAAAAAGGCGCTCACTCAACTATACTGCACAGCAACTCAAGACTTCCATTACTGAACTTAAGGGCATTACCTCTTTTCTCGATTTTAATCACCTTATTAATCTTATTGAAGTATTAAACAGTAAGTCAATATCTAGAATTATTTAAGTATGTACACACTACCAAGCTCCATTAGCTCGGCCTACCTCCTAATGATAGTCTACCAACAGAAGAGGTTATATTTAACTTATCCTCACATCAACTGTCTAAATCTGAAAAACCTGTGTTGTCTAAGGGACTTAGTTTTGACATCAACAATATTGATTTTGTTAACCATTCCCTCACTTTTGAAACGCTATTAAATTAACCAGCTCACATAGTTTCTTTGATCCGTCGGCTAAAGTGACTGACCACACATGCCCGACCTTCCCGACGACCCCTCTAAATGCTCTGGACCACGACCTGTCACTCTTACTATTAACTTTTACAATATTTGCGGCCTTTTCTCTAATTTTCACTAAGTCGAACACCACCACAGCAGCAGGCACCTCCACAGCAGCAGGCACCTCCACCTCAGACTTACCACCTCATGGCACCTCCTGGCACCAGTCAACAGACGCCCACCTACCACCCAGCCTACCCAAACTACTTCAACACGCCCAGCAGACAGGTGGATGGTAACTGGGCATCGAGCACGCCCTCATACATGCCACCCGGTAGTGCCCCACCCACACCCACCCTACATAACCTCTTCCTGGGCACGGTTAGGCCAGTCTTGGTGGTGCCCCGGCAGAAACGTCACCAGCCATCACACTCCTGGTGAGCCCAGAGAAGGCTAAAATACTAGACAAAATTACCTTCAGATCATATTATCCTGCCAGTGGACACTTCCCCTGGGTGAGTTATAGTAGTCCCGCAGGTACCCCCTGAGGTCCTTGGCGACCAGTGTTGCATGATTGCGGGTCAGGGGCTGCACACCATGCAGGGGAGGGTTCTCGTGCCACAATCCTGTAATGATTTGGGAGTTAATGATGTTATATAGTATGGTGATGTAGCAATATCATTTTGCCAAAGTTATCTTTATGGTTTAAGCCAAGCTATTTTTCTATGTAATTTCCATAATTTTTTTATAATCATGATTGTTTATTATATCCAACATGTATGCATGAATGTCAATCAAAGCAATAAGGAATGTAACCTGCTATGAAAATGCAGTATAATGACTATATAACTATACATAAGGTATAGAAATAAATATGGGGGTAATAAAAGTCTGAAAGAAATAATATGTATAATGGTATATAAATAATTAATATTACTGACAAGTAATTTGGATAAAAAGAGACGTGAATGTCAAACTTAACATGATTTTATGAATAAAACAAGTAAGGATTAATATGGAAAACAAAAGGAAAAGTCAAACTATACAGTCGCATACAAAACTTTCAAACTTAATATGATTTTATATATATATATATATATATAGAATAATATGGTTAATAAAGGAAGATCACAAACTATAAAGATACAGAAAAAAGTAAAAAACATACTATGATTTGACGATTAAAACAACTATGGAATAATATGATGATGAAAGCAAGATTTCAAACAAGAAACTGACAAACAAAACCTAAAAAATTAGTATGAATTGACGAATAAAACAAGTATGGAATAATATGGTAACAAAAGGGATATCTAAAATTAACAAATGACAGACACAACTTACAGTAATGCAACAATTATTAATAATAGGATATGTGTTGTAAACAATGATGGAAATGTAATATTTGAGGTATTGAGAGATGGTACCAATTTTAATAACCCGATTAAATATAGTTAAGTAATAACGCACGCACCTGGTGTCACTGAACGGGTGTCTGGGTCCTCAACATCTATGAGTGCAAGATGGGCGGCTGGAGAACGCACTCGCATGAGGTTGTGTAGGCAGCAGCAGGCCAGCACAACAGACTCCACACGTTTGGGGTGGAGTGGGATGGTGCTGAGGAGACAACGGAATCTATGTTTGTATAAATAGTTATAATATATTAGTTAGGGAACATATATAATTATATATAATAATGGAAATCATGGGAAGCTTAATAATACGGTATAAACACTATAATATAAGTAGGCGTTAAAAACACGAAATATGTACCTGTTAGCAATGATACCGAAAGCATTCTCCACCACCCGACGTGCCCTCGACAGCCTGTAGTTGAAAATCCTCTCTTGCCTTGTCATGTTGCGGTGGGGGAAGGGCTTCATCATCCATGTCCTCATGGGAAAAGCCTCGTCACCGATGATGTAGTAGGGCACTGGCCAAACGTCGTTTGGGATTGACTCTGCTGGTGGGAGTCCAATGCTGCCAGTCTCCAGTGCCTCCGTCAGTGGTGTTGCAGCAAATATGCCCCCATCAGACGAGCAGCCCCGTGATCCAACATCCATATAGAGGAACTTGTAGTCAGCATTGACGAGGGCCATGAGTACAATGGAGTGGAAGCCCTTATAGTTGTAGTAGTGGGAACCTCCATTGGGGGGACACCTGATGGCCACATGCTTCCCATCCAGTGCCCCTACAGCATGGTGGAAGTTCCACCTCTTTGAGAAGAGGTCAGCAACTGCCCTCCACTCCTCTGGCATCTTGGGGCACGAGAAGACCTCGTCCTTGTAGGAGGCGTAGATGGCCTCACAAGTGGCCGGAACAATGAGGGAGATGCCGTGCGCCACTCTGAAGCCATGCGAGAGTGATTTATATGACTCCCCTGTAGCCAGGTAACGTAGGGTGATGGTCAGCCGCATACCAGGTGGGACGGCTTTCCTCCAAAACGTGTCGTGCTTCTCCACCAGTGGGCCAATACGTTCAAGCACCTTTCCGAACATCACTATATCCACCCGCAGGAAGTTTTTGTAGGAGGTGGTTTCTTCCACAGCCAACTCCTTCAGCAGGTTGTCATAGTGGCCGTGCTGCCCTCGCCTTAACAGCCACTTCCGGGTCCAGACCTGCCTTCTCCGTCTCCTGGCTGGCACCTGGGCATCATGCACAGCCTGCAAGGCTTTGTAGAGGTCAACATCTATTCTTGCCTGATGTGCTGCCAGAGCTACCTGCAGCTGCAGGACCGCGAGTTCACCATGGCGAGTGGTGCTGATGTGTAGCATTGGCTTGGGAGGTGTGTAGAGTGAATTGCATGTACCAGAACCGGCCCCTTTTATATCAAATTGTGTCTGTCACGCCGTCTGTCGTCGTGGCGTCGTGTTCGTCGTGTCACACACGTAACGCCATCGTAAGTCCATCGCCCCTCGTCGTGTTCCCCTCGTGCCACGTCGGGGTACGGTTTTGACCGGAATTTTGACCGTTACAGCATTGATGTGGCGCCCTTGTGTTGCAACCGTGGTACCATCTGGCCCGTCATGGCTACGACGTGTCACCGTCATGGCTTCGTCGTCAAACGCGTACTTCGTGTCACTCTCTCTGCCGATGTACCAATTTGTGTACCTCGTGGCACATCGGGACCAATATCGTGAATGTGTGAAAGGGCTCTACTGGTGATCTTCTTTCATATCTTACTAACTCTTGGTCATCCAACTTTCGGGACTTCGGTGAGACTTTTGCTGTTGCGCTAGACATATCGAAGGCCTTCGACGATAGAGTCTGGCGCAAATCTTGAATTTCCAAATTGCCCTCCTTCGGTTTCTGTCCCTCCATCTGTGCCTTAGTCTCTAATTTCCTTTCCGGCCGTTCCATAGCTGCGGTTGTGGACGGTCATCGCTCACTTCCTCATCCTATCAACTCCGGTGTTCCTCAGGGTTCTGTTCTATCTCCTATTCTCTTCCTAACTGCTTCGTGGTGCAATGCATAAGTGTATTGATTTTCGGTGTGAGCATCCTAGGTTCGAATCCCCGGACTGCCACATATGTTTGTTAATTTCATTAATCGAGTTTAGGAGTAAAGTTGGTTAGTGGAGAGAACATAATAATATTTCATAAATGATCTTCTCAACTGTACATCCAGTCACATCCATTTATATGTAGACAACTCTAACTTACACCACTCAATTAGTTTTCCAGAACACTCCAGCCAGCAGTCCCTCAAAAGCAAACGTAATGAAGCCATAAAACACTTATCCTCTGATCTAACTACTATTTCCAGTTGGGGTAGAGATAACCTTGTTGCATTTAATGCTTCCAAGACTCAATTTATCCATCTTACTACCCGTCAGGAACCTCCAGAGGACTATCCCTTATACTTCAACACAACAAAAATTAACCCTTCAACTTCTCTCAATGTTCTTGGTGTCTCTTTTTCTTCTGCTCTCACTTGGAAGGACCATATTACCAGTCTTGGTAAGGCAACCTCCCAGAAGCTGGGTGTGCTCAACCGCCTCAAAGGGTTCTTCAAACCTTGCGCAGCTTCTTGCTCTGTACAGGGGCACAGTGCGTCCTTGTTTTGAGTATTGTTCACATGTGTGGGGAGGATGCTCTCACACCGCAATCCTAGACAAAGTAGAAAGGAATGCCTTTCGTATCATTACCACTCACCAACTCTCTGCATTCTCTTTCCTTTCGCCGCATTGTTGCATCTCTCTGGCTATTCTATCGGTACTACAATAATCAGTGTTCCTCGGAGCTTTCCCAGTGTATACCACCTCCTCTATGTAGGGTACGTGGTACCCGTCTTGCAACACAATCCCACCCCTACTCTATGCAACTCTCCAACCCAAGAGTGAAAGGCTATTCTCAGGCTTTCTTCTATTCAACTGCTGAGCTCTGAAACTCTCTCCCAGAATCAGTCTTTCCTTCTTCATATGACTTAAATTGCTTCAAACTCTGTGTGTCCAGGCATTTTAGCTCGAATATCCCTTGATTTTGGCCCTGTCACTCTTTCAATGCTGGGGGAAGCACTCGCTGCAGGCAGTTATGCCAGATAGAAAAAAACAAAATCAAAAATATATATATAGATACTGTATATACAGTATATATATAATGTATATATATATATAATATATATATATATATATATATATATATATATATATATATATATATATATATAGATATATATATATATATATATATATATATATATATATATATATATATATATATAGTGTTCTTCTTCATGGTATATTAATAGGAAAAGTTCTTAATTGTGCCTCCAATTATAAGAATGTTTATGGAATAGGGCACAGACAGTCAAATTTAAACACTGTTATTCTGTGTCCAACCTTACATCAAAATATAACAACAACCACATCTTGTTTTCTTTCTCTTTTTCTCTCCAGTCTCCCTCCTTGCGTTCTCCTTTTCATTTCCGTCATCCACTTTACATCCATCATCTTCCCTACCAATTATCCACTCTTCCCGTCCGAGCCCTTTACCTTTGCTCTAAAATTACCTTCTCTTTCAATCTGCCTGCAGCCTCTAGCTAGTAATTTTATGGCATTGTTTTTAGTGTCTCAGAACCAATCCCCCCCCCCCCCCCCCACCCACCCACCCTACCTCTCTTTTCGGGACTTCAGTCCCTTGTCAAAGGGTCTTTTTCCAGGCCCAATATGGCTCCAACTTGGATCAAGTTTCCTGTCTTGTTTTTCTGACTGGACTAATTACGGACCGGGGCTATTTCCCTTGGTCCAGCAGAAGAGCAAAGGTCAAGGGTGGTTTTGGTTGTGGACAGGGAGTGAGGGGGGCGAGCAATCAGCTGAGATCATTGCTTTGCCTGTGATTGGTTGGAGAGAGCTGGTTCGGAGTATGGGGTGCCAGCTACTGCAATAAGAGGGATACTAGGCTAGGGATGGCGGTCATTTGGTTGACCTCCCTAGTCTATCTATCTATCTATCTATTGCCTGACGCCGTGATCTCCGAAGGTGTGGCCACGAACGAACCGCCCCCATGCACCTCTGTCAGACTGGGGACCTCCCTAATGTACTTGGCAATTATCTGGCGCACTTGTAAACCTGGGGGAGATAGCCCTCGGTCCTGACTCAGGGGCTGATACTGCTTGGAGTGTCGAGGGTGCTGGTGATTTCTGCCTGGCCTCCTGTTAAACTAGCCTCACAATTACTGTACATAACTAATGAAGTTACACTGATTTCAGTTACGTTTACAAAAATTATATCATGAAATCAGAATCATAAATCAAATTAATGTTATTATCTGAAATAAGATTATGGTATTCTGGGATCAGGAGACAACGATCACGATCATGGTGAGAGAGAGAGAGAGAGAGAGAGAGAGAGAGAGAGAGAGAGAGAGCAAGAGAAAGAGATAGAGAACTATTAACTTACCTAAATGCACAATGGATTGGCTTTCTCCGACCTTATAATCATGAATATGGGTGGTGCTAAATGTCCCAAACCTAATTTGTGAGTATATATATCAGGCAATCCGTGGATTAATTGAATCTCTTCCTGGCACACTTCCTGATATTGTTCATATTATGTTTCTCAGAGGCAAAGTATATATAATACTACCAATACTACTACTACTACATGTTTGGCTAAATAAATATTATATTCTAACTACTACTAATACTACTGTGATACTGCACACACATTTAGCACACATTCAGTTAAGGCCTATAAGAAGGAAACCATTGGCAATTAGCTATATAAAGGTACTGCTTACCCAACCTTACACAAGGGAGTAACAATACAAGGGTAAACATATAGTATTAACGTACCGCCATTGGCAATTAGCTATATAAAGGTACTGCTTACCCAACCTTACACAAGGGAGTAACAATATAAGGGTAAACATATAATATTAACGTACCGCCATTGGCAATTAGCTATATAAAGGTACTGCTTACCCAACCTTACACAAGGGAGTAACAATATAAGGGTAAACATATAATATTAACGTAACGCCATTGTTTTGACATGGTTTGTCAGGTTGCAGATAAAATATAACATAACCATAACTGAACTGAAAATTGGCAAATATGGTATTGTGGGATTGCCAATGCCTGATGCAACATTGTGTATGAATTACGTATTTGTTTATAAATACATTATTTGAAAGGCAGATTATCATTATAAGGCTCTTGCTATTATTGGTTGATATATGATGTATGATTGTGCTTAATGAAGTCAGTATTAGGAGTATTATTGGACAGTACAGAAGATTCGAGCACATTTTTCAAATGATATTTTGTGTATAATTATATTTGATTGCCAGGTTGTGTTTAGCATATTTTCTTGGATTTCCGGTTTTAAAAAAGTCTTCACCTCCCTACTTAAATTGCTGTTGAATGTTAATTATATTTGATAATAGGCTTTACCGTTTATTTACCGGTAATCATTTACCGTTTACCGTTTACATCATTTACCGTTTCGTCTTCCTTGATCTCGTGTCTCAGTGTTTCCCTGTAGCTCTGTTGTCAATCACTGCTCACGGTAATGGAGTCATTAGTAAATGCAATTCCTCTAATGGAAACCAATACTTTCGATGTGTCCAATTGTTCTGTTAATGAAGATGAAGAACATGAGGAGAGAGAGACTACAAGGAGAGTGACCCGCTGATTAAATTGCATACATAAAGGATATACATGAATACGTCCAATGTATTATAGCATCCAATGTATAGTAGTAGTAGTAGTAGTAGTATTGTGTGGTAGTGACAGTGTGTGTTTGTGACTATGTTATCCTAGTAACAGCTATTATTATGTTGTGCTGCTTATCCCTCCCCCACAAAAAATAAAATAAAAATAAAATAAAACGAGACACAAATCTTGGATACTTGCACACACAGTGAAATCCGTAACATTGGTGTGTTGGTTCAGCATGTACATACATATTAAACACATATTTCAATAACAACATCAGAGTATGGCTTGTGAAGATAATTATATATTTTTTTTTTTTGTCTTGGATATACAAGAGAAACACTGATAATAATGTATGACAAGGTACACATGCAAACACAGTCAATTAATGAATAATAAATATAAAAAATATATAAAAATAAAGTAGGTGTGCAGTTTTCGCATTACCAAAAAAAAAAAAAAAACAAAAAAAATGCATACGCAACTCTGCGACCTAGAATTCTGCAAGTAGTATTGAATCTCTTAGGTGAAATCGGTTTTTATGCAATTTATATATATATACTGTATATATATTAAATGTTTTTATACTCACAGCCGGACTTGAACCACCGACAGTCAAAACAAGTGCCTATACTTTAATCCACTATACTACGGCGTGATAGAAGATACTTGTGTGTAGTGCATTAAAGCATAGACACTCGTCCTGACTGTTGGTGGTTCATGTCCGCCTGGGAGTATATATGTATATATAATTACATTTATGATCACATTGAATCTTAACTATTAAAATATTTATCTATAATAAGGTCAGCGTAACACTATGTTGTAGCATTTTGAATATTTATTACAAATAGTGATCATATACGTCTACTGTGACCTTGACCTTTGACATAAAATAAAATACATATATTTGGATGGTCGTCGCATTGACCAACTGAATTTGCCTGTATAACTTGCTGACAATACATTAAACAGTCTACAGTAGGAGGAGTTTAGGGAAAATGACAAATACTCTTGTTTTGACCTTGACTTCTGACCTTAACTATTACAATATGTATGTGAAATTTGATACATATATAATATTTAAGTAATAAGCCATAACACAGTTTTCCAAAATTTGAGTAATCTTTCTTAATCAATAATAAAAGTTGACCTTTGACCTTGACCTGTGGCCTTGACCTTTATGTACGAGTACATTTTTGTTTGCATTGACATTGCCCATGAAAATCAAATAAGCATGCGTAATTTCATTAAAACCCATTATATGTTTCATATATATCAATAGAATAGTTGACCTTGACCTTTGACCATTATCTTGACCTTTATATATCTCGACATTTATTATTTTACTTTTCACTTAAAGTGCAATTATCTCACCAAATGTTGTGAAGTTTGAATGGAAAGTAAAGAAAATAGCATATTGACCTTTTATTTGACCTTGACCTGTGACCTTGACCTTTCATATGGAATTGTATAGTTTCTTGCATGACCTTGGCCTAGGTATTCCGAATACACATGGTAAGCCTAGTGAAAATCTAACAGTTAGTATAAGAAATACTAGTAGAAAAACTATTTTGACCTTTGACCATGATCTTTGACCTTACCCTTTAGATTATGTATCTAAAATGTGGGCAGTACGATATCAAGGTTACCAGTAACTTGTATAGTGAAAATGAAGACATTTGAGTATAAAGTAAAATAAATAGTAAAAGTTGACCTTTGACCTTGACCTGTGACCTGGACCTTATGTAAGATTTAATTAAATTTTTTATTGACATTGCCCCGGAAAATCAAATAAGCATGCCTAATTTCATTAAAACCCATCAGTTAGTTTCATATATATTAATATAATAGTTGACCTTGACCTTTGACTTTTATGATATGTGTGTCCAAATGTATTATTTCCTTTTCATTTAAAGGGCAACTATCTCACCAAATTGTGTGAAGTTTGCAAGAAAAGTAAAGAAAGTAGCATATTGACCTTTTATTTGACCTTGACCTGTGACCTTGACCTTTATTATGGAATTGTATAGTTTCTTGTATGACCTTGGCCTAGGTATTCCGAATATACATGATAAGCCTAGTGAGAATCTAACAGTTAGTATAAGAAATACTAGTGAAACACTTATTTTGAACTTTGACCTTGACCTTTGACCTTACCCTTAAGAATCTTGACATACAACATTGGTCAATACGATATATAGGTTACCAGTAACTTGAATAGTGTAAATTAAGACATTTGAGTAAAAAGTAAAATAAATAGTAAAAGTTGACCTTTGACCTTGTCCTGTGACCTGGACCTTTATGTAAGAGTGTTTTTTTGTTTTTTTTACATTGCCCCAGAAAATCAAATAAGCATGCCTAATTTCATTAAAACCCATCAGTTAGTTTCATATATATTAATACAATAGTTGACCTTGACCTTTGACCTTTATCTTGACCTTTATGATATGTGTGTCCAAATGTATAATTTTCGTTTTCATTTAACGTGCAACTATCTCACCAAATGTTGTGAAGTTTTCATAAAAAGTAAAGAAAATAGCATATTGACCTTTTATTTGAGCTTGACCTGTGACCTTGACCTTTATTATGGAATTGTATGGTTTTTTGTATGACCTTCAGCTAGGTATTCCGAATATACATGGTAAGCCTAGTGAGAATCTAACAGTTTGTATAAGAAATACTACCGGTAGTGAAAATCATATTTTGACCTTTGACCTTACCCATAAGAATATTTACCTAAAATTTTGTCAATATGATATATAGGTTACCAGTAACTTGTATAGTGAAAATTAAGACATTTGACTATGAACTAAAAAATATGAAATATTGACCTTATTTTTAACCTTGATCTTTGACCCTAATCTTTAAGTTAAATGGAATACTTCTTTTTGACTGACCTTCGCATTGACCAAATGAATATACCTGTGACATTTGGTGAAAATCCATCAAATGGTCTAGGAGGAGTTTCCGGAGAGACAGACAGACGGACGACGACACGGATGACGACACGGACGACGACACGGACGACGACGACGACAGACAGGCTGGCTGGTGGTGCACAGTATACGGGCGGGATCTGTGTGCGCGATACCATTCTGCTTCGCAGAGTTGATAAGTCATATATACAAACATTTATTTTCATGTATACAGAATTCTGACATTTAAGTATTATATGCCAGGGAAAATAGTGCTTCTACATTACAGGTAGGGATGACCCCCCTCCAATATTGCTACCCTAAAACAAACTAATAACACATACAAACAATGAGCATAATAGTTGGAATTTGATACAAAGTAGCTAGAAACAGGGGATGACAATGCCAACAATGTACAAAGCTGTAGATGAAACGATGGATAATTAACGCCCCTG
Source organism: Paralithodes platypus (assembly GCA_032716605.1). Classification (NCBI taxonomy): domain Eukaryota; kingdom Metazoa; phylum Arthropoda; class Malacostraca; order Decapoda; family Lithodidae; genus Paralithodes; species Paralithodes platypus. The sequence continues at coordinate 14,519,974 of CM064480.1, read as the reverse complement.
GCGTTGGATTTTTGGGCGGCAATACCATGGTTAGCATGCTTGCCTAACACCCGAGAGGTTCTGGGTTGATTTTCCTGGCAGAGTGAAATGGATGGGTGTCATATCATCATTTGTATGATGATATGTAAGTTCCCTCATTACTATTATACAGATATATCTTAGTTTCATATTGGTTACGTGACTATTGGAATACGACTGTACACTGGTAGTCGACTGTGGCTATCGGACATTCTCGCTGACTTATCGGTATATTACCGATTACTGTATTGCTGATTCATATATACCTCACACATCCCCCTTTGATTTGCATGTTCTGCATAATTCACACTTGGGCTGAAACCGTGAAACTGCCACGGAAGCAGACACCTTCCAGTCAAATAGGCCACTGCCCTTACCGGCCGCCGAATAGGGCACGGTTTTCCTCAATACTGGAGGTATACTCATTGTCTCTCCCACACACCACTCACGCATCGAGAGGTGTCCCCCTTCACTCCAAAATGATACCTAATGATACCAAAATGATACCTAGCCTAAAGAACAAACCATACGAAGAGCGTCTTAGAGAATTAAATCTATTTCCTTTAACCCAGCGCAGATTAAGAGGCGACTTAATTCAAGTGTTCAAAATCATCAAAGGCATCGACAATATGAACTGTAGTAAGTACTTCACTATCGACCAATCTAATTACACGTGGGGAAACGGTTGCAAAATTATTGGTAAATCTTTTAACTCGCACGAATCTAAGAATTTCTTCTTCAATCGAGTTGTCAACTTGTGGAATGGGCTTCCCCGAAACGTTATAGACTGCATCACCGTTGATTCATTTAAACTCCGCCTAGACAAATATCTCGCATCAAACCCGCGACTGACTGCGTTTGTAAATGAATAACTTTATTTTATCCCCCATCAGTTACTAACCCCTCTGTCCCCTACTAACTTCCTAATCCTGCCACGGACATTAGTTCCAGGGCAGTAATTCCCTTTCCAATGTTCCCTTACCCACTCTAAACCACTGTTTGGACACTTGATCCTCAGTGTTTTGGAGGACAAGCAACCTAGAAGGGTCACTGGATCTGTTGTTGCTTGATTTCCTTTGTACTCCTTTGTACTTTGTACTCCTTTGTACTTTGTACTCCTTGAGCACCTCATTAACCAAAATCCAGAGTCCACATTTTGAGACTTAGATAGAATCACTCACCACTTCCACCATATCCAACTATTGATTACTACTGCTGATTATTACTATTGAATTACTACTGATGCTGATTTTCCATGTGTTCCTGTATATCTCAACATATCATTATTACCACGTGTTGATGTTTGTTCATATCATATATCATATATCACAGCTATGGGCTGCTTCAGCGAATGCCCCTCATGTTTAGCCCCATTAGTTTTGAGATTTTAAGACAATTGGCCCATTAGTTTGGCGATTATAACACCTTTAGCTCCATTGCGTTGTCAATTGTAAGACCTATCGTGCCATTTAGGTGTCGATTTTTTCCTGGCAAGCGATAGCGAGCCTGTAATTATAAGAGGAACCAGTTTTAGGCCGTGACATTTTTCTACCGAAAAATATACATATCTAGCGAGGAAACTAAAAATGTACATATCTAGCGAGGAAACTAAAAAAATAATGAATACAATAATTAATAGACCAAAAAACAGGCACTATCCCCTTAAAGCAAGATATGAAGGCCTACTATAAATGTTATCATTACCACAATTATTGATCAGTTTGGTTATTACTTTTTACATCGAAACAACATATAATATGTCTATCTAATTTATTTATTTCACTCCACACAACAAACAACTCCCAAATAAAATTTATGAAAGCATGTGATCCTACCGGGATTCGAACCTTGGACAATCGCGTACTATATTACAAAGGAGTACAAAGGAAATCAAGCAACAACAGGTCTAGTGACCCTTCTAGGCTGCTTGTCCTCCAAAACACTGAGGATCAAGTGTCCAAACAGTGGTTTAGAGTGGGTAAGGGAACACTGGAAAGGGAACTACTGCCCTGGAACTAATGTCCGTGGCAGGATTAGGAAGTTAGTAGGGGACAGAATGGTTAGTAACTGAGGGGGGGATAAAATAAAGTTATTCATTTACAAACGCAGTCAGTCGCGGGTTTGATGCGAGATATTTGTCTAAGCAGAGTTTAAATGAATCAACGGTGCTGCAGTCTATAACGTCTCGGGGAAGCCCATTCCACAAGTTGACAACTCGATTGAAGAAGAAATTCTTAGATTCGTGTGAGTTAAAAGATTTACCAATAATTTTGCAACCGTTTCCCCGCGTGTAATTAGATTGGTCGATAGTGAAGTACTTACTACAGTTCATATTGTCGATGCCTTTGATGATTTTGAACACTTGAATTAAGTCACTTCTTAATCTGCGCTGGGTTAAAGGAAATAGAATTAATTCTCTAAGACGCTCTTCGTATGGTTTGTTCTTTAGGCTAGGTATCATTTTGGTAACTCTACGTTGAACTCGTTCTAGCTTGTTTATGTCTTTTTGGTAATAAGGGCACCAGCATTGAACGCAGTATTCCAGAAGAGGGTGGACTATGGAATTGTAAAGGGTTAGGATAACTTCTTTGGATTTATGCTCAAATGACCTGCCTATAAAGCCAATTATTTTGTTTGCCTTCTTAACAACTTTTGAACATTGTTGACTCGGTTTTAGGTTACTCGATATTGTTACTCCTAGATCGGTTTCTCTGTTTACATTCGCTGAGTGCCATTCATCGAATAGTTTGCTTTCTCATTTAGGTATCCGATATGTAGTACTTTACATTTATCCATCCGCATTGAAACTCATTTGCCAAATTTGGGCCCAACATGACAATTTATCTAGATTGTGTTGCATATCGTCAACTTGTTCTTTTGAGAGTACGCTATTTGCAATTTTTGTATCGTCAGCAAATTTTGAGATTGTACAGGTGAGACCCTCATCTATGTCGTTGATGTAAATTAGAAAGAGAATTGGTCCTAGTACCGATCCCTGGGGTACCCCGCTACTTACATTGGTCCATTTAGATGCCTTACCGTTTATGACTACTCTTTGCTTTCTGTCGCTGAGCCAATTTTCTATCCATTTCAACACACCATCTTGTATTCCATGCGCTTTTAGTTTTATCAGTAAACGTTTGTGGGGAACTTTGTCAAAGGCCTTTTGAAAATCAAGGTATATAATATCTACAGCTTTACTCTCATCGTAGAGGTTGAGGATATCGTGGAAGAAGTCTAAGAGGTTTGTTAAACAGGAACGTTTTTTACGAAAGCCGTGTTGAGTATCTTTAAGTAAGTTATTTGCCTCTAAGTGATTTACGAGTCTGTCTCTTATGACCGTTTCTAGCATTTTACATACAATTGAGGTTAAGCTAATTGGACGATAGTTACGGGGTAGGGATTTGCTGCCTTTTTTGAATATCGGTGTTATTTGTACTTCGTCTTTGGTGTATTCTCCATTTTCATCGACTAATGGTCCAACAGTTGAAGTAACTACTTTTTTCTTTCTGATATAACTATAGAATTATTTCGGGTTTGTTTTACTTTGATTCGCAACATGTAACTCCAGGGTCTTTTTACTTTGCTTAATTAACATTTTGGCTTTGCGTCGTAGCTCTACAAATTTCACCCGTTCTTCGTCATTTTGTGAGGATTTTAATCTATCATTAGCAAATTGTTTAGCAAGCAGACAGTCTGAAATATCTTTATTCCACCATTTGGGCTTATCATTATGGCCTGGACGCCGTATTTTCGATGGTATGCAGTCTTGCACTGCCTTAAGGTAAGTGGTTGTGAAACACTCCCAAGATGTATTTATGTCGTTATTGTTAGTCAGAAAGCTCCAGTCAGTTTCTATAAGCTTTGATTTAAGCTTATGAAAATTTGCTTTCTTGAAATTAGGGACTTTCTCAATGCTGCTATTTGATTTGTTACTAGTAAACTTTAAAGTGAAAGTTATCGTACGATGGTCGCTGTTACTGAATTCATCACCAACATTCAAATTCTCTATTAATTCTTCTTTTGTTGCGAGTACAAGGTCAAGGACATTATTACCACGGGTCGGAGATTGTACTAATTGAAAAAGTTAACTCTCTTGCAAGTTAGCATAGAGGTCGTGTCCAGAGTGTGAAGTAAGAATATCGCCCCATTTAGTCACGGGTAAGTTGAAATCGCCAAGAATTACGGTATCTTGTATGTTAGTTATTTCTGCAATTTATTCATAAATTTCACTGTCAGTTTGCACTGATTGAGCTGGGGGTCTGTATAATAGAGCTAGTGTTATTTTAGTTTCTCATTTATTATTTAACACCTTACGAGCGGCCTATGCGGTTTATTTATATGTACCGCCCAGCGGGGTGTTTTTAGCCAAAATAGGGCTGTTTACGTGATCATTTTCATGCCTAAATATGACCCAGAACGTAAAACAAGTACCTATCCCTGAAAGGGCATAAACAGAGCTTTCGAATGACACCATAACGATCCTTTTATGATGGCTAGTTTTCTTGCAATAACCGTGCAACGCGAGTGCAAAAAGCATGTAATTCGGTACTTTCCCCATACAATTCAGTATGTAGCGAGTGAGAGAGGGAGGGAGGAGGTGGGATTCGTGTCAGTAGGTTCGCCGCGGTGGTCTGGAGCAGTCATACGCTCGCTAGTCTCCTGCCACCACTTTTCTCTCTCTCTCAGCAACATTACGTGCTGAAATTGCCACTCGACCTATGTCGAGCGCCGCCACATAGTCCAGCTTTATTTAACTCGACTTATGTGGTGAGCCGCTAATTAAGGGTTAATAGTACGTAAGATATGTCTATATTCGCAATATGAGGTTTTGACATTAAGATGGGATTAAGACTGTCCTTTATAAAAAACAGAACTCCTCCATTTCTATTGATCCGACTTTTCTCAAACATTTTATAACCAGGAAGCCTATATTCGACTAAAAAGTCTCTGTCTTCCGTATTTAACCAAGATTCTGTAATGCCGATTATATCATAATGTTCTGTAAACACGATTTCCTCTAGATCAGAAAATTTATTGCATATGCTACGAGCATTTACATAAAACACCTTAAGAGTATTAGAGTTGGATGTTACTGATTGTGCATTGTGTGAATTTTCAGTTCGTATTTGACTTACACTACCCTGTCTGGATACCCCCGGTTGACCCCGTTTTTTGAACGGAAATCTTTAACTGCATCGTTCAGCAGACGACCAAGACGTGCAGCTCCTACTTCATTGAGATGTACACCATCTCCTGAAAACAAAGATTTATCATAGTAAAAATGATCCCACATGTCGACAAAGCCGATGTCCTCCTCCCTGCACAGTTTGGGTAGTCGGCGATTTGTACTGGTAGCTATGTTGTTGAATCGGTTTTCTACATCAATCCGGGGAACAATTCCTGAAATTAAGATTCTATTAGATTTTTCCTTGAAGGACCTGATCACCCGCCGGTACTTGCAAAGTAGTTCCTCTGACCGCGTCCGTTGGACATCGTATATTAATATACTATATTAATGGTGAAATAATGATAATTAGCATTCTCTTTAGCCTGTATGTAAGTAGAATTACGCGTAATTGGCTACGTGTTTTGTTACATAGGGAGGATTGCATTGTTACCATAATGGAACAATAGATATACTAATTTCTTGAAGAGAGAGAGAGAGAGAGAGAGAGCCCTTGTGTGTGGATTATGAACCCAGACCCTCGGTGATGAACGGTATATAAAACACAGGTGGAGGAAAACTGGAGACAATATTGGTGCAGGGACAGAATAATGGACCCGGAGAGTGGGGGAGTTTGGAATCTTTCTCTATAATACTCTAATATTCTCGGCCTTTCCTCCAACTTTCTCTCTGTTAAACACCACCTCTCCTCCAACAAACCTGATCTTCTTTTCCTCACTGAAACTCAGGTGTCTGAAACAACTGTCAGCATCCCCTTCTCTGTATCCTCCTATTTGATCTATCCTAGTTTCAAAGTCAAAGGCCAATGTTGTGTATACGTACACAACAAACTCACTTGTTCTCGTGTTCCCGACTTTTACTCCTCTGAATTCTCCACTTTATGCGTCAAACTATCCTGTCATTCTCATACTATATATTTAATTGCTGTCTATCTTTCCCCTAAGTCTACTGACTTTCCTAAATTCTTCGACTATCTAAACTCTAAAGTGCAACACATCCTATCGTCTCTCTGTTCACCTTAGTCTCTCCCCCACTCCTCGTGCAAGAAGCCTGCTAGCACGAACAGTACCAACCCCTCGCCCCCGTTCTAACCACTCCTCTCCCCGACCTGTATGTAGAGTCCCGCCACCACAGGTTTCCGGATTTACACCAGTGAGGAACGGTGCACGGCCAACGCAGAAAAGGTCTCATCTACCAGTCACAATGTCAAACAGATTTGAGATATTGGTAGAGATGGAAGACGAAACAGAAGAGACTAGGCTCATTGGGGATTCCATCCTACGAGGACAGGTCGAAGAGTTCTGCGACAGAGTCCCAAATCAACGAACAAGATTTTGCATCCCAGGAGCTGGACTGGACGACATTGTGGAAGCCTTCGAAGATACCACAAAGGATGCAAATGAAAATACCCTTTTTGTCATCCATGCTGGTTCAAATGATGTCATGCGCACCAGATCCGAAGAGTTGATGGAGAAATATCGCAAGATGATCCAGCACTACAAAAACAAGTCAAGGAATATCATCATCTCAGGTATTCTCCCCAAGATCGACGCACCTGACAAATTCTACGACAAGGCCTTCAGCACAAATAGCCGACTAAAATATTTGTGTCTGAGGGAAGAAGTTGAATTCATCAACCTACGGGACAACTTCTACAACCAGCCTACTCTGTTCCGCAAGGATGGCACTAATCTAAACCCTGTGGGTTCAGCACGCATGGGTCGTCTCCTACACGAAGCAGTCCGCAGCCATGGATCAAAAAACGCCATCCGAGAAGAAGCAGCAGTGACATAAATCATCCAACGCCAAGCAAAAAACAGAGGCAACCGAGGACCACCAGCGATAAGGACCGAAGACAGCGAGGACCGAGGACAGCCATGAACATAAATGTAGATCCGACAAGAACCAAAAATATTATTAAAGAGCGTTCCGTGAGTTCTAAAATAACAAATTTAAAGGTTTTCTATGCAAACGCTCGTAGCATACGCAATATAATTTCAGATTTAGAGGAGCTAGTGTTTACAGAAAATTATGATGTGATTGGCATAACAGAATCTTGGCTCAATACAGAAGATAGAGACTTTTTAGCAGAGTATTCACTTCCCGGTTATGTAATGTTTGAGAAAAGCCGAATAAATCGAAATGGAGGTGGCGTTTTACTTTATATCAAAGAAAGTCTTAACCCTACCCTCTTGTCAAAACCTCAAATTGTGAACGTCGACACATCTTTTGTGCTAATAAAGAATAATAAAGGTACAAAAATAATACTTGCATTAATATACAGACCTCCAGCTCAATCAGTGCAAACTGACAGAAAATTTACGAACAAATTGCAGATGTAAGTAACTCACAAGATACCGTAATTTTTGGCGACTTTAATTTACCCGTGACCAAGTGGGGCGATACTCTTACTTCACACTCCGGACATGACTTGTATACGAACTTGCAAGAGAGTTCGCTTTATCAATTTGTTCGAACGCCGACCCGTGGTAATAACGTTCTTGACATTGTACTTGCAACAAAAGAAGAATTAATAGAGAATTTGAATGTTGGTGATGAATTCAGTAACAGCGACCATCATACGATAACTTTCACTTTAAAGTTTACTAGTAACGAACCAAATAGTAGCATCGAAAAAGTCCCTAATTTCAAGAAAGCAAACTTCCATAAACTTAGAGCTATGTTTAAAGAAACTGACTGGAGCTTTTTAATTAACAATAACGACATAAATACTTCTTGGAAGTTATTCGAAACCACTTACCTAAAAGTAGTGTAAGACTGCATACCATCGAAAATACGGCGTCCAGGCCATAATAATAAGCCCAAATGGTGGAATAAAGATATTTCAAACTGCCTGCTTGCTAAAAAATGTGCTAATGATAGATTAAAATCCTCACAAAATGACGAAGAACGGGTGAAATTTGTAGAGCTACGACGCAAAGCCAAAAAGTTAATTAAGCAAAGTAAAAAGACCTTAGAGTTACATATTGCGAATCAAAGTAAAACAAACCCGAAAGAATTCTATAGTTATATCAGAAAGAAAAAAGTAGTTACTTCAACTGTTGGACCGTTAGTCGATGAAAATGGAGAATACACCAAAGACGAAGTACAAATGAGTAATGCCCTCAATACCTTCTTTGCATCAGTTTTTACAACAGAAGACCTCAGTGATATCCCTACACCATCGCCAATTCAGATTGATAATTCAGATGTTCTAAGCAATATCACCATTACAGAGAGAGAAGTATTGAATTGTTTAGATAAACTCAAGGTAAATAAAACGCCTGGACCGGATACAATCTCGCCTAGAGTTCTAAAGGAAGCTAAGGATGAGCTCTCCAAACCACTGACATTACTATTCAATAAATCCTTGCAGTCTGGAACTATGCCTGATCAGTGGAAGCTAGCCAGCGTAACACCGATATTAAAAAAGGCAGCAAATCCCTACCCAGTAACTATCGTCCAATTAGCTTAACCTCAGTTGTATGTAAAATGCTAGAAACGGTCATACGAGACAGACTCGTAAATCACTTAGAGGAAAATAACATACTTAAAGATACTCAACACGGATTTCGTAAAAAACGTTCCTGTTTAACAAACCTCTTAGACTTCTTCCACGATATCCTCAACCTCTACGATGAGAGTAAAGCTGTAGATATTATATACCTTGATTTTCAAAAGGCCTTTGACAAAGTTCCCCACAAACGTTTACTGCTAAAACTAAAAGCGCATGGAATACAAGACGGTGTGTTGAAATGGATAGAAAATTGGCTCAGCGACAGAAAGCAAAGAGTAGTCATAAACGGTAAGGCATCTAAATGGACCAATGTAAGTAGCGGGGTACCCCAGGGATCGGTATTAGGACCAATTCTCTTTCTAATTTACATCAACGACATAGATGAGGGTCTCACCTGTACAATCTCAAAATTTGCTGACGATACAAAAATTGCAAATAGCGTACTCTCAAAAGAACAAGTTGACGATATGCAACACAATCTAGATAAATTGTCATGTTGGGCCCAAATTTGGCAAATGAGTTTCAATGCGGATAAATGTAAAGTACTACATATCGGATACCTAAACGAGAAAGCAAAATATTCGATGAATGGCACTCAGCTTAAGAATGTAAACAGAGAAACCGATCTGGGAGTAACAATATCGAGTAACCTAAAACCGAGTCAACAATGTTCAGAAGTTGTTAAGAAGGCAAACAAAATAATTGGCTTTATAGGCAGGTCATTTGAGCATAAATCCAAAGCAGTTATCCTAACCCTTTACAATTCCTTAGTCCGCCCTCTTCTGGAATACTGCGTTCAATCCTGGTGCCCTTAATACCAAAAAGATATAAACAAGCTAGAACGAGTTCAACGTAGAGTTACCAAAATGATACCTAGCCTAAAGAACAAACCATACGAAGAGCGTCTTAGAGAATTAAATCTATTTCCTTTAACCCAGCGCAGATTAAGAGGTGACTTAATTCAAGTGTTCAAAATCATCAAAGGCATCGACAATATGAACTGTAGTAAGTACTTCACTATCGAACAATCTAATTACACGTGGGGAAACGGTTGCAAAATTATTGGTAAATCTTTTAACTCACACGAATCTAAGAATTTCTTCTTCAATCGAGTTGTCAACTTGTGGAATGGGCTTCCCCGAAACGTTATAGACTGCATCACCGTTGATTCATTTAAACTCCGCCTAGACAAATATCTCGCATCAAACCCGCGACTGACTGCGTTTGTAAATGAATAACTTTATTTTATCCCCCCCTCAGTTACTAACCCATCTGTCCCCTACTAACTTCCTAATCCTGCCACGGATATTAGTTCCAGGGCAGTAATTCCCTTTCCAATGTTCCCTTACCCCCTCTAAACCACTGTTTGGACACTTGATCCTCAGTGTTTTGGAGGACAAGCAACCTAGAAGGGTCACTATATATGTTGTTGCTTGATTTCCTTTGTACTCTTTTGTACTCCTTTCACAGAAATCTCCATCTTAGAGATTTCAACGTTCACTACCGCCAATGACACTCCTCTCATTCCACTGACTAACATGGTGAACAGGCCTTCATCTTTTCTATCCTAAATGACCTAGAGCAGTTGGTTCAGAAACCCATCCGTATCCCGGATCGCTTCAAAGATCAGGCCAACATTCTTGACCTGTTTCTAACATCTAACCCGTCGAGCTTTTCTCTCCTTTGGGCTCCTCCGACCATAAGCTTATCTCTGTCTCATGTCCGATCTCTCCAGTATGGCCAACTGATCCTCCCAGCCGGCGGCTCTTGTGGCACTTTGGCACTGACGACTGTGAGGCTCTTCGGCAGTACTTCTTTGATTTCATATGAACTACAATAATTCTTTTGGTTCTGTTTTGATAGACAATGTAATTCATTGGTATAGGATTTAGGGAGAAGCAATGATGAAGTTAAACATTTGAAATGTGGATGTGTTATGAAAGTAAAGTAAAGTAAAGCTTGCAAAGTAAAAATTTAATCAGATTGAATATATCTAACTCGAAGGAAGGTTGAGTTTTTATTGAACTCATTATACAAGGTTGGTAAAATGCAGAGACAAGAGTATGGTAAGTAAATTCTCACTCAACAAGAATACTGCACATTCTCATCACCATAATTCTCTCGTTTCTTCAAATCCCGCTCTCCTCATCACCTCATATCATCATCTGAGTCCGACCATCTCATTTCTTACTTCCCAGGATTGTATATTAGAGGACTTACACAATCCTTTTACACTGGCAGATATGTTTTTTCCTGAGTGTGATTTTTCACTTACGGTTTACCAAAGGGTTATAGTACTATTTACTTCAAACTAAATAATATTGTGTATAAATTTGGCCCTTACAGATTGTATATCTTAACCCGAGTCTAGTTAACGGAACAGAATTATCCAGTACTTTTCGCCAAGACACAAATTGGGTCTTTGTATGTGTGTGTCGAGAATTTAGATAAAGAGGTTAAATTGCATATCACTGGTACATGAAAATATCCCAACAAATAGTTATATAATAATTACCAACGAAGTATTCGATGGGTGTAATCCAGTCCCCCACACACGGCTAATTCAATTGCATGACATGTAGGAATGTTCACATAATACAATATCGATACAATAAACTTAGCTTAGAGGACTAGTGATGTAGGACTGTTGATATAGATTAGTAATTGTAGCACATGATGAACTATGGGTTGAGTCAGAGCCGGGGGAAGTTGTTGGCTGTATGGTGTTGATTGAGAGACTAAAGGGCCGGCGTCCGATCGCTTCGCGAAATTACATATGGCTGCCGGCTCATATTAATTATAACCCACAACTTGGTTTCATGATACATCTAGAGCTGATGTAGATATTTACACATTACAGTTAATATTTAACCTACACTTAATAATAAACAACAATACACAAAGAACTAGCCGAAATCGTACATGCGATACGATACCGCCAAATTCAAATGCCCTATTGGACCTAAAACTGTCAGGATCATTACCCTATTCCCAACATACTGCCCACCACCAAAAACGATATACAGTAGCTATATACAGAGAACAAAAGGACATCGAAGATTCAAAGATCACCTTGTTTGATCTTAGATCTCCAAAGATCCACGGAACTCATAGCCGCCCTCCTTTTGGGACGAGCGCCACCTGCAGCCAGAGGAGGATCATCCTTCTCATCATCAAATGCCCCACCTTGAGGAACACTGTCACCAGCACTCTCCCGCGGAGGGGTATCAGTAGAGACGCCAGTATCATCCGGCAGTTCTACATCCTGCTCCAAGGGATATAACCTTACGACTGGGCGAGTAGTAAACCCAGTCGAAGTTCGTAATCTAGCAAACCTTATAAGACCATCAATGCCCTGGAACAAACCGACAATCCTCCCAAGCTTCCAATATAACCTAGGACGCTCATCATGAATCAGTACGATATCCCCGATACGAGGCCATCGTTGATTCGTCCCTTTGATCATATTGGAGTGACGCTCTCGAAGAGACAGCAAATATTCTTGGGTCCAGCTTTTCCATAGATCGTCCGACACCTTGTTCACATACTGGAAGCGACGACGGGTGGCGTCAGCATCGCCGAACGTAGGGTCTTGTAAATCTTCGTCAGTTACTGACGATCTAGGAAAGGTATTAAGGGTTCGTCCACGTGTTAGCATAGAAGGCGAAATGGGTAAGAGGTCATCAACATCTGCCGAGGTATAGGTCAAGGGCCTGTCGTTGACTGACATCTCAATCTCTATTAAGATGGTTTGCAACTCCCGTCTGGTCACCAGTGCCCTTCCTAATACCTTCTTCATGGCAGATTTGACAATACTGATTGTTCTCTCCCAAATCGCCCCGAACCATGGTGCACGTGCTGGTATAAATTTCCACTGACAACCCTTTCCAGTGAGGGTAGCCACAACTTGCGGGTCATCCATTAAACTCTGGAGATATTTAGAGGCCCCGACAAAACAAGTCACATTATCGCTCATAATAATTTGAGGGAAACCATTGGGGCCTGCAAAGCGTCTTAGAGTATGCAAAAACCCCTCACTGGAGAGGTCGTCAATCAATTCAATATGAATCGCTCTGGTTACCGCATATGTGAATAGAACGGCATATACCTTTATGATATTACCGGGCGATTCTCTAACTTGAATCGCTCCGGTGTAGTCTACCCCACTTATCTGAAATGGTTCAGTCCTTTGTACCCTGAACCCAGGTAAGGGAGGTAGATCTACTGGGGAGTAAGGCTTACCCTGTAATCTTTAAAGATAGTACAGCTATTGTGGATCCCTTTAATTGCTTGTCGCATCTTAGGGATCCACCAACGTTGTCGCATATACGCCAGAACATAATTTACGCCAAAATGTAGGCAGGTCCTATGGCATTGGCGAATCAACAGTTTGGTAATCAAATGAGAGGAGCTAAGGAGGACAGGATATTTCGCAGAATCAATAATGTGACGTCTACCAGCGTTGGCAGAATCGCCTCTCGTTAGCCACTAGCGCTCGCCAGGGACATGTTCTTTCTTTCCTAGTACTCGCATTGTCACAGACAGTCCAGTGGTGGTCTTTATTTTTGTCTGTGACAAAGGGAAGTATTTTATATCATTAATAGAATATAAGATGCATTGTGTAGAGTTAAGGAGAGAGAGAGAGAGGCGAGAGCGTGGTGGTAATATGTGCGTGTGTATGTATGTGCTGCCTCGCTCGGAGGAGTTTTCCCGCTCGCGCGGGCTTTCCCTCGCCTTTGATTGGCTGGTGGATCCTAGCACGTCCTAGGGGCCTGCTGCCTTGTGACCTCTCGGCCCGTGATTGGCCGACCATCGCGCCCTTGCGGGCTCCTGTGTAACTAACCTCCTCCATGAGGGTTCCCAGGAGCTGCCCTCCTCAGGACAGGTTTGGCGCGCATGCTTCTAACACCCCTTCGCATACTCTCTCCCGATCACCCCCTTTACCACTGTCTCTCTCTCTGACCTTCTTCTTTTCCATTACTTCTCGTCTTTATTCAATTAATTATCCCCTTGGGTTCTGCATACGGTTTCTATAGCCGGCCCATTGTATTGTATGCGCCGTCCTCTAAGATATTTACATGTACTTAGAATAGGTTTGAGGGTTCTTAGTTAGTGTAGGTTAAAAACTCTGTGTGTCTCCATTATTGATTTAGTGTTTCTGCTCTTTTATTTAATGCTAGACTGGGATAAGGTTACTGTAGTCGTTGTCTCCGATGTGTGTACGGTTTGCTTATACCTACACGACTTCAACCGGACCTGTGGTAGCCTGGGTTGTCTTTTCGGCTGCTTCTTTTGCGAGTGCAGCATTGTGTTGACTGAGGGCTTTGGCCTGTTCCAGTTCCACACTTTGCTGCCTCTTTGCTTGTCTTTTGAGGGTCGCCAGGATAGAACCAAATACTTGTGATCTGGATCTATCAAGAGAGCACCCCAGTCAATTAACGTAACTTAAAGGATGCAGTCTTAAGGACATCGCTAGGCTACGAGCCTGTCTTGCTCAACCCCAGTTCCTTACCTAGAGTATCCCAGCTAGACATTATTAATTGAGTAGACACGTGTTAGTATTTAATATAAGCTCTTTGATATGTACGCATTATTATTCACAGCATTTATTAGTCTAGGTTGTTGCTGAGCCGCACAATCATAGCAGACTGTTTCGTTGATGAGGAAGTACTTCTTTTAGTGCCGAGCATTACTACCGTTGCGCATTTATAGTATTCTCGTGTCACTTAACATTATATGTCCTATCTTTTAGTGTATTGCTTTAACACGTGTGGTGTCCTGCCTCCTGCCTTTACATCATTTAAGATACGAGCATCTTATGAGCATCAGACTTTTTTCAGAAGTTTCCAGGTCAATGCTGTAGGACTATACTTCACTTTCTTTCAGATAGGAGTGAAGAGTTTATTGTTGTTTAGAGTAACTGTATTGAAGCATCTTTTTATTGTATTAAATCTTGCAGTGATTTAATTGATCTTTCCATAGATTCCTTTTGATGCATTTTAACGTAACTTGCATCTTGTTTGTTATCAGGCTATACCAGTGTGGGTTAGCCTGAAGTAGAGTACATTTATGCCCAGTTAAGGATACCCCGTTATCGCAGATTAACTCTGGAGGGTATAGGTGTTTTTGTTCGCAGGCATATAAGTTCGAGGGTTTGGATCTAGCGTACCGTTGTTGCATAGTGCCCTATTACTAGTCCAATCATTAAGTGCCCTTGTTTTATTCGTAGCCCCGGTCATAACAAATGGCGACCTTGCCTAGTATCTTATCTTAATCGTCATACCAAATGAACTAAGAAATAATTGCAGGATTTTTGGACATTTGTTTTTTGAGGAATATTTTGGACACGTTGGATTTCTTTTTTTGGCAACGTAGTATAGCACTTGAGTTGTCTTCAAGCATTTTTTGAGTGAATAGTGCTGCATGAGAGTTTAGGTACTTTTTTTTTTTTATAAACGTTGAGGATTTTCGGTGGACACTATGTCGAACGACGGATCAATGCACAGTGAGGACACAGCACGGGAAGCAGACTCTGAGGTGCAGAAGCTGGGTTTGTTAGAAGGCATTAGAGTAGTAACTAGTGAGGAGGATGCAAGGAAGTTTCTGGAGATGCCTATTACTGTTGACCGGGTGTCAGGGATTGATCGATATGGTCTCCAGTGTTTGGCCATGGTCATGGGGCATGTTGGCAATAGCAGCATGACGAGAAGTGACCTGGTGGCCTGGGTGCTCGGTGGGGTGCGTGGGGCTTCGGGTGGAGCGGGAGCTGGGGCACCTTCGGCCCAACCCCCATTCCACTCGACTCCTACCATGGCGCCCCCTCGGGCTCCGGAGCCGAGGACGTTCCCGCAGGCCGATAGTCACTGGCAGCGTGGTTTGCCCCTGGGTGGATCACTGGGTGGGTCTCCAATTGTTGCATCTCCTCCTCCTCAAGGTTTAACTCCAGATATGATCTTCCAGCTTGAGATGGCTAAGCTTCAGCAGCAGCAGCGGGAATCTGAGCTTAGGATTCAGGCTGAGGAGAGAAAGGCCATACGTGAGGCTGAGCTTCAGGTTGAGGCTACGAAGTACTGTGCAGACAGAGATCTTGAGAAGTCTCGGGTGGAGTCGACAGGGCAGCGTCTCGGTTCTGGGAATCGAGGTCTTGATCAGTCTTTATCGCACCTTCATAAGTTAGTCCCTGCATTTGACGAGTCGGGTGTCACCGAGTTTTTCCTGCGTTTTGAAAAGAAGTGCCGGGAGCACCAATGGCCCGAGGTTAAGTGGGCAGCCCTTGTTTCCTCTAGGTTGGTTGGCAAAGGACTCAAGGCATATGATGCGTTGCCCTTGGAGTCTTGCATCGATTATGAGGTATTGAAGGTAGCTGTTCTGCGGGCGTACGAGTTACAACCAGAAACATATAGGTTGAAGTTTCGGGGTGTTACGAAGGATCGTGAGTGCACTTTTCTAGAACATGCCTGGGAACTGTCTGATGCTTTGAGAAATTGGCTGAGGTCAGAGAAGGTGACGACGTTCGGAGAGCTTGAGCAGTTAGTCCTTCTAGAGCAATTTTTCAAATGCACAGGCAGCGACTTGACTTTGAACCTCAAAGAGAAACGTCCTAAAACTCTATAAGAGGCAGCTGAGATGGCTGACCTGAGATTATCACTGATCCGTGGGTGCGGGTCTGCACAACGGACCGATGCAGTTAACAAGGGGCGCAACACTCCACCCCCCCAAGTCAGTGATACCACATTTAATAACAAAAGCAAGAGAAATTATACCAATTTTGATCACAAACCTAAAACCGTCCCGTTTAAGAAAGGTCAGGGCCCTTCCCCACCTCATGGGAAGTCCAAGGGTGAAGTAGAGTGTTTTAAGTGTCATAAAAAGGGGCATTTTGCACGTTCCTGCCCTAGTAACCAATCTACAGCAGTCGTGTCTTTGGCTAGCAACATTGGGGTGTCTCTGAGGTCTTCTGCATTTACCCGGGGTGATATGTCAGATGCGGGGGCACAGCCAGTGAAGGAGTGTCCGGAAGGCTCGAAACCTGTCCGCGATGCTTTTTGCGACCATAGAGGGCATGGCTGCGTGAGTTGGGCTGGTTGCAAGCAGGGGTTGGAGTTGTGCGTGATACAGGTGCATCCCAGACTCTGATGAAAAACTTTACAGGCAAACCTATAAACGCGGCACGGGTAGTTGTGGTGCAGGGTATTATTGCTACACGGTGTGACGCTTCTGCATAGTAGCCACGTGCGGGCATGCGCGCGCGTCGGCTGCCCAGCCGTTTAGAAACCGGCTGGCGGCAGCCGGCCGGCAGGCTTTTCCTTAGTATATATCCTACGACAACGTAACTAATGTCTGGGATATTCTTATGTTGTTTCACAGCTTGAAACTGCCCTTATTCTTAACCAACGCATCTTAGTATATTTTATTCTCCATAGTTGATTATTTCATTATAATATATAAGATGTAAGTCTAGTGAGGGCGGGAGGAGACGAGCGGGAGAGAGAGACCGGCTTGGGACGTTGCTTCGCTTGCCAGCTTGGGACGAGCCTGAAAACGTTGCCATATGCATTTGATCGCAACATTAGGCTTAGTTTCGACTCACGCACGGGTTAGAGGATTTTGACCCGGCAACTGTGTTGAGTGTTGCCAAGCATGGGATGTATTTTGCATGCCTAGGGTGGGGGTCCAGACAGATTCAAGACTTAGAGCTCACCTCACTGTCGTACCCTTCGGACCCCCTTGATATCTATCCCTCTCAACCCCACTTAGAAACTTTCTCTCTTACTTTGTATACCTTCCTTCCACTACTTCTCCAATCTATTTAATTATCCCATCCCCTTGATAGACTTTATATCTATTATTGTATTAACGACGAGCTCTCAGATAACTAGATAGTATTTTGGGCCTTATGCAGAGACGTAATTGTTAATGAGACCTAGGAAGGTTTTTTGTTGTCTCATATTTGGTGGTTTCATGCTTGCTGGTGTGTTCTTGTGTCAGGTTAGCAGGGGCTAGACCGGAGAGGAGGTTTTTTGCGATCCTTTAAGTAAAGTCTGCTGGTGCGAGTCCTGTGGACCCGCACGACTTTACTAGGATACCCGTGGGAGTCTGGGGGCATTTTCTTGTCTGTGTCCCTGTGTGTCTAGTGTTGTGTTGTGTGAGGGCCCTTGCCTAGTCCACTCATCACTGCGCTAGCACGTCTTGCTTTTGTTTTAGGGTCGCCAGGAGAGAGTCAGATACTTGCGATCTGAGTCTCTCAAGAGAGCACCCTTTCAATTAGAGTAATTGGCGCACAGACTTGGGAACGTCCCTAGGCTAGAGCAGGTGGCTCAGCCCGGGTATCCGAAGCCTATATCCTTCCGGCTAGACCTCTGCCACCTGGCAGATTAACAGCGAGTGGTTTATTATATCTGTATGCTTGTTATTGTGCCACAGTTTACCGTTTTTGTGAACATTGTGAGTCAGGGTGTGGCTTAGAGACTCTGTCCGAGCAGGCTTGCCTGACTAAGAGTGAGAAGCACACCTGTATGTGGTTATGTTGCGAGTTGCTGCCTTTGTTTAATTATACCTATGCCATTATACACTGTATGGCCTATCACTAGTATTTATTCCTGCTTATGAGTTAAGAGTTCTCTAAATCCGTAACGTACTTTCTTTGCTAAGCATCAGATCCTACAGTAGCCGCATGCAGTTTAGAAACCCGCATCTTGTCTACCTGTACGATGTTTTGAGGACTGTTTGCTTTCACCTTCTTTCACACAGGGGTGATTAGTTGTATTAATTAACGTAACGTTAAATGTACTTTCTTCTAGTTTGTTATTAAATTGTTTCTGCAATTTAATTCCGTTATCTATCTTTTCCTTGAAGCTTAAAGTCAACTTAATTGTGTGATCTTTTATATAGCCTGCTTGACTATCAGCAGTCTATAGTGCGTGCACCCTGTAACCGAGTCATAGGATACCTCGTTGTCCAGGCAGGACTCTTGACGGTTTAGGGTGGTTTGTTGCCTGGGTTTATAGATAAGGGTTGGATCTAGCGTTTTCCGTTTTTGCTTGTTGCCGCATACCTAGTCCAATAGAAAGAGCCCACTGTTTATATATCCCAGGACGTAACAAATGGCGACCTTGCATAGGATTTACTGAAAAGAAGAATATAGTGGTCATTTGTTTTGAGATTCCTTATGATTAGAGGAATACAGTGGACATAGAGTTTTTTTTTTGGAGCAACCAATATAACACATTAAAGACTTTAATAACATTAGTATATACATACTTGCATAGGAGATAAGGCACATTCTATAACCGTGATAATTACTGCAGTGCACAAGCATGTCTAATACATCAGAACACAGTGATGGGTCAGGTCACGATACAGGCTCGGAGGGAGAAAGACCTGTGGAGTGGCTATTCGATAGCGAGGAGGGTGCTAGAAGATTTTTAGAGGTGCCGCTTACAGCTGCCAGGGTGTTGAAGCTGAATAAGTATGGCTTAAAGTGTGTGGCAGGTCTTCAGGGTCACCAGGGTTTAAGTGGCATGAGGAAAGATCAGCTGAGGACTTTGATATTGGGTTTAGAAGGGAGAGACCTGGGTGGAGAGGCGACTGGGGGCCCCGGTCCCCAGCCCCCCCTCCACTCTACCCCCGTATCAAACGTCAGGGTGCCTGAATTTAGTACATACCCCCAAGTTGATGGTCAATGGCAGCGTGGAATTCAATCACAGGGACCCTCCCCATTAAATGCACCTTCCCCTCCTCAAGGGTTGACTCCAGATTTGTTGTTTCGGCTTGAGATGGCCAAGGTTGAGGCCGCCGAAAGACAGCTTAGAGTTCAGGTTGAGGCTGCCGAGAGACAGGCTAGTGTGCAGGCTGAGGCTGCAGAGAGAACAGCTATACGAGAGGCTGAACTGCAGGCAGAGTCTACTAGGTATCGGGCTGACAGGGAGCTGGAGAGATCTCGAGTGGAGGTATATGGCGAAATATTGGGGGAGGTAACAGACATCGGGACCAATCATTGTCGCACCTGCTTAACACCTTACGAGCGGCCTATGCGGTTTATTTATATGTACCGCCCAGCGGGGTGTTTTTAGCCAAAATAGGGCTGTTTACGTGATCATTTTCATGCCTAAATAAGACCCAGAACGTAAAACAAGTACCTATCCCTGAAAGGGCATAAACAGAGCTTTCGAATGACACCATAACGATCCTTTTATGATGGCTAGTTTTCTTGCAATAACCGTGCAACGCGAGTGCAAAAAGCATGTAATTAGCCACTTTCCCGATACAATTCCTTATATAGCGAGTGAGAGAGGGAGGAGGGAGCTGGGATTCGTGTCAGTATGTTCGCCGTGGTGGTCTGGAGCAGTCATACGCTCGCTACTCTCCTGCCACCACTTGTCTCTCTCTCTCAGCAACATTACGTGCTGAAATTGCCACTCGACCTATGTCGAGCGCCGCCACATAGTCCAGCTTTATTTAACTCGACTTATGTGGTGAGCCGCTAATTTAGGGTTAAACTAGTTCCTGTGTTCGATGAATTAGGTGTGTCTGAGTTTTTTATGCGATTTGAGAAGAAGTGTCAGGAACACCAGTGGCCTCAGGAAAAGTGGGCAGCATTAGTTTCATCAAGACTCCTAGGAAAGGGGCTAAAAGCGTATGATGCACTACCTTTAGAGTCCTGTGTAGTTTATGATGAGCTAAAGAAGGCTGTGCTACGGGCCTATGAGTTACAACCAGAAACTTACCGCTTGAAGTTTCGGAGTGTTACTAAGGGCAAGGATAGTACCTTCCTAGAACACGCCCGGGACTTGTCTGATGCACTACGACATTGGCTGCGTTCCGAGAGGGCAGCTACTTTTGAGGAGTTGAGTGAGCTGGTTCTCTTGGAGCAGTTCTTTCTGAGGACTTTGATTTTGGGTTTAGAAGGGAGAGACCTGGGTGGAGAGGCGACTGGGGGCCCCGGTCCCCAGCCCCCCCTCCACTCTACCCCCGTATCAAATGTCAGGGTGCCTGAATTTAGTACATACCCCCAAGTTGATGGTCAATGGCAGCGTGGAATTCAATCACAGGGACCCTCCCCATTAAATGCACCTTCCCCTCCTCAAGGGTTGACTCCAGATTTGTTTTTTCGGCTTGAGATGGCCAAGGTTGAGGCCGCCGAAAGACAGGTTAGAGTTCAAGTTGAGGCTGCCGAGAGACAGGCTAGTGTGCAGGCTGAGGCTGCAGAGAGACCAGCTATACGAGAGGCTGAACTGCAGGCAGAGTCTACTAGGTATCGGGCTGACAGGGAGCTGGAGAGATCTCGAGTGGAGGTAACAGGGCGAAATATTGGGGGAGGTAACAGACATCGGGACCAATCATTGTCGCACCTGCTTAAACTAGTTCCTGTGTTCGATGAATTAGGTGTGTCTGAGTTTTTTATGCGATTTGAGAAGAAGTGTCAGGAACACCAGTGGCCTCAGGAAAAGTGGGCAGCATTAGTTTCATCAAGACTCCTAGGAAAGGGGCTAAAAGCGTATGATGCACTACCTTTAGAGTCCTGTGTAGTTTATGATGAGCTAAAGAAGGCTGTGCTACGGGCCTATGAGTTACAACCAGAAACTTACCGCTTGAAGTTTCGGGGTGTTACTAAGGGCAAGGATAGTACCTTCCTAGAACACGCCCGGGACTTGTCTGATGCACTACGACATTGGCTGCGTTCCGAGAGGGCAGCTACTTTTGAGGAATTGAGTGAGCTGGTTCTCTTGGAGCAGTTCTTTAAGTGCACAGGCGGGGACTTAACATTAAATATAAAGGAAAAAAATCCTAGAACTCTCCAGGAGGCAGCAGAAATGGCTGACCTCCGACTGTCATTAATTCGAGGGTGCAGAGCACCAGCTAGTAGTGAGTCGGGTGCAAAGGATCGTACCCCTCCCCCTCCCAAGAATTTTGATACACATAAATACACAAAACCATCTAGCACTGACAATAAAACTGAACATAAACCAAATACCGTCCCGTATAAGAAGTCTAATGGTACCTCCCACTCCCAAGGGAAACCAATGAGTAAATAGTGCTTTGCATGTCACAAGGAGGGTCACTTTGCAAATGCTTGTCCGAACAAGCCACCAAACAAGGTTGTGTCATTGGCCCGCAGCATAGGGGTGTCGCCTATATCTTCTGAGTTTGCCAAGGGTCGTTCGTCAGAGGTTGGGACACAGCCTGTGTTCAAGAGTCCGGAAGGCTCGAACCCTGTCCTCGACGTCTTTGGGGGTCATAGAGGGCATGGTTTTGTGAGGTGGGCTGGCGAAAGGCGAGGAGTTAAGCTATTGCGTGATACGGGGGCTTCTCAGACCTTGTTAAAGAACTTTACTGGTAGGCCGATTAACGCTGCTCGGGTGGTGGTAGTTCAGGGGATCAATGCTACGAAGTCCTACCCGCTGGTGCGGATGGAGCTGGAGGTGGGTGGTGTGGCGAAGGAGCTGGATGTCGGAATTGTAGAGAACTTGCCTGTTGGGGGCGTCGACCTCCTCCTCGGCAACGACTGCGGTGCCTGCTTCTAAGGTTTCACCCTTGGTCGTTGCCGAGAAGGCGTCCGACGTTAGTAGGGAGGAACAGGAGTGGGTTGAGAAGTGTAGCGTACAAACCATGGCGTGTGTTGTGATGCGTTCTCAGACATCCGGAGCCTTGCAGCCACCACCTCAGTCTATCAAACCGCGGAGGAAAGGTCACAAGAAAACGGGAAGTGTTGGTCAATTGGAGAGTTTTGAGCCGGCAGTGTTTCTTGGTGACTCATTATTGGCACCTATGTTAGAGTCTGGAGTGGCCCCGGGGCCTGTCACCGCTAGTGCAGGTGCAGGGCAGGAAGAGACTCTGTGACAGCATCGTTATGCGCAGCGTGAGGAAAGGATGGCTCAGCGGGACATTGGAGGTGGAAATAAATTATTTAAGATGAACTTGGATAATCTCGCACCTGCTGATATATGTTCCTTGCAGCTGGAAGATCCTGAAGTCAGGGCGTGTGGTGATGGTGCTATCGAACTGGAGAGCGATGGGGATGCGCAGCCTGGTGATTTTTTCTTGTCCGAGGGGATCTTGTATCGGAGACATCAGGATCCCAAGAAAAAGTGGGATGGCGGGTCAGGATTAGTGGACCAGTTAGTAGTACCGAGGGTGTGCCGTGAGAGCTTATTGAGATTAGCTCATGATGTGCCTTTGGCAGGGCACCTGGGGGCACGTAAGACGGAGGCAGCTCTGAGCAAGCTTTTCTGGTGGCCTGGGTTAAAGGCGAGTGTCGTGTCATGGGTGTCACAGTGTCACACTTGTCAAGTTGTTGGGAAACCCAATCAGGTCGTCCCGAGAGCCCCGTTACAACCCTTCCCTGTCATTGAGCCGCCCTTCAGCAAAGTAGTTATCGATATGGTTGGCCCATTGCCCCCCACTAGTGCCGGCAATACATTTTTACTAACTGTAATGGATGTAGCAACACGGTATCCAGATGCTTACCCCATGCGCAATGGGATGGCCAAGACTGTTGTCAAAAACCTACTTGTCTATTTCTCTCGTTATGGCTACCCTCAGGAGATCCAGTCTGATCAGGGATCCAATTTTACTTCTGCTCTGTTTAAGCAGACCATGCAGCAACATGGGATAGTGTCTGTGGTGTCATCTGCCTACCATCCCGAGAGTCCGGGAGTTTTGGAAAGGTGGCACTCGACTCTCAAGAGTATGTTGCGGTGTTATTGCATGGAAAATAGGAAGGACTGGGATCTAGGTCTCCCATACGTTTTATTTGCTGCGAGAGAAGTACCTGGGGAGAGCTTGGGATTTAGCCCGAACGAGTTGGTTTTTGGACACAGGGTCAGGGGGCCCCTCCACATAGTCAAGGAGATCTGGGAGGGAGTCACAAAGCCATGCTCGCTTCTAAAGTATGTAGTTGAAAGCCGTGAGAGAATGCTAAAGAGCTTGGAGGTAGCAGGTCGGAACCTTAAGAGTTCACAAGGTCAGCTGAAGGACAGATATGACCAGAAGGTGAAGCTGAGGGAGTTTGAAGTAGATCAGGAGAAACTGATACTACTGCCTCTGGTGGGACACCCCTTGTCTGCCAAGTATTCTGGTCCGTATCGGGTTGTAAGGAAGGTTTCTGATCTCGACTATTTAGTAGCTACTCCTGATCGTAAGAAAAAGAACCAACTTTGCCATGTAAATCTGATGAAAGAGTATGTGAGGCACCCCTCCGAGCCTCTCACTGTCCCGGTGTTGATCTGCAGCGATCGTGGTGGAGAAGGAGGAAGGGACAGTCAAGCTGCGGGGGAGGATAATTGGGATTGTCATGTTTCCGCGGATCAGTGGGCGGGGAATTCTAGACAAGTGGCTCACGAGTTGATATTGCACCTGCCTGAGCAACAGCGTGTAGCTGTGCAGCACTTGTTTGATTCAAACCCAGCTGTTTTCGCAGAGCATCCTGGCCTCACTACTCAAGCGGTGCACGATGTCGATGTTGGGGACCACCCGCCTTTTAAATCAGTGCCATCCCGTGTTCCCCCTATTAAATTACCAGCACTTAGGGAAGAGCTGGATTATATGCTGAAACGTGGGCTGATTTCTGAGGGTGCAGTAAGGTGGACTTCCCCCGTCACACTGCAGCCCAAACCAGATGGCAAGGTGCGGTTTTGTATAGATTTCCGCAGGTTGAATGGTTTAACCCCCACAAATGCCTACCCTCTCCCTCGCGTGGACGACAGTGTGGATAAGATAGGAAGAGCCAAGTTCCTCACTAAGATAGACCTTGTTAAGGGTTATTGGCAAGTGCCCTTGTCTGAGCGAGCGCGAGAGGTGTGTGGGTTTGTGGTGGACGGTGCCACATATCGTTGCCATGTTATGCCATACGGGCTGAAAAATGCCCCTGCAACGTTTCAGAAATTAATGAACGACATTGTAGCCGATATTCCCAACTCTACGGTGTACCTAGCTGATGTCATAATATACGACGATGATTTTAACAGTCACTGTGCTCACATCGGACAGCTTTTTAATAAACTGAATGAAGCAGGTTTGGTGGTAAACCTGGGTAAGTGCGATTTTGTCAAAGCCACAGTTTTGTACCTGGAGTTTGAGGTGGGGATGGGTCAGATGTGCCCTCCACAGACAAAGATCAAAGCCATCGATCAGTTTCCCCAGCCTACGACTAAGAAACAAATCATGCGGTTTCTAGGTATGATAGGCTATTATCGTCGCTTCATCAAAGGCTATTCGACTGTACTTGCACCGTTAACTGACTTATTAGCTAAGGACAAGAAGTTCCGGTGGTCTCCTGAGTGTGCAGAGGCGTTTTCCTTGGTGAAACACCTGTTATGTACCCACCCCATACTCAGGGCCCCAGACTTCAGCAGACCTTTTCAGCTGGCGACTGATGCCAGTGGCGTAGGGGCTGGGGCTGTCTTGTTACAAACAGATGATGAAGGTATCGAACATCCAGTGAGTTTTTACAGTAAAAAATTCAATAGTGCACAAAGGAATTACTCTGTAATTGAAAAAGAACTCCTGGCGATAGTGCTGGCGCTCAGGCACTTCGATGTATATGTTCCTGCTTTCGGACCAGTCGTAGTGGTTTATACCGATCATCACCCTCTGAAATTCTTGAATCAGTTTCATAACCGGAATATGAGGCTGACCAGGTGGTCACTCATGCTTCAGTAGTATAATTTGGACATACGCCATATCGCCGGTTCTGATAACGTGATAGCGGATTGTCTATCAAGGGTGGATGATGTTGGTTAGACTGCTACAGGATTGAGGGTTGAGTGTGGAGGAAAATAGGCTGTCAGTGTAGTTCAGCCGAAAAAAACAAATTAAAAAAGCAAAAACCTTATAAAAACTCTTTATTTTTATAACGTGTAGAATTTTGTATAAGATGTTGTAGCAGTATCTAAGTTGAATGTTTTCGCTTATTGTCGCTAAGTTAGTTGAACTTGCTCTGTGGAGCGCAACAGTCTTTATTTTTTTTATATATAGTGCCTTGTGTCGCAACAGTGTGTGGTACTATGAGAAGCTTTCTGTTAGATATGAAGAACTTAGTCAAGGGTCTTATATCTTGGGGGAGGTGTGACGCTTCTGCATAGTAGCCACGTGCGGGCATGCGCGCGCGTCGGCTGCCCAGCCATTTAGAAACCGGCTGGCGGCAGCCGGCCGGCAGGCTTTTCCTTAGTATATATCCTACGACAACGTAACTAATGTCTGGGATATTCTTATGTTGTTTCACAGCTTGAAGCTGCCCTTATTCTTAACCAACGCATCTTAGTATATTTTATTCTCCATAGTTGATTATTTCATTATAATATATAAGATGTAAGTCTAGTGAGGGCGGGAGGAGACGAGCGGGAGAGAGAGACCGGCTTGGGACGTTGCTTCGCTTGCCAGCTTGGGACGAGCCTGAAAACGTTGCCATATGCATTTGATCGCAACGTTAGGCTTAGTTTCGACTCACGCACGGGGTAGAGGATTTTGACCCGGCAACTGTGTTGAGTGTTGCCAAGCATGGGATGTATTTTTCATGCCTAGGGTGGGGGTCCAGACAGATTCAAGACTCAGAGCTCACCTCACTGTCGTAACCTTCGGACCCCCTTGATATCTATCCCTCTCAACCCCACTTAGAAACTTTCTCTCTTACTTTGTATACCTTCCTTCCACTACTTCACCAATCTATTTAATTATCCCATCCCCTTGATAGACCTTATATCTATTATTGTATTAACGACGAGTTCTCAGATAACTAGATAGGATTTTGGGCCTTATGCAGAGACGTAATTGTTAATGAGACCTAGGAAGCTTTTTTGTTGTCTCATATTTGGTGGTTTCATGCTTGCTGGTGTGTTCTTGTATCAGGTTAGCAGGGGCTAGACCGGAGAGGAGGTTTTTTGCGATCCTTTAAGTAAAGTCTGCTGGTGCGAGTCCTGTGGACCCGCACGACTTTACTAGGATACCCGTGGGAGTCTGGGGGCATTTTCTTGTCTGTGTCCCTGTGTGTCTAGTGTTGTGTTGTGTGAGGGCCCTTGCCTAGTCCACTCAGCACTGCGCTAGCACGTCTTGCTTTTGTTTTAGGGTCGCCAGGAGAGAGTCAGATACTTGCGATCTGAGTCTCTCAAGAGAGCACCCTTTCAATTAGAGTAATTTGGCGCACAGACTTGGGAACGTCCCTAGGCTAGAGCAGGTGGCTCAGCCCGGGTATTCGAAGCCTATATCCTTCCGGCTAGACCTCTGCCACCTGGCAGATTAACAGCTAGTGGTTATTATATCTGTATGCTTGTTATTGTGCCACAGTTTACCGTTTTTGTGAGCATTGTGAGTCAGGGTGTGGCTTAGAGACTCTGTCCGAGCAGGCTTGCCTGACTAAGAGTGAGAAGCACACCTGTATGTGGTTATGTTGCGAGTTGCTGCCTTTATTTAATTATACCTATGCCATTATACACTGTATGGCCTATCACTAGTATTTATTCCTGCTTATGAGTTAAGAGTTCTCTAAATCCGTAACGTACTTTCTTTGCTAAGCATCAGATCCTACAGTAGCCGCATGCAGTTTAGAAACCCGCATCTTGTCTACCTGTACGATGTTTTGAGGACTGTTTGCTTTCACCTTCTTTCACGCAGGGGTGATTAGTTGTATTAATTAACGTAACGTTAAATGTACTTTCTTCTAGTTTGTTATTAAATTGTTTCTGCAATTTAATTCCGTTATCTATCTTTTCCTTGAAGCTTTAAGTCAACTTAATTGTGTGATCTTTTATATAGCCTGCTTGACTATCAGCAGTCTATAGTGCGTGCACCCTGTAACCGAGTCATAGGATACCTCGTTGTCCAGGCAGGACTCTTGACGGTTTAGGGTGGTTTGTTGCCTGGGTTTATAGATAAGGGTTGGATCTAGCGTTTTCCGTTGTTGCTTGTTGCCGCATACCTAGTCCAATAGAAAGAGCCCAGTGTTTATATATCCCAGGACGTAACAACGGAAATACCCGTTTGTTCGAGTGGAGCTGGAGGTTGAAGGTGTGACACGAGAGTTGGATGATGGAATCGTGGAGAAACTGCCAGTAGAGGGCGTCGACCTTCTTCTCGGCATCGACTTTGCGGTGCCTACTTCTGAGGTTCCACCCTTAGCCGTTGCCGAGAGGGCGGCCGACGTGAGTAGGGAGGGGCAGGGGTTGGTCGAGAGGTGTCAATTACAGCAGATGGCGTGTGATGTCACCCGTTCTCGTGCATCTAAAGTGTCACAGCCTATTCCTCAGTCTCTAGACCAGCTGAGGAACGGTCGAAAGGAGAAAGCTAAAGTTGAGAAAAGTTTTGAGAGTTTTGATCCAGCGGCTCTCCTTGGCGACTCAGCATTAGCACCAATGTTAAGGTTTGGAGTGGCCCCAGAACCTGTCACACTTGTTGAGGAGGTGGGGCGTGCGAAAACTCCGAGACAGCACCGTTACTCACAAAAGCAAGATAGGATCGAACAGTCCAGTACCGGGGGAGGCCATAAGTTGCTCCGGGAGCATCTCGATAAATTGGCTCCTTCGGATATCTGTCGGCTGCAGATAGGTGATCCTGAGCTTCAGAAGTGTAGTAACGGTGCAATCGAACTTGAGGAGGACGGGGATGCAAAGCCGGGGGACTTCTTTCGTGTGGAGGGTATTTTGTACAGCCGTTTTCTAGATCCCAGACGGAGTTGGGAGGGTGGGTAGAGAGTGGTTGACCAGTTGGTAGTGCCTAGTGTGTGCCGTGATAGCC
This sequence comes from Paralithodes platypus, assembly GCA_032716605.1. Classification (NCBI taxonomy): domain Eukaryota; kingdom Metazoa; phylum Arthropoda; class Malacostraca; order Decapoda; family Lithodidae; genus Paralithodes; species Paralithodes platypus. The sequence goes on along the minus strand of CM064480.1, from coordinate 14,491,526 downwards.
TACTGAGGTTGGCGCATGATGTACCGTTGGCAGGGCATTTGGGTGTACGTAAGACGGTAGAAGCATTGGCGAAATTGTTTTGGTGGCCAGGTATGAAGGCACCTGTGCCGTCGTGGGTGGCAATGTGCAGTACCTGCCAGACAGTAGGTAAACCAAACCAGTGTATTCCCAAGGCTCCGTTACACCCTATTCCTGTTATCGGGCCACCATTTAGTAAGGTTATAATCGACATGGTTGGCCCTCTACCCCCTACTAGTGGAGGCAACAAGTACCTCCTCACAATCATGGATGTTGCCACTCGTTTTCCGGATGCATACCCCATGTGAAATGGTACTGCTAAGACTGTTGTTCGTAACTTGCTATTGTACTGTTCTAGGTACAGGTACCCGCAGGAATTGCAGTCAGACCAAGGGTCCAACTTTACTTCTAACCTTTTCAAACAGACCATGCAGCAGCACGGTATCAGTACAGTTGTCTCTTCAGCCTAGCACCCAGAGAGCCAAGGGGTGTTGGAGAGGTGGCACTCGACTCTGAAGAGCATGCTGCGTTGTTACTGTGTTGAAAATGGCAAGGATTGGGATCTTGGGTTGCCCTATGTATTATTCGCTGCTCGGGAGGTACCTGGTGAAAGCCTAGGGTTCAGTCCCAATGAGTTAGTTTTTGGACATCAGGTCAGAGGCCCCCTCAACATGGTTAGAGAAATCTGGGAGGGCACAGCAAAACCATGTTCCATGTTAAAGTATGTCCTCGAGAGCAGAGAGAGAATGCTGAGAAGCCTTGAGTTGGCAGGTAGGAATTTGGTAGGGTCGCAAGCACTTATGAAGGACAGGTGCGATGAGAAGACGAAACTCCGGGAGTTTAAGGTGGGGCAAGAGGTGTTGATTCTGTTACCTCTGCCAGGTCATCCGTTGTCTGCCAAGTACGTTGGTCCTTATAAGGTGGTAAAAAAGATCTCTGACGTAGACTATCTTGTGGCTACTCCAGATAGGCGTAAAAAGAACCAGCTGTGCCATGTGAATCTGGTGAAAGAGTTTGTGAGGCGCCCCCCTGAGCCTCTCGCTGTCCCTGTGTTGACCTGCAGCGGTCATGGAGGCGAAGGAGTGAGGGACAGTGAAGCTCAGGTGGTAGATAACTGGGAGTGTCATGTCTCTGCTGACCAGTGGGCGGGGAACTCCAGACAGGTGGCTGACGATGCTCCAGTGCACCTGCCTGAGCAACAGCGTGTAGCCGTGCAGCGCCTGTTTGCTTCATACCCCACTGTGTTTGCAGAGCACCCAGGTCTCACAACTCGAGTGGTGCATGACGTGGACGTGGGAGATCACCCCACCTTTAACCCTTAATTAGCGGCTCACCACATAAGTCGAGTTAAATAAAGCTGGACTATGTGGCGGCGCTCGTCATAGGTCGAGTGGCAATTTCAGCACGTAATGTTGCTGAGAGAGAGAGACAAGTGGTGGCAGGAGAGTAGCGAGCGTATGACTGCTCCAGGCCACCGCGGCGAACATACTGACACGAATCCCAGCTCCCTCCTCCCTCTCTCACTCGCTATATAAGGAATTGTATCGGGAAAGTGGCTAATTACATGCTTTTTGCACTCGCGTTGCACGGTTATTGCAAGAAAACTAGCCATCATAAAAGGATCGTTATGGTGTCATTCGAAAGCTCTGTTTATGCCCTTTCAGGGATAGGTACTTGTTTTACGTTCTGGGTCTTATTTAGGCATGAAAATGATCACGTAAACAGCCCTATTTTGGCTAAAAACACCCCGCTGGGCGGTACATATAAATAAACCGCATAGGCCGCTCGTAAGGTGTTAAATCAGTACCCTACAGAATTCCACCAATTAAACTCCCAGCCCTCTGACCGGAGTTAGAGTATATGTTAGAACGGGGGCTGATTGAGAAAGGGGCAGTTAGGTGGACATCTCCTGTCACTCTGCAGCCAAAGCCTGACGGGAAGGTTCGCTTCTGCATTGACTTTCGGAGATTGAACGAGTTGACTCCGACCAATGCTTATTCCCTTCCCCGTGTTGACGATAGTGTAGACAAGATTGGTAAGGCACAGTTTCTAACTAAGGTAGACCTAGTGAAAGGCTACTGGCAGGTGCCCTTGTCTGAGCGGGCGAAGGGGGTATGCAGGTTTGTGGTTGATGGGAACACCTACCGTTGCAATGTGATGCCGTATGGCCTTAAAAATGCCCCAGCAACCTTCTAGAGTCTTATGAATGAGTTAGTAGCTGACATCCCTAACTGCACTGTCTACCTAGATGACGTTATAATATACGATGACAACTTTGAGAGGCACTGTGAGCACATAGAAGCCTTGTTTCGGAAGCTCAGTGAGGCCAGCTTGGTGGTCAATCTGGGAAACTGTGCAGTATCTTGGGGTTGTGGTCGGGTTAGGCCAGGTGTGCCCCCCCAAAACAAGATACAGGCTATTAACCAGTTCCCCATGCCGTCCACTAAGCGGCAGATCATGAGATTTTTGGGCATGATCGGTTACTATCGCCGCTTCATTCGGGGTTATTCTACTGTGTTAGCTCCTCTGACAGATTTACTAGCAAAAGAGAAAAAGTTCAAGTGGGCACCTGAGTGTGAAAGGGATTTTTCGCTGGTCAAGCACCTACTATGCACTCACCCAATCCTCAGGGCCCCTGACTTTGAAAGACCATTCCAGCTGGCAACAGATGCCAGCGGTGTAGGGGCTGGTGCCGTCTTAATGCAGACAGACGAGGAAGGTTTGGTGCATCCAGTCAGTTTCTTTTCCAAGAAGTTTAATTCCGCTCAGAAAAACTACTCTGTGGTGGAGAAAGAACTGCTGGCAATAGTGTTGGTGCTCATGCACTTTGAAGTATATGTTCCTGCCTACGGGCCAGTCGTGGTGATTTACACCGAACACCACCCTCTTAAATTTATGAACCAATTCCACAACCGTAATATGAGGCTGACACGTTGGTCACTCATGTTGCAAGAATACAATCTAGACATTCGCCATATTGCCGGTTGTGAGAATGTGATTGCAGACTGTTTGTCGAGGGTGGAGGATCCGGCGTAGATCACCACAGGGGTGTGGGTTTGAGTGGAGAAAAATCAGGCTTGCCCCTGTAGAGCAGCCGTCAAAAACAACATAAAAATTAAATACAAAAAAAATCACATAAAAACTCTTTCTTTTTGATAGTTAATTGTAAGTTGCCAATGTTATAGCTAAAATCCTAAGTTGAACCTGTCTTTCACTTAGTAGGCTGGGATCTGTGAAGCTCGCTCAGGGAGCATAGCAGGCTAAAATTATACTATTGTGTTTGGGAGGGGATATAAGATTTTCTTTATGCTAATATGTTGTTTTATTTAAGATTGAGCTTTGCATTTCATTTCTGGTGGAGTGGCTAGGTGTGGCGGGTCTTGTCGGCATTCTGCCTTGTCAGATATGGTGCTCGCCTAATGTTGACCGTCCCATATCTTGGGCGGGGTGTGACGTCTACCAGCGTTGGCAGAATCGCCTCTCGTTAGCCACTAGCGCTCGCCAGGGACATCGAAATGGGCTACAGTTTTCAGAGAATGTTGTTCTTTCTTTCCTAGTACTCGCATTGTCACAGACAGTCCAGTGGTGGTCTTTATTTTCGTCTGTGACAACGGGAAGTATTTTATATCATTAATAGAATATAAGATGCATTGTGTAGAGTTAAGGAGAGAGAGAGAGAGGTGAGAGCGTGGTGGTAATATGTGCGTGTGTATGTATGTGCTGCCTCGCTCGGAGGAGTTTTCCCGCTCGCGCGAGCTTTCCCTCGCCTTTGATTGGCTGGTGGATCCTGGCGCGTCCTAGGGGCCTGCTGCCTTGTGACGTCTCGGCCCGTGATTGGCCAACCATAGCGCCCTTGCGGGCTCCTGTGTAACTAAACTCCTCCATGAGGGTTTCCAGGAGCTGCCCTCCTCAGGACAGGCTTGGCGCACATGCTTCTAACATCCCTTTGCATACTCTCTCCCGATCACCCCCTTTACCACTGTCTCTCTCTCTGACCTTCTTCTTTTCCATTACTTCTCGTCTTTATTCAATTACTTATCCCCTTGGGTTCTGCATACGGTTTCCATAGCCGGCCCATTGTATTGCATGCGCCGTCCTCTGAGATATTTACATGTACTTAGAATAGGTTTGAGGGTTCTTAGTTAGTGTAGGTTAAGAACTCTGTGTGTCTCCATTATTGATTTAGTGTTTCTGCTCTTTTATTTAATGCTAGACTGGGATAAGTTTACTATAGTCGTTGTCTCCGATGTGTGTACGGTTTGCTTATACCTACACGACTTCGACTGGTCCTGTGGTAGCCTGGGTTGTCTTTTCGCTGCTTCTTTTGCGAGTGCAGCATTGTGTTGACTGAGGGTTTTGGCCTGTTCCAGTTCCACACTTTGCTGCCTCTTTGCTTGTCTTTTGAGGGTCGCCAGGATAGAACCAGATACTTGTGATCAGGATCTATCAAGAGAGCACCCCAGTCAATTAACGTAACTTAAAGGATGCAGTCTTAAGGACATCGCTAGGCTACGAGCCTGTCTTGCTCAACCCCAGTTCCTTACCTAGAGTATCCCAGCTGGACATTATTAATTGAGTAGACACGTGTTAGTATTTAATATAAGCTCTTTGATATGTACGCATTATTATTCACAGCATTTATTAGTCTAGGTTGTTGCTGAGCCACACAACCATAGCAGACTGTTTCGTTGATGAGGAAGTACTTCTTTTAGTGTCGAGCATTACTACCGTTGCGCATTTATAGTATTCTCGTGTCAGTTAACATTATATGCCCTATCTTTTAGTGTATTCCTTTTACACGTGTGGTGTCCTGCCTCCTGCCTTTATATAATTTAAGATACGAGCATCTTATGAGCATGAGACTTTCTTCAGAAGTGTCCAGGTCTATGCTGTAGGACTATACTTCACTTTCTTTCAGATAGGAGTGAAGAGTTTATTGTTGTTTAGAGTAACTGTATTGAAGCATCTTTTTATTGTATTAAATCTTGCAGTGATTTAATTGATCTTTCCACAGATTCCTTTTTATTCATTTTAACGTAACTTGCATCTTGTTTGTTATCAGGCTATACCCGTGTGGGTTAGCCTGAAGTAGAGTACATTTATGCCCAGTTAAGGATACCCCGTTATCGCAGATTAACTCTGGAGGGTATAGGTGTTTTTGTTCGCCGGCATATAAGTTCGAGGGTTTGGATCTAGCGTACCGTTGTTGCATAGTGCCCTATTACTAGTCCAATCATTAAGTGCCCTTTTTTATTCATAGCCCTGGTCGTAACAATAATGTCCGCCTTTTGTATCCTGCCTCTACACTTAATTATGCCTCCTTCCATATATAATCCTAGCTGCCTCATTGAGTTAGAGGGTTTGGCCTTTGACTCCTTGCTCAGGATTTGATGTTCAGTGGGATTAGGTTCCCTTTGTACTAAATATATTAGTTTCGCTTCTGCTGATCTCAATTCATGGAGTCTGATATGCTTCGAATCTTCACTAAGGAAAAATCTGTGAGCCCGACTTCTCATGTTGTTAATGAAACGGTATATCCATGCAAATACCCGTATCACTTGATCATAGCTGCCGTAACGTTCCCACTCTACCAACTTGTTATCCTGATGTGTAGTACTCACAGTCGAACTACTTAACACATCATCTTGGGGCCGACTTGAAGGATCAGATATGCATTCCCTGAAATCCTGAGGCCATTCAGTCGGAGATATAAGCCATGGAGGTCCATGCCACCAAATAGAGGACGACATAAACTGTTGCGCCGAGATCCCCCGGGAAATTATGTCACTGGGGTTATCCATGGTGCTCACATAAGCGAAATTTAGATGTAGGAACTAAGTTATGTATCTCATCAGTGCAATTAGAAACATAAACAGGTAAAACTTTTTGGCTGTGTTCCCATGAAAGTGCTATTTGCCTGTCGCTCCAGACATAGACGTTATTAATCTGTAGAATGTCTGTATAAGCATCCAGTGTAAACTTTATTAGACGAGCAGACAGAAGCAATGCAGTAAGTTCTAATTTAGGAACTGTATTTTTCTTTACAGGGGCTACTTTGGCCTTTGCTATAGCCAGTGTCGCTTCACTACCATTGCATATGTATATGGCAGTACTGTACGCACTATTACTAGCATCAGAAAAGGCATGTAGATCCACCTGTTGACCACTAATAACCTGACGATTAAGTTGGACCTTGTAACATGTGGAAAGGTCCGACCGAATCAACCGCCAAGTATCTTGTAACTCAGTTAAGAGGGGCGTGTCCCAATCTAGTTTTAGCCGCCACAGTTGCTGTAAAAACATACGAGCACGGATAGTTACAGGCAGCAAAAAACCTAGGGGATCACACAACCTCGCTGACAATCTTAAGCAGTTTCGCTTGGTCAGAAGCTCACTGCCGCATGGGTCGTGACAGAAGGATATACAATCTGTGGTAGTGTCCCATTTGTGGCCTAAAAACTTCACCTCACTATTCTCAGTAGCTACACCGTCAGAAGCAAATTGACCTTTCAAAAGATCACTATTAGTGGCCCATTCTCTCAAGTATAGATGTGCCTTGGCAAATATATCGCGGATCTCCCAGCATCTTTCGAGCAATAAATCTTCATCGTCTCCAGTGCCTTGAAGATTGTCCACATAGATCCACTGCTTGATCTCATTCTTGAAGTCAGGAACTAGTCCAGCCTCCTCAAGATGTCGCAAGATAGTAGCGTTGAGAAGGAACTGGGAACAGGTCCCCCCGAATAAGATGACTCTGAACCTGTAGACCAGATACTCTGAATCTAGATCCATTGGGTCCCGTGGCCATACAAATCTTGTCGAGTCCCTGTCTACACGATGGAGTTGAAGCATCAGGAAGGCCTTCTCAATATCGGCGACCCATGCAAACTTATGACATCTGAAGCGCAACATAATTTGCGCGAGATCCGAGACCAGGGACGGACCCGTGTACAGACATTCATTCAGGCTATAGGAGCGATCACTGGATTTAGCAGAGCAGTCATACACAATACGAACAGGAGTGGTGGAACTGTCCTTTTTAATCCCATGGTGAGCAAGGTAATGGATGGTATCCCCATACTCACTGAGATCTACTCTTTCCACAAATCCACGTTGTACCTGCTCGTTTAGTACTGCCGCATAAGTCTCGCAATAATTTGGATCCTTGACAAACTGCTTCTGAAGGCCACGTAATCTACCAAGTGCTAGATGGAAATTAGTAGGTAATTTACTCATATCATTCCAAGGGAGCCTTACCACATACTGACCCCTGCCAGAGTCATACGTTACAGTCTCTTCATACGAGCTCAACGCTAGCTTGGACTCACGATCAAGTTCATGTGGGTCAATTCCAATATTGTCCAAGTCCCATAGCTTATCTATATCAGTACATGTATTATCAGGCACATTTGGCCTAATATATTTATCTATGGGGCTTACTGCTACCTTGAGGACCGTAACCACCTCCACCTGTGTGTCTTGAGAGGAAGTGGCATAGGATCCAGAAATGGCATACCCTTGGATCGTGGGGAGCATTATTAGCTTATCTACCCGCCGATATCCAGGGTGAACCAGGTCATAGTAATAATCAGCTCCGACCAGTAGCATAATTCCATTGTTAGCGAAGAGTGATCATCAGCCAGTTTATAACCCTTGCTTCTGAGATATTTCAAATGTGGTTGAATCTCTGACGCTATATAGAAACTGGGTAGTTTGTCGACCACAACAGCCTTGATGGGACATACCTTTCTTCTATAAACATAGGAAATCTCCACTATATCATAGTCACTGGAATCTACTTCACCTGTGAAACCATGGAGACGCAAATTCTCTTGACCCTTGCTGGTACACTTGAGCTGGGGTAATGATGACCGCAGAACGAATGACCTCTGTGAGCACTGGTCGAGTAAGGTGCGCGTCATTGTAGCAGTGTTGCCAGATTCTAATTGCAGAATTATCGTATTGTGACCACAAAATTATGGAATTATCGTACACACTACTATATATATATATACTGTATATATATATAAAGGAAATGTTGTTAACCATTTATTAATTTAATTCGTAATGCCCAAAATAGATTCAACATAAAGAGAAGAGATAACAATAATAATGGTTTACAGGTCTAATATTATTACTTTAATAAAAATGAATAAGTTTTTCCTAAGAAACGATTACAATTTTTTATCTAGTAGGCCTATTGATCTAATTCATTATGAACCATTCTTCGAAATCCTCGGTTGTCTCAGATGTGTTATATAGTTCCCTTTCCAATTCTGATTAAATTCTTACTCCCTTTATTAATTTATTTAATATATGTATGAAACAATGTGATTATCTAAGAGATTTATTTGGATGTTCAATAATTCCCTGAACTCTCTCCCAATTTATGTTGCATCTTGGTTTAATTCATATAATAATATAGTATTTTTGTTCTATCTATCTATCTATTGCCTGATGCCGTGATCCCCGAAGGGGTGGCCATGAACGAACCGCCCCCATGCACCTCTGTCCCAAGTCAGTCGACGCCCCTCCGCCCAACCAGCACCGCCTTCGTTCATGTAGTTCCTCACTCCATCCTTCCACCTCATATTCGGTCTACCTCTCCCTCTCTGTCCCTCCACCTAGCTCTCGTACACCCTCTTAGTCATTCTCTCGCTTTCCATACGTTCCATATGGCCGAACCATCTCAAGTTGTTCCTTTTCACACTTTCCAGCACATCTACCTCCACACCACACCTCCTTCTTACTTCCTCATTAGTCTGTCTATCTCTCCATGTAACTCCGCACGCACTCCTTAAGTAATTCATTTCCACTGCTCTCACTCTTGGTCTGAGTCTCTCAACCAACGTCCATGCTTCGCTTCCGTAAGTCAGTGTCGGGATTACCACACTGTCATGCAAGGACTTCTTCACTTCCATACTGACCACCCTATTTCTTGTTACTGCTTTTAGCGTTCCTACAACCCTCTTCCCCTGTTGTACCCTCTCCCGCACCTCTTCATCCATAGTCCCATCTTTACTCAACACACTGCCCTGATACTTAAAAGAGTTGACGATCTCCATAGCCTGACCGTTCAGCTTCATCTCACACTCTGTGACTTCACCCCTTTCGAAGACCATAACCTTGCTCTTCCCCGTATTTACCTTCAAATTCCGTTTTTCGCACACTGTTCCAAACTCATTTACCAGACCCTGCAACTCCCATTCATTATCACTCATCAGAACTGTATCATCCGCAAACAGCAGTATAGTTAGCTTCCACTCAATTCCCTCCCTTTTCAGCGATACACCAACATCCACTGCTCTTGATAGTATTTCTTTCATGACTCCATCCATATATACAGTAAACAACCACGGGGACATCACACACCCCTGTTTCAAACCAACATTCAGGTCAAAGAACTCGCTCTGCTCACTCTCCACACGTACTGCCTTTGCACCCTCATACATGCTCTTCACTGCTTTCAGCAACTTGCCCTCTACTCCGTATATTCTAAGTACTTTCCACAAACCTTCTCTATTCACTCTGTCATAGGCCTTCTCCAAGTCCATAAAGGCAAAATACACCTTTTGTTTCTTCTCCAGATACTTCTCCACAACACAATTCAGGGTAAAAATCTGATCTACACATCCTCTTCCCTTCCTAAAACCTCCCTGCTCGTCGCCTATCCATTTCTCCGTTCTCACTCTCACTCTCTCAATCACTACCCTACTGTATACCTTCCCTACTACGCTTAGAAGACATATTCCTCGGTGGTTACCACACACTCCTCTTTCCCCTTTGCCCTTATATAGGGGGACTATTATGCCAGTCTTCCAGTCATCGGGTGCACTCCCCTTCTCCCATGCTAGTTTGCACATTTTCCATACCCATTCTATCACTATCTCACCACCATACCTCAACATTTCCCCACACACTCCATCTGTTCCTGGTGCTTTCCCCAACTTCACTCTTTTCATGGCTTCCCACACTTCTGACCTCCTGATCCCCACCTCCACCTCCTCCTCCACTACTTCTCTTCTTCTCCCTCCCATACCATATCCAGCTATGTTTGCTGGCTCTTCATTCCTTACATTTAGCAACTCACTGAAGTACTGCCTCCATCTTTCGACTCTCTCTTCCTTCTCGGCTAGCATTCTCCCATTCTTATCTTTCACACCCTTACTGTTTCCCTTGCTACCTTCCCTTGACTTCTTTCCAGAACAGTTTCTTACTCTCCCTCCATTTTACACTCCGATTCCTTCCAAATTCCTCATCTACTCTTTTACTTTCCTTCACTACTCTCTTCACCACCCTCTTACTCTCCATGTACCTCGCTCGTTTCTGTCTCTCGGAATCTTCATTCCCTCTACTACCCAACCACTCTCTATATGCTTTCTTCTTTTCTTCCACAGCTATTCTTACCTCTTCTGTCCACCATGCTGTACCTTTCACTCCCCTCCCTCTTCTCCTCACTCCACACACCTCCTCACATGCTGCACAGATCTCATCCTTAAACACCTTGCTCATCTCCTCCACTTCCTCCATAACTTCCAGGTCGAACCCACCTAGTCGTCTTTCCACTGCTCTCCTGTACTCCTCCCTGACTTCCTCCTCCTGCAACCTCTCCACCCTCCTCACCATTCCACCCTCCTCTCGCCTCCCTCCAGCTCTCCTCACCCACTTCTTTTGTATCCTAACCTTAGCTACCACTACATAATGATCAGACAGACCCCCTCCAATACCCTTATACACCCTAGCATCCATCACAGATTTCTTCATTCGTTCATTCACACATCAACATCCGTTTCCACGTGTACCTGTGGATCATTCTGTGTCGGAAGAAGGTGTTGGCTATCCACAGTCTCCTCCCCACACATACGTCCACAAGTGCACTACCATTCCCATTCACCTCTGATGGTACCCCCCACCCTCCCACCACTCCCTCAACTTTCCTATCACCCACCTTACCATTCATATTCCCAATCAGAAATATTCTTTCGTCCTTGTCAAACTTCTCCAGGCACGCCTCCACATTCATCCAGAACTCCTCTTTCTTTCTTTCAAGTATATCCTCTGTCGGGGCATACACGCATACAATTACCCACGTTTGTATTCCTACTTTCATTCTCACCCACACAATCCTTGAAGCCACAGACGCATACTCTCTTACACATTCCTTCCATTTGCTACTTACAAACAAACATGCACCTTCTCTCGCTGTTCCTTCACTCACTCCAGCACACACACCCATTCCACACTCCCACTCTCTCACATCTGAACCTTTCCATTTGGTCTCTGTCATTCCACATATATCCAGCCTGGCATTCACTAACACTTCCAGAACATCTCTCTCTTTTGTGCCATCATTCATGCCACTAACATTCCACGTAGCCATGTATTTTTGTTGAAATCGTAAAATTATCGTACAAAACGTACGATAATGAGAAACACCATCGTACATCGTACTAAGGGTCAAATTATCGTACATGTACAATAATTATCGTACGTATGGCAACACTGCATTGTAGGCTTATTATTACTCCCCACTACTGGCAGCATCATAGTAGGAAGCAATTGACATTCTTGAGAAGCAATGGACATGGTAGATACTTTATCACCCTCGCTCTTACTTTTCTCATGTGACTCTTTGGTGGTTCTCCCCTTTTCTTTGCCGTCGTGCCGATCAGACTGGGTGCAAAGGGAAAACCAATGTTTCCCCTTGCAATACTTACAAGGTTTGATGTAGGAATTGGTGCAAGTACTGTTGAAGTGGTCTCTTGCCAGACAGCTGGTACATAACTTAAGCGATTTAGCCTTGCCAATTTTCTGTGTAGCCTTAGGATACTTAGGACACTGGTACCACAGAATGATATTGGCCTTTTCTGTTTAGGAGAAGTCTGTACCGGGAAAGCTGCAGTGGATGGCGACATCTCCACTTGTCGGTAGTGTCCAGTACTCTCCAGACTTCAGTCTGGTACACCTGCACCAACGCTTCCAAGTTTAGTGGAGAGTCGCTTAGTTGTCGTCTTACGATTTCCTTTAGGGGAGAGGGTATCTTGTTCAAGATATTTACACTAAATATTTCCTCCTTGGTGATGGCCATTGTCTCCATAGATTGGAGGAGGCTCTCAAAGGAGGCATAGTACTCCTTTAGGTCCGTCACATCATAGGATAGAGGATCTAGAGTGAAGAATTTAGTAATTAATGCGGTCTTGATGACTTCCTCTCTCCCGTAAGTTCTTTTCAGCAACTCCACTGCAGACTCGTAGCTTGTAGCTTCTAGCTTGTACCCATTGATCAACTTCAATGCCTCCCCTTTCAATTGACCACGGAGATAGGTGAACCTTTGGATGGATGTGAGCGTTTTATTCCGATGGATGGAACACTCAAAGATATCCCAAAATCCAGTCCAGGTAGTCGAATCCCCGGAAAAGGTAGGCAAAGTAAGCTTCGGCAGGTTAAAGCCAGTCGCCTTTGGTGTACCGGTATCCTTAACAGGGTGTGTTTCTTGTGTGGAAGATAGTCTGGCTAAGGCTGTATTAACGTCCTCAAAGTACTCAAGATCTGCTGACATTTCTTCTTCCACATCATCAGTAATTGTCAATAAACCATATACCTGCTGAGCATAATTATCATAAGTGGCTAGTGATTTAGTTACAGTAGCAAATTTACCCTTAATTTGATCAGCCGAGGCACTTAATAAAAATTCATCAAGATCTCTTAAACACCTATTTAAACTTCCCTTCATCTCTCCCTTCAGAATCTTAAGTTTCTTTAAATCTGTCATCGTTAAGGTCCAATTTTCAGCAACTTAAACTACAATGAGGTCCGACTACAAACCGTTAATCACTTAGGAATCAACAGCGGCAAACTCCCATTACTTAAGGAATTTACTCAAAAAGAATTACATAGTAGGTTCATCCCCCTTAATATAAGCTATCTAAAGGAAATTATCTAACTGGACAACAACGTAAAGTACACTGGGGCTATCAATGAGGAGACTGGCTACTGCGACGCAAGATAGTCCCTTACCATCTTAACGACCTGGGCCAACAAACGATCGCTGCCTTCATGGGTGAGGTGGACGCCGTCCTCAGACATGTATTGGCTCCCGAAACTATATGCGGAAAATCGACCACCAAGGTGCCTGTGCTACCTCTTGAGGAGAGCATTGACCGAGTTCTTAACCTTGTGGTACTCCCCTGCCGGAATACCCAGAGGAGACGCCCTGTGCTCCAACCCCAATACAAGGCAGTGACCGTTCGTGGATGCCTCAATCTCAAGGGTCAACTCCTTGATCTTAGCCGCTAGCTCCTGCGGGACTACCCCAGAGACGACGTCGTTGCCGCCCAACACTAATACAGTGATTTCGGGCCTTAGGCTCAAAAGACCATCCCAGGCTGGTTTGGACTTAATATTATCGAGAGTGGCTCCTGGGGCACTAAACACCCTCAATACAAAACCCGGGTCGTAAAACTCTCGGCGGGAGACTCCTAGGCGACTAACATAACTGTGGCCTAATATGCCGACCACTTTCCCTGGGCTCTGATTGTATGAGGAAGTTGGTATAAAATTCACCCCAATGCCACTTCCCGACGCAGCTGTGGGATGGTTCCTCTGAGCCATGATGTACCGAAAAAAGAATTAAATACTAAATCCATTCAAATAAAGGGTAAGGTGAAGCACTAATTATTGAAAGCCCTTTATAGGTAAGACTAGTTGGTCAAGCTACAATCATGGGGTCTGACTATTGACTGTCAATCGCTTAGGAATTAACAAAGACTGATACTCATGACCGCCACTATAAGCAACTAGGCCTAGGATCTTTTATGAATTTGAAATATAAAAGGTCACATGAGAACCCTCCCCACCAGCAAAAATAATAATGAGTCTCACAATGACAAAACACAACGAACACCACAGGCCCACCACCAAAGCGAAATGAAAAGCTACCAAATACACCCGCAGGCCTAGCCTAGCCCAACCGCGCGAAATGGAACCAACGAAAATTAACCCACACACCCAGCACTAGCCCAACAAACCCTCCAAGAACGGCAAGGAGCACAACGCCCAAAAATCCTGGAAACTAGCCCAAAAAAATACAGTGACGGCGCTACCCAGAAAAAAAACTCGAGGGAAAAAGCTAGGCTAAGAAACCAGGGAAAGGGCAGTCGGCCCAACAAAGTACGAGGCGGCAGCCATTTGCAACACCAAGCGAAGCGGTAGTAAACAAAACACTTATTGTAAAATAATAAGCACAAGGGCACGAAGGACCATTATTTGTCGGGAATTTAGATAAAGAGGTTAAATTGCGTATCACTGGTACATGAAAATATCCCAACAAATAGTTATATAATAATTACCAACGAAGTATTCGATGGGTGTAATCCATTCCCCCACACACGGCTAATTCAATTGCATGACATGTAGGAATGTTCACATAATACAATATCGATACAATGAACTTAGCTTAGAGGACTGGTAATGTAGGACTGTTCATATAGATTAGTAATTGTAGCACATGGTGAACTATGGGTTGAGTCAGAGCCGGGGGAAAGTTGTTGGCTGTATGGTGTTGATTGAGAGACTAAAGGGCCGGCGTCCGATCGCTTCGCGAAATTACATATGGCTGCCGGCTCATAATAATTATAACCCATAACTTGGTTTCATGATACATCTAGAGCTGATGTAGATATTTATACATTACAGTTAATATTTAACCTACACTTAACCTCTGAAGTGCGCATGGGGGTAATTGGAAACGTCCCCCTGTGCTGACGTATTTGAGGTGTTTCCGTCACTAAAATATTCATTGTGCCATTAATAGCATTAATATTTATCCATATGCGCCTATTATGGGTTGATTATAAAGGTATTAACCTGAAACAACAATAAAACGAGTGAAAACAGCGTTTGGATGGTCAAAATCGGAGATATAGCCCGCGAGTTGTATAATGTATGGGTGAGGCAATCTGCTTTCCCGCCAATTTCCCCCAAGGCCACTGAGACACAGTCGATCGATACTCTCTCTCTCTCTCTTGCACTCGCTTGCTATCAGTGATGACCACACCCTCCAATCGGATTTCTAATGTTAGCACGAAAATATACCTCAGAATAAGGGAATAACAGGGAAAATAGGTGATAACTGAAGGAGAGGAGGAAAGTGGGGAAGGAGGGGAGGTAGAGGACTGAGATTTTGCATGGCCCAGGGGCCAAAAAAAAATAAAAAAATAAAAAAAAAAAAATATAAAAAAATATTTTTTTTTCGATGTCAAAAGTTGATTTTTATTTTCTCTGACTCTTAAGAGTCTTCCCGCAGTGCGCCGGGGGAACTCTTAAGAGTCTCCCCGCAGCTCCCGGGTTAATAATAAACTACAACACACAAAGAACTAGCCGAAATCGTACATGCGATACGATACCGCCAAATTCAAATGCCCTATTGGACCTAAAACTGTCAGGATCATTACCCAATTCCCGACAGTGTGTGTGTGTGTGGGTGTATATTTTAGTGAGGCATTTTGTATATATTATAAGCATTATCTTTCCCCTAATATTTGTTAAACTAATTATATTATTCATATTGTGATATTGCTCACAATAAGTGTGCAATCTTGTATACATATAAATTATTGACATGAATTGGTGCTGTCAAGTGTTCCTAACATTAACAGTGAGAATATTGCCCACGCATCCCGTGAACCAACATGATCTCTTGCTGGCACTCTTCCAGATATATGGCCTCACATCCCCCACCTACAGTATTATTGTATCCTATGGCAGTCAAAATAGATGGAAACGTGATCGCGAGCATACGAGTAATGTAAACAAAGCCGGCGATATGCCCGAATACTACATGCTAACCATAAGTTATTATATATGATATGGCAAGTATTTTTCACATACTTTACATAAATGCATTTAGAAAATATTCTCTATTGTCAATAGTTATTTTTATTTGAATTGGATAGCAAAAGTATATACGCTCGCAAGGAGTCTTCTACGTATTTGGTTGTTGATGCTCCTGTGACTTCTTTTGCAGACGGCGTTGCCCTTATGCCAGTAAGGGGACGAATGCAAAAATAAGTAACCCATCATTTTTTATAGGGCTGCCCAGATTTGACCGTCGTCTGTGTGTAATGCCTGAGGTAGGCCGAAATTGGGGAAAACATGGTTAAGCATGCCGTCGGCAACTCTTTTGGCGCTATGATCTTTGACGGGGATTACGATGATGAATTTTGAAAATGTGTCTACAAATGTGAGGATAAAACGAAACAAGTTAAATGCGGGGAAGGGACCTACTGTGTTAAGGGTTAGGAGTTGCCAGGGCAAGGAGGCAGTGATGGTGCCGGATGGAGCCTGAGGTTCGTGATGTGTCTTTACCGCCCGCGCAGGCAAGGCAAGATTCTACTGTTGTTTTGGCAAGAGGGTTAGGGTGGCTGGTCCAGTAGGTCGTTTTGAATGCTTGCAACAGTTTTGTATAACCCAAGTGGATACCGTTGCCGTCGTGAAGGAGAGTAAATGATTTCCTGGCCTCGTCGGGGCTTAACACGATGTGGCCGGAGTCAGTAAAAAAAGAATCCCCTATTCGTGTGAGAGTAGGAGCCATGTGTAGCGGTAGTCAGTTGGGTTTGTTCTCTATGTCCCACGTGGAGATGCTGGCAATAGACATGACAGGCGCGGTGGGGGGGGGTGGGGGGGGGGAAGACAAGGCGTGGCCTGGGCAAGGGGGGGGACGTGTTAATGCGAGACAGCGCGTTGGCGTTCATGTGTAGTTTCCTTGGTCTATAAGTTAATTTCGAAATTAAACTCTTCTAGTGTCTCCCACCACCTTATTATTAATGTGTTTATGGTTTGAGACGTCCAGAGCTACTGTAAAGCATGATGGTCTGTGATAATGATGGTGATCTTGGCACCCAATAGGTATGACCGGAAATGTTGCAGTGCCCATACTAGTCCTAAACATTCTCTTTTTGTTGTGGCATAGTTTGTTTCTGCTTGGGTCAGTGTGCAGCTGGCGCATGCTATGATGTTTTGTTTATTATCTGTGATTTGAGCTAGTATGGCACTGATACCTGTTAAAGATTCATCTGTATAGAAGCGGAATGGTTGAATGTAATCTGGGAAAGCTACTATTGGAGCCAAAGTCTTTGAGTGTTTTAAATGCATTCAGGCGGGCCTCAGTCCATACTAATTTCTAGTCTTTATGCATCAGCTCATGCAAGGGTTTGGCAATAGACGCGAAGCCTTTCATGAAACGCCTGTAGTAGGAGGCTAAACCGAGGAAAGATCGTATGCCTTTAACTGCTTGTGGTGGTTGAATATCCCGGACGGCAGCAAGTTTGTTCAGATTGGGTGAAATGCCATGTTTCTAGATTATGTGGCCTAAGTAAGGAATGGAGTCTCGTGCCAGGGTACATTTGGAAGGTTTTAATTATAACCTGGCTCGTCGTATCCGCGAAAATATTTCGGTGAGGCGGGCTAAATGCTCTTCCCATGAGCTGGCAAAAACAATGACGTCGTCTAGATATACTAGGCATGTTTCCCAGGTGAGGCCTTGCAAGACGGAATCCATTAATCGGGAAAAAGTAGCGGGTCCGTTGCATAGGCCGAAAGGTAGTACGTTAAATTCATAGTACCTGCCGCTGCTTTATAGGGAAAGTAGTTTTTTGGTTGGTGGTCAAGATGTAATGGTACCTGCCAATACCCAGCTTGCAAGTCGATGGTAGAAAACATGCTCGCTCTGTGTAAAGAATCGAGGGAGTCGTCTATGTGTGGCAGGGGGGTAGCATCTTTAATTGTTACGTCATTCAATTGGCAGTAGTTTACGTAGAACCGCAGGGAGGTGTATTTTTTTTACTAGTACGACGGGTTAAGCCCAAGGGCTGGTGGAGGGATTCACTAGTCTTGCATCTAATATTTCTCTGACTTGCTTTTCCTCCTTGCGGTGCTGAATGGAGTTCTTGCGCCGCAGGGGCTGTCTGATGTGGGGGCCTGTGGTTATGGGGTGGTTGAGGACCTTAGTGTGGCCAATGTCGCCTGAGGTTTGTGAAAATATATACTGAAAGTGTAGCAATACCTGTTGTAAGGCTCGTTGATGATGATGGGGGAGGTGGGATGGTGCTGACAGTAATACGGGGGTTTCTTGGGGGATGTGGCAGGAATTGGGTTAGGGAGGAGAGATTGAGGGCCGGTGGGGGGTACTGTGGAGGGATATTGAGGGGGGTAGTGGGGGTCTTGATGGCCCTCCTCGGTCAAAGCCAGTCGTGTGGTGTTTTGTGAGTGGTGGCGTTATGGACGACGGCTACAGAGATGGTTTGAGTGATACTGGTTGAATCGAGGTTGGTGCGGATACGCAGATTGTTGATTATACTGGTTGAATCGAGGTTGGTGCGGATACGCAGATTGTTGATTTACAAAGTGGTTGGGGGGAGGGTTCGATTGCATTTGGTTGCGAGCTTGCTAAGTCCAGATTGGACAATTATTTGAAAAGGGAGGAAATTCATATAAGTTTACGGAAGATAGGCGGGGTGCATATTGGTCGTTCCTTGGGGCATACTGGGGAACTGACGGGGGTGAGGGCTCATAAGAGATGGGGTTAGTAGGAGCAACATTGCATTGGTGGAAGGTGGGCGAAGCAGACGTAGGTGCGGAAGGCTGACTTTGGTAGGTGACATTGTAGGTGTGCAGAGAGGGTGTCTTAGAAGTATGTGCGGAAGGCTGAGCTAGGTGAGTCTGGGGGGTGGAATCGTTTTCGACCTGTTGGGGATACTGGGGTGGTTGTTTCATTGACACTGAAATATTGTTTGACATGACTTGGTATGATTCTGATTAGATTATCGATAACGATTTCATATATGCGTTCGGCGGATGCTGTGGGGTAGGCAGTGTGTACATTTGCGTAATTTATTCAAGGTGTCATCAAAGTCCCCAGTGAACGAAATGCCGTAAAGTTTATCCATGGCTGGGATGCGGCCCATTGATGGTTGCAAAGTGGTGATGATTAATTGTTTTAGGTCATCCCATGGTGTCTCGGTAGTCACGGTCCCGGTTAAACGAGAATACGATCGGAGTCCTATATTAGAGAGCAAGATGGAGGTACGTTTAGCTTCCGGATAATTCAGGGTGATGGTAGGCTTGACCATTTCTAGGTATGTTGTGATGTAGATAGTTTCTGGGCAGAATGCTGTAAAAGAGGGTTTTGGTCCTTCCTCTGACATTTTGAATTATTCTTACTTGACGGGGTAACTATAGGTAGCGCCACGAACTTGACAATTTTATTGACCCCTTAACTCCTCATAACTCAAAAAGGCCTAGAGCAAACTGGCTGTAAATATCCATACCTATTTCCTGGTGGGCTCTTCCCTAATTATAGAAATGTCACCTCGAATGCTTTCATTCATTTTGAGTTATGAGAAGTTAAGGGGTCAAGAAAATTGTCAAGTTCGTTGGGATTACCTATATTGGTTTCCTAATTCGCTTTACACGCTCCTTTACCTCTAGCCTCGCAGACACCGCTGCCACCAATAAGAAACCAGCCCTTGTTATAGATGTGGAGGAGTTAGGGCTGCGTAAACTATACTGTATGTATGGGTGTCTTAAATTGCTAAAGGGAGAGGCATAGGAGTGAGTAGTCGAATCAGGTTTTCACACATTTATTATATTTATTGAGAATGGAAGTATAGGGCATAAGAGTCCCAACATGACATAACAATTATAGCAGGCAGTTTATTTACCTAGGGTTCACCTTAACCCTCTCGCCTCTGGCAATATATTTTAACCCTTTCACGCACATATGATGCAGAGGTTGCCAGATTAGCAATAAGAAATAGAGTTCCCTCACTCTTATAATTACCTCTCCAAAATTAGTTTTCTGCCCACAGCTAACTCAAAGACAACTGCACAGGTTGAAGTAACTAAACTAAAGGTTTCTAAATACCCCTGATGGTAACAAAGGCTTTAAAGTATCCCTAATAGGCTCAAAATTGCGTCATATGTCGGAGAGGGTTAATTGAAAATGGTCAGAACTTCTCTAATTTGCCCTGAAATATTCCGGCCGTGCGAGTTTTCGAAGCCTCGTGTTTTTCTGTATTTTCATCCACCAGAATGCTGTTTATTGTGATGTATATGTCAATGGAAAGAGGAATAACTATACTTCATTAAAAAAAAAAAAAAAAAATTTTAAATCGCAATGTGAAAGTGTAAACGACTCCGGAATAAAGGTTTTTCCCGGGCAATTGTTTTCACACCGTCCTATCTCGAAATTGTGAGTGATGACCATATATGTTTATTTGCTCAAATAATAGTATTTTTTCTGTTCTTTCCAAATCTGAAAACAGAAATTGTCTATCTTCAATAGTTCTCAAGCAGTGACCGAAAACAAAAAAAGTATGACTTTGCATGATATGGTTTATAACATTTTCTAATTATTTCGTTGTTACGATGTCTATGGCTTTCAATTTAGGCTGTATGAATACGGCAGATAATGCTGAAGAGAATACACAAAAATAGAAGTTCCTACGACAAATACTTTTTGCTCTATGAATATTTGAAATGAAGAGCCAAAATGCGAATATTTACGCTTCACTCGTCTCCGTTCCGCCGACGCTAGCCTGGTTCCGAGCTGTTCCCCACCTTGGCGTTGCTTTATTTGCTCGGATACGTATATAACTGTATATATCAACGTAATCGGAAAATTATGCTCTTTCTAATGGTGTAAACCAAAATAATATAGCGTAATTGGTTCGGGAGCTATGCGCAATTGTTTCCATACATTGTTATTGTTATGTAAATATATGAGAATGTTTATACAGTTGTATATCTTTGCCACAATATACAACACTTTTATATAATTTTCCTTGCCAATAATTGTATAATGTTCGTAGAACACGTGTCAGTCATGAAGGTTGTCTATTTTACTTACCTGGTAGGGCCACAACCCTTTCCAACGAGAAGGGAAATGGCTCCTGGGTTGACATTGAAAAAACAAAACAAGAAAACCAGGTTATCTTCAAGTAATACATTCATAAATAATTCTATTGTACATGCAAATAAAGTAATATATATATATATATACAAGGTGTCAAACAAAATATAATGAATGGTAACAAAAATGTGTGTATGTGTGTGTGTGGGTATATATATATATACACTTATACAGTATATATATATATATATATATATATATATATATATATATATATATATACAAGGTGTCAAACCAGAGAAATATGCACAGACTTCCTAGCCACCCAAGGAGGTACTGCACTTGACTCGTTATTTTTTTAGAGTGGTTTCCCCAGGAGGCCTATATCCACTTTGATGATGAAGGTGGGTGAATGTCGGTGGGTGAATGTCGGTGGGTGAATGTCGGTGGGCGAATGTCGGTGGGTGAATGAAGGTGGGTGAATGTCGGTGGGTGAATGAAGGTGGGTGAATGTCGGTGGGTGAATGAAGGTGGGTGAATGAAGCTGGGTGAATGGAGAAGAGAAATGAATGAATGAATGAATGAATGAATCAATGAAAAAACAAAATATATTTATATGTACGGTATATATACAGTATATAAAATAAATAAAATAAAAATATAAATGAAATAAAATAAATATAATAAAATAAATATAAATAACAAATCAAATAAATAAATATATAATTAACACCTTACGAGCGGCCTATGCGGTTTATTTATGTGTACCGCACAGCGGGGTGTTTTTAGCCAAAATAGGGCTGTTTACGTGATCATTTTCATGCCTAAATAAGACCCAGAACGTAAAACAAGTACCTATCCCTGAAAGCGCATAAACAGAGCTTTCGAATGACACCATAACGATCCTTGTATGATGGATAGTTTTCTTGCAATAACCGTGCAACGCGAGTGCAAAAAGCAGGTAATTCGGTACTTTCGGTACATAATTGAGTATGTAGCGAGTGAGAGAGGGAGGAGGGAGCTGAGATTTGTGTCAGTAGGTTCGCCGCGGTGGTCTGGAGCAGTCATACGCTCGCTAGTCTCCTGCCACCACTTGTCTCTCTCTCTCAGCCACATTACGTGCTGAAATTGCCACTCGAGTTATGTCGAGCGCCGCCACATAGTCCAGCTTTATTTAACTCGACTTATGTTGCTCGCCGCTAAATAAGGGTTAAATACAAATATAATAATATTATAAATACTCGATTATGGGCCTTGGGCTTGCTCGGAACCTTGGGGCTGATCCGCTAGACACCCTGGGAAACAGGAATAAAAAAAAAAAAAAAAAAAAAAAAATATATATATATATAATTATATATATATACGGTATATATGTATATGAAATTAATAAAATAAAAATATAAATAAAATATAATAAATAAAATAATATAAATAAAAACAATAATAATTCAAATAAATAAATATATAAATATAATAAAAAATATAATAATAATATAAATACTCGATTATGGGCCTTGGGCTTGCTCAGGACCTTGGGGCTGATCCGCTAGACACCCTGGGGGACAGGAATAAAAAAAAATATATATATATATATATACCGGTATATATATATATATATATATATATATATATATATATTTATATATATATATATATATATATATATATACATTAGCCTATATATATATATAAAATTAATAAAATAAATATAAATAAAATGAAATAAACAAAATAAAATAAATAAAAACAATAATAAATAAAATAAATTATTATATAAATAAAATACAAAATAATAATAATATAAATACTCGATTATGGGCCTTGGGCTTGCTCGGGACCTTGGGGCTGTTATATATATATAACATATAATTATATATATTATATATAATATACATACTGTAGGCATATATATACTGTAATATAACTAAAATTCCATAGAGTACTTACCATACTTCCTGTAAGCTTCCTGTAAGCATTCCTGTGACATCTTCGTGATTATAATGTATTTATTTCGTAGGCAGTATTTATTGAAAAATATATTTGTCTTTCAAGCAAAAAATAGTGTAAAATCATCAATGATACCTAGACAAAACTGCATCAATACTCAAGGGGTTAACCAAGATTCACTCCCCTCAGTCACCAAAAGTCACAAGTAACATTTTATATACATATATAATTCGAATTATTCACTAAACACTTTCACTGGGTAGATGAAATAATCCATAATTGCCTGCCTATAGCTAGGCATAGTGGGCAGAGGGAGGGAGCCAAGAATTTAAAGGGCCGGGACCCTGCCTCACAGTCTGGGGGCCGGGAAACTACTGACTTAACAAAGGCCCGGGCTCCTCAGAGAGGGATGCTATGGGGTTGCTAGATACTTCCTTTTGTAACTTACTGATGCCTAACTTACCAGTCCAAATTGTGTCAATATCGAGTCATAAACTTATTTTTGGCGAATATTTCTAACTTACAGGTGGCATTATGACGCGATTGTGTCATACGGGCACTCTTGGGCTGGTGGACCGGTGGCGTTATGACGCGATCGTGTCCTTAGAATGCGAGAGGGCTAAGGAGGTTACCCGTAGCAAGGTCAAATGGTAGCAATTAGGTATCAACTTTATTATATATACCCGTACAAATCAGAACTAGGACAATAATTGATACACGATTATACAAAATTAGACAGGGATGATATATGCTAAATAATCAAGAATTATGCTCGAGTGTGCTTGGAATAAACGGGGGTTTCTAGCTGGACTCGAAGAAGATACAACGTAAAGCAGAGTTTAGCTATCTATGAGTAGGCAGTGGCCAGATGACTGAGTGGTCATTCCGACATGTGACAATCTACTCATAAGATGGCGATATAAATTCTGATAGCGTACTGAAGGTTTGACTTCGAATTACGACTAATCGAATGCAAGTTACGTTAAGAGAGGGCCTCATAGACAGACCACGGATAATTTGAGAAGTGAGGCTGACCGAGATACTTAAGTACTTTTACGCCAGATACCTTTCCTGACCTGGTCTGAGTACATGTTCACTCCTTAGATCTTCCTAGGCCTGCGTTGGCTACATGGAAAAAGGGAGCCCTTGGCCTTCCCTAGCATTGACATAGGTACTTGTCGTTCCGGTGATGGGGGGAGGGGGGACAATAACGGTAGGGCCCTCAGTATTTGATTCCGTATGCTGTAGGTGTGTGTCAGGTTCTGGTGTGGAGGTCGGCTGGGGGCACTCTGGTATTGCCCGAGGTCTGCGGGTGGCTGGTTACCATGGGCGGCTTGATTTTCCCTCGCTATAACATATAATATGCCCGCAGTCATTGAGTTAAACATGTTTTTGAAAGTTCCGCCAGTGCAGGACCTTTAAAGATTGAAGAAACTATATGCGAAATGACCCTCCTCATATGATGTGTATATTCAAAATTTGGGTTATTTACCATATAACACAAAATTACTACTCTATAATATTATGTGCATATTATACTTGTATAATGAACATGTGATCATTGAAGAAAGTAGGTATAGTCGTCTCTCTACTGCTCTCTTGAACTCTTCCCTGATATCTTCCTCCTGCAACCTGTCCACCCTCCACCTTCCTCTCGCCTCCCTTCAGCTCTCCTCACCCACTTCTTTAGTTTCCTAATTGTATCTACTACTACATAGTGGTCAGACAGACCCCCTCAACCCCCCCCCCCAAAAAAAAAACCTATACACCCTAGCATCCAACACAGAATTCTTCGTTCATTCATCCACACATATATAATCAATCAGTGCCTTTAATTCCTCCACTGTCCCATTCTTCCTCCACCACACCACTGTTCATGTGTACCTGTGTATCATTCTGTGTCGGAAGAAGGTGTTGGCTATCCACAGCCTCCTCCCCACACATTCGTCCACAAGTGCACTACCATTCCCATTTACCTCTGACAATACACACCACACTCCCACCACTCCATCAACTTTCTTATCACCCACCTTCCCATTCATATATATATATATATATATATATATATATATATATATCTACATTGAATAAACAAATATTAATGTTGAAACAAATGTTCTTCTAGGCCCTAATCAGCCATTATGCAGTAATAGCTAAGTTCATTTTTTTTTTAGCCAAGATGAAAGCAATAAATTAAGGTGTTTAATCCTTTCCGTATGTGATGATTTGTTTTGTTTTTCATTCCGTCTTTCATTAGATGAACATACTCATATTCTGGAAGAACTTTGGCAGTCATGGCTAATTGAAATATATTTCACCCTCCGATTCCAACAGTGCCTTCTTAATTTAACCACAATCGTTAAATAATGGCAGTAATAAAGACAAATGTATCCTCGCTTGCTGAAAGGGATAAACTGTGTAACAGAGGTACCAAATTGTTCAAGTATTCCTTCCACTCCCTCTAATTGTATCATTGTGTTACGACCGGGGCTACAAATAAAACAAGGGCACTTAATGATTGGACTAGTAATAGGCCACTATGCAACATCGGTACGCTAGATCCAAACCCTCGAACTTATATGCCGGCGAACAAAAACACCTATACCCTCCAGAGCTAATCTGTGATAACGGGGGTATCCTTAACTGGGCATAACTGTACTCTACTTCAGGCTAACCCACACTGGTATAGCCTGATAACAAACAAGATGCAAGTTACGTTAAAATGCATAAAAAAGGAATCTATGGAAAGATCAATTAAATCACTGCAAGATTTAATACAATAAAAAGATGCTTCAATACAGTTACTCTAAACAACAATAAACTCTTCACTCCTATCTGAAAGAAAGTGAAGTATAGTCCTACAGTATAGACCTGGAAACTTCTGAAGAAAGTCTGATGCTCATAAGATGCTCGTATCTTAAACTATATAAAGGCAGGAGGCAGGACACCACACGTGTAAACTGAATACACTAAAAGATAGGACATATAATGTTAACTGACACGAGAATACTATAAATGCGCAACGGTAGTAATGCTCGACACTAAAAAAAGTACTTCCTCATCAACGAAACAGTCTGCTATGGTTGTGCGGCTCAGCAACAACCTAGACTAATAAATGCTGTGAATAATAATGCGTACATATCAAAGAGCTTATATTAAATACTAACAAGTGTCTTCTCAATTAATAATGTCTAGCTGGGATACTCTAGGTAAGGAACTGGGGTGGAGCAAGACAGGCTCGTAGCCTAGCGATGTCCTTAAGACTGCATCCTTTAAGTTACGTTAATTGACTGGGGTGCTCTCTTGATAGATCCAGATCACAAGTATCTGGTTCTATCCTGGCGACCCTCAAAAGACAAGCAAAGAGGCAGCAAAGTGTGGAACTGGAACAGGCCAAAGCCCTCAGTCAACACAATGCTGCACTCGCAAAAGAAGCAGCCGAAAAGACAACCCCGGCTACCACAGGACCGGTCGAAGTCGTGTAGGTATAAGCAAACCATACACACATCGGAGACAACGGCTACAGTAACCTTATCCCAGTCTAGCATTAAATAAAAGATCAGAAACACTAAATCAAAAATGGAGACACACAGAGTCCTTAACCTATACTAACTACATGTAAATATCTCAGAGGACGGCGCATGCAATACAATGGGCTGGCTATGGAAACCGTATGCAGAACCCAAGGGGACAAGTAATTGAATAAAGACGAGAAGTAATGGAAAAGAAGAAGGTCAGAGAGAGAGACAGTGGTAAAGGGGGTGATCGGGAGAGAGTATGCAAAGGGATGTTAGAAGCATGCGCGCCAAGCCTGTCCTGAGGAGGGCAGCTCCTGGGAACCCTCCTGGAGGAGGTTAGTTACACAGGAGCCCGCAAGGGCGCGATGGTCGGCCAATCACGGGCCGAGACGTCACAAGGCAGCAGGCCCCTAGGACGCGCCAGGAGCCACCAGCCAATCAAAGGCGAGGGAAAACTCCTCCGAGCGAGGCAGCACATACATACACATGCACATATTGCCACCACGCTCTCGCCTCTCTCTCTCTCCTTAACTCTACACAATGCATCTTATATTCTATTAATGATATAAAATACTTCCCGTTGTCACAGACGAAAATAAAGACCACCACTGGACTGTCTGTGACAATGCGAGTACTAGGAAAGAAAGAACAACATTCTCTGATAACTGTAACCCATTTCGATGTCCTTGGCGAGCGCTGGTGGCTAACGAGAGGCGATTCTGCCAACGCTGGTAGACATCACACCCCGCCCAAGATATGGGACGCTCAACATTAGGCGAGCACCATATCTGACAAGGCAGAATGCCGACAAGACCCGCCACACCCAGCCACTCCACCAGAAATGAAATGCAAAGCTCAATCATAAATAAAACAACATATTAGCATAAAGAAAATCTTATAACCCCTCCCAAACACAATAGTATAATTTTAGCCTGCTATGCTCCCTGAGCGAGCTTCACAGAGCCCAGCCTACTAAGTGAAAGACAGGTTCAACTTAGGACTTTAGCTATAACATTGGCAACTTACAATTAACTATCAAAAAGAAAGAGTTTTTATGTGATTTTTTTTATTTAATTTTAATGTTGTTTTTGACGGCTGCTCTACAGGGGCAAGCCTGATTTTTCTCCACTCTCAACACACACTGACTGAACGGCGAGGGTTCTCCTACAAATATACCCTCCCGTGACACACAATCAGCCAAAACATTATCAGTGCCCTTAACATGCCACCCATCCAACTTGTGTTCCGGCAGCAAGACAACACCTGACACTGATAAACTGCCCAGTTCATCACAAGACTAGCACTTCTCTTCGCTCTCTCCGGCAACGGGGCCTGCCAATAACTTTTCACTAGTTCTACCTTCGTGATGAGCGAGGCAGCCCCGAAGCGGTCTATGATGTCGTCAACTCTGGGTAATGGATAGGCGTCTCTCAGGGATAATGCTTCCACACTCTTGCAATCACCATACACACGAATCTTGCCACTCAACTCAGGTTGCAAACT
Organism: Paralithodes platypus; assembly: GCA_032716605.1. Taxonomy (NCBI): domain Eukaryota; kingdom Metazoa; phylum Arthropoda; class Malacostraca; order Decapoda; family Lithodidae; genus Paralithodes; species Paralithodes platypus. Next base: position 14,463,632 of record CM064480.1, on the reverse strand, counting down.
CACTGGCAACGACCACTCACGATATCCCTTAACCCTCAGACCCTTGGGTAATGGATAGGTGTCTGTCAGGGATAATGCTTCCACACTTGTGCAATCACCATACACACGGATCTTGCCACTCAACTCCGGTTGCAAACTCACTGGCAACGACCACTCACGATATCCCTTATCCCTCAGACCCTTTTTCCACATGTAGTCTAGTTCTGCTTTCACGACAGACTGTTGAGCAGGATTTATACGGTAGGGAACTAACTTGAGCCTTGCACTGTCTCCAGCCTCAATGTCGGATTCTACCCCGTATATCAGGCCTGGAAAAGCAACAAACATGCAGATGTACTGCCACTGCCTAGTAAACAACATCTCTTGGCGCTGAGGAACAAAAGGTTGCAACTTATCTCGAAGAACAACATGCCTAGTACCCTCCCACAACCCAGCCGAGACCGCAGCTTCTAAACTATAGGCTCCCTCCTTCTCCACCTTCGTCCCTAGAACAGCCAGGTCATGAGAGGGACAATCAGTACCACCTGTGCAGTCACTCCCATAGTTCATAATTGCTAAGGCTTCCCCACCGATACCGTACATGCGCACCCCCGCATTCCTTGCGACTATATTAGCCTGCGCAGCATCACCGCTTTCAGCGACATGGCCAGATACAGTCGGTCTGGTAGGGCTGTTGCATTCGACTAGAGCAGCATTGGGAGGCTATGCGACGACCGGGCACATCCACTCCACAGCCCACCTCACCAATCTGCTCAATGTCCTCATTCTGACCACCACCCTTGGCAGCCATGGGTCGACCCTGACCTGACAACCGTGCCAAAGCCTCGTCGCCCACCTTGAACCACCGAAACAACGAGGCCAACGGTCTACTCACACTCATGTGACCTGCCAGCGGAACATCGTGCACCGCATGAGTTGTGAGGCATGGGTGCTCGGCACGACCAGTGGGGTATGAACCGAGCTGGTGCTGGAGCGCTGCACACTGCTGCTCAGGCAGTGGCTCTAGCGCTTCCACAGCCACCAGACTCGTGTCCCCCGCCTACTGCTCCGCCGAGACATGACAATCCCAACTCTCCTCCACCTGTGCCCCACTGCCCCCCTCTCCTTCTCCATCTTGGTCGCTGCAAACCAATGCAGGGACAGTAGGCTGCTCAGGTGGTTGTCTCACAAACTCCTTTAACAGGTTCACATGACATGTTTCCCCGTCCTCGTGTTCAATAGCCCCGTTCCCACAACTCTCCTCCACCTCGGAACTACTCAGTCGCGGAGTGCCATCACGCCCAACCATGTCACTAGGGGTGACAGGTTCTGGGGCCACTCCGGAGCTCACCTCTGGGTCAAGTACTAAGTCGCCAAGAAGAGCCACTGGGTCAAAACTCACAAAACTACTCCCAACTTTAGCTTTCTCCTTCCGACCGTTCCTCCGCTGGTCTAGAGACTGAGGAATAGGCTGTGACACCTTAGATGCACGAGATCGGGTGACAACACACGCCCTCTGCTGTGATTGACACCTCTCGTCCAACTCCTGCCCCTCCCTACTCACGTCGGCCGCCCTCTCGGCACCGACTAAGGGTGGAACCTCAGAAGCAGGTACCGCAAAGTCGTTGCAGAGAAGAAGGTCGACGCCCTCTACTGGCAGTTTCTCCACGATTCCAACATCCAACTCTCGTGTCACACCTTCAACCTCCAGCTCCACTCGAACCAACGGGTATGACCTTGTAGCATTAATACCCTGCACCACAACCACCCGTGCCGCGTTTATAGGTTGGCCTGTAAAGTTTTTCATCAGAGTCTGGGATGCACGTGTATCACGCAACAACTCCAACCCATGCTTGCAACCAGCCCAGCTCACGCAGCCACGCCCTCTATGGTCGCAAAAAGCATCGCGGACAGGTTTCGAGCCTTCCGGACACTCCTTCACTGGCTGTGCCCCCACATCTGACATATCACCCCAGGTAAATGAAGAAGACCTCAGAGACACCCCAATGTTGCTAGCCAAAGACACGACTGCTGTTGGTTGGTTACTAGGGCAGGAACGTGCAAAATGCCCTTTGTTATGACACTTAAAACACTCTACTTCACCCTTGGACTTCCCCTGAGGTGTGGAAGGGCCCTGACCTTTCTTAAACGGTACGGTTTTAGGTTTGTGATCAAAATTGGTATCATTGCTCTTACTCTCGTTATTAAATTGTGCATCACTGACTCGGGGGGGTGGAGTGTTGCGCCCCTTGTTAACTGCATCGGTCCGTTGTGCAGACCCGCACCCACGAATCAGTGGCATTCTCAGGTCAGCCAACTCGTCTGCCTTTTGTAGAGTTTTAGGCTGTTTCTCTTTGAGGTTCAAAGTCAGGTCGCCGCCTGTGCACTTAAAAAATTGCTCTAGAAGGACTAACTGCTCAAGCTCCTCGAACGTCTTCACCTTCTCTGACCTCAGCCAATTTCTCAAAGCATCAGACAGTTCCCGGGCATGTTCTAGAAAAGTGCACTCACGACCCTTCGTAACACCCCGAAACTTCAACCTATATGTCTCTGGTTGTAACTCGTACGCCTGCAGAACAGCTTCCTTCAATACCTCATAATCGATGCAAGACTCCAAGGGCAACGCATCATATGCCTTGAGTCCTTTGCCAACCAACCTAGAGGAAACAAGGGCTGCCCACTTAACCTCGGGCCATTGGTGCTCCCGGCACTTCTTCTCAAAACGCAGGAAAATTTCAGTGACTCGTCAAATGCAAGGACTAACTTAAGAAGGTGCGATAAAGGCTGATCAAGACCTCGATTCCCAGAACCGAGACGCTGCCCTGTCGACTCCACCCGAGACTTCTCAAGATCTGTCTGTACAGTACTTCGTAGCCTCAACCTGAAGCTCAGCCTCATGTATGGCCTTTCTCTCCTCAGCCTCAGCCTCTCGCTGCCGTTGCGCGAGCTCAGCCTCATGCTTTCGTTGCTGCTGCTGAATCTTAGCCATCTCAAGCTAGAAGATCATATCTGGAGTTAAACCTTGAGGAGGAGGAGATGCAACAATTGGAGACCCACCCAGTGACAAACCACGCTGCCAATGACTATCGGCCTGCGGGAACGTACCAGGTTCCGGAGCCCGAGGGGGCGCCATGGTAGGAGTCGAGTGGAATGGGGGCTGGGCCGAAGGTGCCCCAGCTCCCGCTCCACCCGAAGCCCCACGAACCCGGCCGAGCACACAGGCCACCAGGTCACTTCTCGTCATGCTGCTAGTGCCAACATGCCCCATGACCGTGGCCAAACACTGGAGACCATACCGATCAATCCCCGACACCCGGTCAACAGTAATAGGCATCTCCAGAAACTCCCTTGCATCCTCCTCACTAGTTACTATTCTATTGCCTTCTAACAAATCCCGCTGCTGCACCTCAGAGACTGCTTCCCGTACTGTGTCCTCACTGTGCATTGATCCGTCGTTCGACAGTGTCCACCGAAAATTCTCAACGTTTATAAAAAAAAAAGGAGTACCTATACTCTCATGTAGCACTATTCACTCAAAAAATGCTCGAAGACAACTCAAGTGCTATACTACGTTTCCAAAAAAAAATTCAACGTGTCCAAAATATTCCTCAAAACACAAATGTCCAAAAATCCTGCAATTATTTCTTAGTTCATTTGGTATGACGACTAAGAAAAGATACTAGGCAAGGTCGCCATTTGTTACGACCGGGGCTACAAATAAAACAAGGGCCCTTAACCCATAATTAGCGGCGAGCAACATAAGTCGAGTTAAATAAAGCTGGACTATGTGGCGGCGCTCGACATAACTCGAGTGGCAATTTCAGCACGTAATGTGGCTGAGAGAGAGAGACAAGTGGTGGCAGGAGACTAGCGAGCGTATGACTGCTCCAGACCACCGCGGCGAACCTACTGACACAAATCTCAGCTCCCTCCTCCCTCTCTCACTCGCTACATACTCAATTATGTACTGAAAGTACCGAATTACCTGCTTTTTGCACTCGCGTTGCACGGTTATTGCAAGAAAACTATCCATCATACAAGGATCGTTAAGGTGTCATTCGAAAGCTCTGTTTATGCCCTTTCAGGGATAGGTACTTGTTTTACGTTCTGGGTCTTATTTAGGCATGAAAATGATCACGTAAACAGCCCTATTTTGGCTAAAAACACCCCGCTGTGCGGTACACATAAATAAACCGCATAGGCCGCTCGTAAGGTGTTAATGATTGGACTAGTAATACGGCTCTATGCAACAACGGTACGCTAGATCCAAACCCTCGAACTTATATGCCGGCGAACAAAACACTTATACCCTCCAGAGTTAATCTGTGATAACAGGGTATCCTTAACTGGGCATAAATGTACTCTACTTCAGGCTAACCCACACTGGTATAGCCTGATAACAAACAAGATGCAAGTTACGTTAAAATGCATAACAAAGGAATCTATGGAAAGATCAATTAAATAACTGCAAGATTCAATACAATAAAAAGATGCTTCAATACAGTTACTCTAAACAACAATAAACTCTTCACTCCTATCTGAAAGAAAGTGAAGTATAGTCCTACAGCATAGACCTGGAAACTTCTGAAGAAAGTCTGATGCTCATACGATGTTCGTATCTTAAACTATATAAAGGCAGGAGGCAGGACACCACACGTGTAAACTGAATACACTAAAAGATAGGATATATAATGTTAACTGACACGAGAATACTATAAATACGCAACGGTAGTAATGCTCGACACTAAAAGAAGTACTTCCTCATCAACGAAATTGTCTGCTATGATTGTGCGGCTCAGCAACAACCTAGACTAATAAATGCTGTGAATAATAATGCGTACATATCAAAGAGCTTATATTAAATACTAACAAGTGTCTTCTCAATTAATAATGTCTAGCTGGGATACTCTAGGTAAGGAACTGGGGTTGAGCAAGACAGGCTCGTAGCCTAGCGATGTCCTTAAGACTGCATCCTTTAAGTTACGTTAATTGACTGGGGTGCTCTCTTGATAGATCCAGAGCACAAGTATCTGGTTCTATCCTGGCGACCCTCAAAAGACAAGCAAAGAGGCAACAAAGTGTGGAACTGGAACAAGCCAAAGCCCTCAGTCAACACAATGCTGCACTCGCAAAAGAAGCAGCCGAAAAGACAACCCAGGCTACCACAGGACCGGTCGAAGTCGTGTAGGTATAAGCAAACCGTACACACATCGGAGACAACGGCTACAGTAACCTTATCCCAGTCTAGCATTAAATAAAAGATCAGAAACACTAAATCAATAATGGAGACACACAGAGTCCTTAACCTATACTAACTACATGTAAATATCTCAGAGGACAGCGCATGCAATACAATGGGCCGGCTATGGAAACCGTATGCAGAACCCAAGGGGACAAGTAATTGAATAAAGATGAGAAGTAATGGAAAAGAAGAAGGTCAGAGAGAGAGACAGTGGTAAAGGGGGTGATCGGGAGAGAGCATGCAAAGGGATGTTAGAAGCATGCGCACCAAGCCTGTCCTGAGGAGGGCAGCTCCTGGGAACCCTCCTGGAGGAGGTTAGTTACACAGGAGCCCGCAAGGGCGCGATGGTCGGCCAATCACGGGCCGAGACGTCACAAGGCAGCAGGCCCCTAGGACGCGCCAGGAGCCACCAGCCAATCAAAGGCGAGGGAAAGCCCGCGCGAGCGGGAAAACTCCTCCGAGCGAGGCAGCACATACATACACACGCACATATTACCACCACGCTCTCGCCTCTCTCTCTCTCTCCTTAACTCTACACAATGCATCTTATATTCTATTAATGATATAAAATACTTCCCGTTGTCACAGACGAAAATAAAGACCACCACTGGACTGTCTGTGACAATGCGAGTACTAGGAAAGAAAGAACAACATTCTCTGATAACTGTAGCCCATTTCGATGTCCCTGGCGAGCGCTGGTGGGCAACGAGAGGCGATTCTGCCAACGCTGGTAGACGTCACAATTGGCATTCACAACAAAAAAATTAAAAAAAAAAACTCTAGTGTCCACTTGTAATTTATATGGATGATGAAACTAGTTTACACATCTTCAAATAAGCTTCAAGTGGTATAATAGGGTTTATTGGTGTTATTCATGTATGCCAAAATACGGAAAGATGTTTGCTTTGTAATATTATATATACTTGATAAATGAGAATATATTAATTGTGTGACTAAATGAAAGAAGAAGTAGAAAGGAAGGACAGCCCAATTGGAAAATAGAAGGAAGACAGGCAGAGGGAAAATAACAGGTTAAATATATTGTGAAAGTGGAACTGGTACTGTGGGAGGGCTGAGAAGAACAGTGGGAGTTTAATTGTCTGTGGAGAGAGAGAGAGAGAGAGAGAGAGAGAGAGCGAAAGAGAGAGAGAGAGAAGGGGGGGTGGGGGGCAAGGGGGACGGAGTGATGAGGAACTAACGATAACAGAAGTTGCAACATTTTAATGGCCACCATTCAAAGATATGGAAGAGTAATCTAGAGTTCGGGAGTTTGTAAAATCGTGACCAATGTGCTTTCAATGATTCTATTATTAGCCTATTATATTTAACTTAAACAGTAGTTGTGTGAATAAAATTGAGCTTAAATATATTGCACTCCTAGGGTTTTTTCCTAAGCTACATACCTTGATTGACTCTTGTCGTATGAAGCATAACATACTACCATGGTACTGAAAGGGTTAATAGCGGTGGCTTAGACTTCACCCAGAACCAAAGTGTAACTATACATGTATATACTCAGACACATACCCAATAGCTGGGGGTGGCCGACTCGAGTCAGAGCCCGAACAGAAACAACAGTTAAAGTTCTAATTCTTAGCGTCCGGTATCACTTTCGCATTCCCTTGCCTCTTACTCTGTCTCGTCTAGTAGGTGAATTTTACAAGGGAGGAGGATTCCTAGCCCCCTGCCCACAATATAAGTTTCAATCTGTTCCTTCTTCTATTTGACGTATTTACTCTCCACTTCCCCGAGAAGGGTTCCCCTATCTGATTGGTCATATTCATCCCAATACTAAACATGTAGCTACAGTATATATACTGCATTAAATCCTTTAAATACGAGGAATTATTTGCAAGTCATGGAGGAGGGACGTCGGTGCAGGTGCTCCTTACTTCTATTTGTGGATAAACCACCGTCCTAAACAGTTTAATATGACCTGATCACTTACACCACTTCTGTGCATATGTGGATAACAGATATATGAGATCACCTATGGTAAATTAATGGTATATTGTACATAATGGGAATATAATAACAGGAAAGTGAGATTTATGCCTTGAATCTATGTAAACAGTCTGCCCAGTCCATGAACCCTTGACAATTCGAAGCATTATCCAGTATATTTATGTGGTCCAGAACATTTTCTACAACAATGGGGATATCTAAAGAGGATTTTGTTCGAGCTTTTGTGCTAGCTTTGAATGATGATACGGTTGTAAAGAAGCTAGAATCGACTATTTGTGACAAACTATCGAAGGAATTGCCGGAGCTTCGTAATGCAGTGCAACAACGAGACGAACAAATTACCGCCCTCCAAGAAGAAGTCCAACAGCTAAGGGATATAGTAGACCAACAGGAGCAGTACTCTCGCCGTAACAACTTGAGATTAACAGGTGTTAGTGAGGAGGAGCACGAGGATGTTGTGAAGGTCACTATGGACCTAATAAACAAGCAGGTGTATGTGAAGCATCCCATGGTTGTGGAGGACATCGATCGTGTACATCGCCTGGGTAAACTGAGCGATGACGGTACACCTCGTCCTATACTAATAAGGTTCTCTACGTACCGAGCACGCTACAGAGTCTTCAGTAATCGTGTCATGCTCAACCCTAAACGCCGCCTGGGAGTGCCAGGTAAGCCGTGAGGAGTGTGAGGAAGGAACTGAGGACGGTGGTGGTGGTCGGGAGGCTAAAGCCAACTGTACTCCAGACAGTGTGGAGGGAGATTCGGCAACAAACGATGGCGATGGACGAGATGCTGCACCCAACTCTTCTCGAGATGGTGGGAATGAAGGCCCAAGAAAGATCAAACAAGCCATCTTCATCAATGAAGACTTAACCAGGGGTAAGGCAAAACTGCTGTGGTTCGCGCGAGGGGCCAAAAGAGAAAATAAAATAAAGGATTGCTGGTCGATTGACGGGACTATTTTGATTAAAGATAAACATGGTAGGATTCAATCGGTGACAAATCTAGGGGAATTACAGGCTAATTTTTAGACGAGTGAGAAGTACGGGGTGATTGTGATGTGGATGCTTGTAACCAGTGTTCGAAGCTTGGTCACGATAAATATTTTGTTTCAGGTCAGGTCTCTCTAACTATTTCTCTCGTGTTATTATTTTCACCGATGTTATTACTACCATTGCTGTATTGCTATTTCATTGGCTATGTATATTTTATAATGGTGGTGATAATCATAATCAGGTGGGATTATATATTCCGTAATTCTGCCCATAATATATTGGATGTTATGGGATGTTTGATTTGTTTTAACAACTGATTGATAAATTAGAACTTCTAGCACCGGATACTGGTTCATTTAGCGTCCATGACTCTTCAACCTTTACCGTACTCTTATCTTATACATTATTATTGTGTTAACTGTTCTTGAATTATGCACATATCCACAGCGAGGTGATATATTATTCATGAATTTGCAATTACCTTTCTTTCATAATCAACTATTTTACATACTTTTACTACTTTCTTTTGCACACATAATTGCACATTTTCTTATATTCAATGTAATGTTTGTCTTCATATTTGTCTTTGTTATCATATTTAATGTAATGTTTCTTCATATTTGTCTTTGTTATCATATTTAATGTAATGTTTGTCTTCATATTTGTCTTTGTTATCATATTTAATGTAATGTTTGTCTTCATATTTGTCTTTGTTATCATATATAATGTAATGTTTGTCTTCATATTTGTCTTTGTTATCATATTTAATGTAATGTTTGTCTTCATATTTGTCTTTGTTATCATATTTAATGTAATGTTTGTCTTCATATTTGTCTTTGTTATCATATTTAATGTAATGTTTGTCTTCATATTTGTCTTTGTTATCATATTTAATGTAATGTTTGTCTTCATATTCGTCTATATTTTTGTCTACATCGAGCTGGTAGCCATTGTGTTATTAATGTCTTTTTGCCTGATTTATTACATGTTGATAAGTAAGCTAAACAAATATGATTTAGATATTGGTTAATCAAAATTGTTATGTACTGTATGTGGGAAAAAACTTGGTGCTTCATGACATTGATGAGAGAGAATGAAGCACTTGGTAACAGGATATGCGAGAATTGTACAGCAAGCTTATTTCCTTTCAACCATATAAGAAATGAAACTATTTTTAGAAACTGCATATCGGAAAATAGATCATCATATTCACAACTAGACGTTTCACAATTTGGAAATAATTTATTCAACCCATTATAATTTAATAATGCGGACATAAATTCACCCTTATACAACATTGATCCTGATGTCAATTATTCGTGTCGTATGAACCAACAAAATATAATGAATTATTATTTTTCAGAAGATACCTTCAATGCCAAAATTATTGATCAGAATATTAAGCCCAAGGCATTTTAACTTTTCCATATGAACATTCGTAGTATTCCGAAACATGTTAAAGAGTTAAAACATTATTTAGATAATTTAGGAGTTCAATTTACAGTGATCCGTTTATCCGAAACATGGATAAATACTTCTAATTGTAATCTATATCATATGGAAGGCTATGAGCATTTGGAGAACTATAGAACAAACAAAACGGGCGGTGGATTGTCTTTGTATATTAAAATGAATGTGGAATATAAAATTAGAAAGGATCTTGATGTATTTAATAAACATTTGAAGACAGTCTTTATAGAGATTAATAAGGGATCCGTCAATTGTAAAAAGGACATTATAGTAGGTGTTTTATATCGCCCACCTAGTGCAAATATAGCAGATTTCTTACTCAATTTAAACATGTTATTAGAAACCCTTAATATTGAAAACAAGAGTGTTTATATAATGGGCAATTTTAATTAAAACCTTTTCAATACCAATAGCCACAAGCCTACACCTGAATTTATAGAAACCATGTTTTCCTATTTCTATTTACCTTTGATAAATAAAGCTACAAGGATTACTTTGAATTCAGCAACACTTATAGATAATATTTTCTAAAATGATATGTATGAAGATTCACTTTGCAACGGAATATTGTGTACAGAATATCGGATCATTTTCCGTTTTTTAGTATAAAAACTAACAAAGATATACAGGATGAACCCTCTACTTTTAGGAGGAGGATATTCAGTAAAACAAATATAAATACATTTCAACAAATGATTCACAATATAAACTGGACGGAAATCTTAATAATTAACGACTGTCAAGCAGCTTTTTCTAGATTTCATGACTATATTCAGAGTGTTTCGAAAAATGTTTCCCTATGAAAACGTTAAAATGTAATACCTATCGGAATAGAAAACCATGGTTGACTGAAGCTTTGAAAAAATCAATTAAAATTAAAAATATACTTTATGTTATGTCAATCAAGAGGCCTTACGTTTATAATATCAATAAATATAATTACTTTAAGAAAACATTGCAGAGGGTTATGCGCTGTGCCGAACGGAATCATTATGATGACTCATTCAAAGAAAATACGGAAAATATAAGGAAGTCATGGGATATACTCAAAACGTTAATAAACAAAAGAAAATCATAATTATTTTTTTTTATTTTTTTTGGTAAATAGTGTAGAAGTCAATGAGTATAAGAGTATAGCAGAACATTTTAACGATTTTGTTGTCAATATTGGTCCTAATTTAAGTGCATCCATACCATAAATCCCAAGCTTTCTGGCATCTAGCCAAAAACCTCTCCAACAATTTCTCTTCCTCGTCTTTCCCTCCCCTTTCCCACTCTGATGGCACAACCATCACTTCTTCCTCTGACAAAGCTAAACTCTTCGCTCAAACTTTTGCTAGAAACTCCACCTTGGATGATTCCGGTGCTATTCCTCCCTCTCCGCCCTCCTCTCTCTTACTTATGCCTAATATCCTAATCTCTTCTAAAGATGTACTTTCTACCCTCTCTGGGCTTAACACTAATAAGGCGTACGGTCCGGACGGTGTTCCTCCTGTTGTTCTCAAAAACTGTGCTTCCGTGCTGACTCCCTGCCTAGGCAAACTCTTTCGTCTCTGTCTATCCTCTAACGTCTTCCCTTCATGCTGGAAGTTTGCTCACATTCAACCTGTCCCAAAGAAGGGTGACCGCTCTCAACCCTCCAACTATCGTCCAATTGCTCTTATCTCTTGTCTTTCTAAAGTTTTTGAAACTATTCTTGCTTCCAAATTTCTTAAGCATTTCTCTTCTCATAATCTGCTCTCAGATCGCCAGTATGGCTTCCTTAAGGGTCGCTCTACTGGTGATCTTCTTTCATATCTTACTAACTCTTGGTCATCCTCCTTTCGGTACTTCGGTGAGACTTTTTCTATTGCACTAGACATATCGAAAGCCTTCGATAGAGTCTGGCATAAATCTTTAATTTCTAAACTACCCTCCTTCGGTTTCTATCCCTCCATCTGTGCCTTTGTCTCTAATTTCCTTTCCGGCCGTTCCATAGCTGCGGTTGTGGACGGCCATTGTTCACTTCCTCACCCTATAAACTCCGGTGTTCCTCAGGGCTCTGTCCTATCTCCTATTCTCTTTCTAATTTTTATAAATGATCTCCTTAACTGTACCTTAATTCCCATCCATTCATACGCAGACGACTCAACCTTACACTACTCCATTAGTTTTTCAGAACGCCCCAGCCAATAATCCCTCAACGACAAACGTAATGAAGCCATAGAACTCTTAAATTCTGATCTAAATACTATTTCCAATTGGGGCAGAGAAAACCTTGTTAACTTTAATGCTTCCAAAACCCAATTTCTCCATCTATCTACCCGTCAGGATCTCCCAGCGGACTATCCCTTATTCTTCAACAATACAAAAATCAACCCTTCATCTTCTCTCAATATTCTTGGTGTCTCTTTTTCTTCTGCTCTCATTTGGAAGGACCATATTACCAGTCTTGCTAAGGCAGCCTCCCAGAAGCTGGGTGTGCTCAACCGCCTTAGGGGGTTCTTTTCCCCTGCACAGCTTCTTGCTCTGTACAGGGGCATAGTGCGCCCTTGTATTGAGTATTGTTCACATGTGTGGGGAGGTTCCTCTCACACCGCTCTCCTAGACAAAGTTGAAAGGAAGGCCTTTCGTATCATTAACTCCCGTCCACTCACCAACTCTCTGCAATCTCTCTCTCTCCGCCGCAGTGTTGCATCTCTCTCGCTATTCTATCGCTACTATAATAATCAGTGTTCCTCAGAGCTATCCCAGTGCATACCACCTCCTTTACGTAGGACACGTGGTACCCGTCTTGCAACTCAATCCCACCCCTACTCTGTGCAACTCTCCAACCCAAGAGTGAAACGTTACTCTCAAACTTTCTTCTACTCAACATCTGAGCTCTGGAACTCTCTCCCAGAATCAGTCTTTCCCTCTTCCTATGACTTAAATTGCTTCAAACTCCGTGTGTCCAGGCATTTTGACTCGAACGTCCCTTGATTTTGGCCCTGTCACTCTTTCAACTATGGGGGAGGCACTCGCTATAGGCAGTTATGCCTTTTGCCTCCCTCAATCACATAGAAAAAAAAAACAAAAAAAACAAAATATTGTAAACAAGATCATGAAACCTATATGCCAATAGATAATCCTCACTCACTATTTTTAACACCTACAACGCCAGATGAAATATCCAATATAATTATGACATTTAAAAATAAAAGTCCTGGCTGGGATGGGACTAATGCAAAAATAGTTAAGGAAACCCACACAACAATAAATGAGTCATTATCACACATTGTAAACTTATCGTTTTCTCAAGGGGTATTTCCAAGTGAATTAAAGACTGCCCAAGTTATCCCTAGTTTTAAGGGAGGCGATAGAACATTAATTAATAATTATAGACCCGTTTCTTTATTACCAATATTCTCAAAAATATTTGAAAGATTAATGTATAATAGATTACTCTCTTTTATTGCTACACATGACATATTGTATAAATATCAATTTGGTTTCAGAGCTGGATATGGAACACATTTAGCATTAATTACATTGGTAGATAAAATAACTGATGCATTAACCCTTAACCATCGGCGCTCGACATATGTCGAGTTAAAGAAAAGGTGCCCATATGCGGGCCTCGACATATGTCGAGTGCAATTTTGAGCACGTAATGTGCTCTGAGAGAGAGCTGAGCGGTGCGAGGAGCATAGATTGCTTCCTGACCGCTCGCCACCACCGCCGTGGGTCGACTGAAATTTATTACACCCTCCTTCACCCTCTCTCACTTGCTACACAGGGAATTATGTAAGGAAATTACCTTATTTTAGGATTTTTGCAGTCGTGTTGCACGATCGTTGCAAGAGAACCAGAGGTCGTAGAAGGATTGTCTGGGTGTCATTGGAAAGCTCTGTTTACGCCCTTTCAGGGATAGATACTTGTATTACGCTCTGGGTCTTGTTTATGCATGAAAAAGAGCACGGAAACAACCCCATTTAGGGTAAAACCACCCGCTTGGCGGGTAGTAGAAGTTACCGACCCACCCGCTCTAATTGTGTTAAATAGAGGGAATATTGTTTTGGGAGTATTTTTGGACTTTCAAAAAACCTTCGATACAGTTAACCCTTAACTGTCGGCGCGCAACATCAGTCGAGTTAAATAAAGCTGGACTATGTGGCGGCGCTCGACATAGGTCGTGTGGCAATTTCAGCACGTAATGTTGCTGAGAGAGAGAGACAAGTGGTGGCAGGAGAGTAGCGAGCGTATGACTGCTCCAGACCACCGCGGCGAACCTACTGACACGAATCCCACCTCCTCCCTCCCTCTCTCACTCGCTATATACGGAATTGTATGGGGAAAGTGCCTAATTACATGCTTTTTGCACTCGCGTTGCACGGTTATTGCAAGAAAACTAGCCATCATAAAAGGATCATTATGGTGTCATTCGAAAGCTCTGTTTATGCCCTTTCAGGGATAGATACTTGTTTTACGTTCGGGGTCTTATTTAGGCATGAAAATGATCCAGTAAACAGCCCTATTTTGGCTAAAAAGACCCCGCTGGGCGGTACATATAAATAAACCGCCTAGGCCGCTAATAAGGTGTTAATCATTCAATACTATTAAGAAAGCTATACAAGTATGGAGTAAGAGGTG
>CM064480.1:14414370-14444370 GCA_032716605.1 Paralithodes platypus | reverse complement strand
CTTTGTTTAACGTACCAGTATATGTTTACTTTGTTTAACGTACCAGTATATGTTTACTTTGTTTAACGTACCAGTATATGTTTACTTTGTTTAACGTACCAGTATATGTTTACTTTGTTTAACGTACCAGTATATGTTTACTTTGTTTAACGTACCAGTATATGTTTACTTTGTTTAACGTACCAGTATATGTTTACTTTGTTTTACGTACCAGTATATGTTTACTTTGTTTAACGTACCAGTATATGTTTACTTTGTTTAACGTACCAGTATATGTTTACTTTGTTTAACGTACCAGTATATGTTTACTTTGTTTAACAAAAGATATATGTCAAACGAATATCTAGCTTAATTGTTAAGATCCACGAGTTTATGTTTTTCTTTAAGTTGTCTGCTCTGTTTTTTATTATCATGATGGATACCTGAAGATGGCTGCTTGCTGATAGCCGATAGATCGTGAAATAAAGATGGCCTTGTATGGCGTACAGTCCCAATGTGTCCTGTCAACGTTGTAATAGTGGTTACATAATGGTTTTATGAAAGGGTGTATAATTAAATTAGTTATTATGTTTCTTATTAATAATAATCCGGTGAGGGAGTACAAATGTGCATAAGTATGTATGAACAGAGTACAATACAATTTCACATTTACATTACAAAATATTATTTTAAAGTGAACCGAACTCACAGTCAAGCTTCACCATTTATATTTAGACTTCCTCTGCTGAACCTCAACCTTCAAGTTATTCGCCTCGCCACACTCAACATTTAATAATAACTTCTGTTCTCGACCATCCGTGAACAACTACTACAACTTTCGTCATATCCTTCCATATTTCCGATCTACCGCATCCATTTCAATAGTTTAGAAGTATAATATTACCACTATTCTATTATAGGTTGGGAGAGAGGTATTCAGAACAGGATTCGAGCCCACTTGCCCTAGGTATAGCTGGGAGAGCTGGATTCCGTAACTACTCGCTCAAGGCCGAGTGGTTACGGTGACCAGCTCTCCCAAATATACCGGGGGTGAGTGGGTTGGAATCCTAATCAGGATACCTCTCTCCCATCCTGTCCGACTTATCATTAGATTCTATTATAGGTTATACTTGCATAAAATATATATTTTATGTCTATGAAATAGAAAGAAAAGCATACACATTAAATTATATATGAATCGTAGTATTCTTGGTTTTAAATACAACAATGGTATAATGTGCTAATACTAATACTTGTTAAAAGGGTCACAACATAACTTGAAACTATATATTTTTTTTATAATGTGTGTTCTTTATGTGAATTTTGATTTCCTAATTAGATGGAAATTTACTCTAATGAAAGACATTCCAATTATAGATGGTTTGGGACGTAAGCATGATCTAAGGAGGAGCGATAATAACATTACGGAGACTGCCAAATGTTCCCGTCCTATAGATAAATAAAATATGGCACAATACCTGGGATATTGTTAGTGATTTAGTATTCTTTCAAAGAAGCAAGTGTTGTGAATTAAGTAGACATATAGTATAATTAAGGAGCTCTGCAGGGAGCTTTGCTGCGGGCAACTACAGTTGTAACATACTGTATATTGAACCCATAAATTCATAAAATGTATCATCCAAATTGTAATTATAACATGTAGCAAAATTGGAACGCATAGACAATACATATTAACAGGCTTACCTTTAATGTCGCACACATTAGGAAAGCTTCCTTAAATGTGACCACCTGATTTGATTTATAAAGTGAACCAGTACGTTACAGTTTGTTTTACTATTCACACACAAAAAGGCAAATTCAATATTGCACAATAATGTATATCCACAATTCTGATGAAAATAGTGTTGCTTCCATTATTAATATCAAAGGCAAGATGGTAACACTTGAAAGCATATATGTCCAGTTCTACATTGTATAAGTTAATGCCGGTATATGGAATCAGTGTTGTGTGGTATTATAGAACAATATTTAGCCATAGAAATAGGAGTGCAATGATTTCAACAATATTTTATAGGATATACAATTCTAGGGCCTCTGCTGGTTTGTGTATTTTAATATAAATATTTAAGTATGTGAGTATGTGTGGCGTTGCCTGATCCTGGGGAATATTGTTGTGTGGCTTTGTATCAATAAATGTGTTATTTCACATGTATATTATTTACAACTTGGATGACTGGAACGTGATATTGTTTGCCTGAGCGTGTGTCAATGAAATATGCTTCTCATTGTTTAGTCTTGTAATTAATATTTAACTGGGCTATACTATTTTAATGCATGGTAATATTATGTAATTACCAACACTTTAGGTACCGTTATAATCACTCAAGCCATTATGTTTTGAAACTAAAAATATATGTTCTTGGATTTGTAAGAACTGAATTGAAATACCCAATTATTACAAATACTTACTCTTTATGGTCGACAGCAATAAAAAGAAATAAGGTCGGTATATCTAAATTTACACACATCATTGGACTTGAGAAAGGCCGACTTGTGCCAGTAGACACTAGGGAACCATGGGGCCCTCCATTATGGCTCCACTCTCTGCCTTCACCTCTCTCACGAAAAACAAAACAAAAAAAGAATGATGAAAAAGGTAAAGTCAGAACTGGCTATGGGAAGTAGAGCACACCAACCCTCACTCGGATGGATACAGCCCACCACTAAGTATACATATTAAATTTCTGAAGAAACTTAGAATAATTGATGAGAACATAATAACAAAATTGTTAATATATAATAGTATGAAAAGTCATCAGATTAGTCAAACGAAATCTAAACCAAATATAAAACACACACACATACACACACAAAAGTTTACCTCCTTAAACTTATGGAAAAATAGTGTAATTATCTGAAAACAATTAAAAGAAGGATTAAGACTCCTCGTAACGAGGAAAAGCCGTAGATCTATTGCACCACCTGCCCCTCCTCAGCCTTGTCCTTCTCCTAAGAAGGCACGCGCCCTTACTAACAGCCTGTCCAAAACCTTCCGGCTCCCTGGCGCGTCTAGATACACTCTGTCTCACAAATTATCCTTGTGCATAACCATGGCTATGTACCTCCTCTTGGTGAAGGTAAGATTCCTTCACAAGAGGAAGTTCATTTTTAGCCCTATTAAATTCCTTGGGGGTCATACCTCTTGGGCGGGTCCTCGACTCGAGACCGACCATTAACAGCGACACTTGGTTCTTGGTTCAACCTCCTCAGCTAGAGACTGAATCGTGAGGGTCAACTGCTGAAGATCAGTCTGACTAGTCAGGTCATTGCCACCGAGGATCAAAATAGTCAGGTCTGGCTTCTAAGTGAGAAGTGCATCCCAGGCTGAGGCTTGTCTGACCGTGTCTACCTTTGCCCCTGGTTTTCAAAATTGTATTACAAAAAAGGCAGGAACTGCACTGGACGGTTCAGTGGGAAGTCGCGGACGTAGGAGTGTCCGAAGAGGGCCACCTTCCTCAAGGGCATGGGGTACTTGCCGGATGGCGTCTCAAACTCTTTGCCAACCTCCCCTGCTGCCCTCCCAGCCTCACCCAGTGTGCCCTGCAACTTTACTCCACTGGACAGTCCAGCGTTGCACAAAAGTAGAACGGTCAGGCCTATTGATCCCTCAATATGAGGCAATATATATAACAGATAGCCCAGTATCCTGGTCAGTGGTCACGGCACCAATTATAATTTGCTTATAGATTCTAGGGGGTAGAGGACAAGCAGATATAAGAATATATACTGGAAGAAAGTATTATTTCGCTATAAAAAGGGTGACCGGCAAATATACATGGTAGACATGTCCAGTGAAGGCTGAATAACAGTCCCTTAAATATCTATGAAGGCCTTATAGTATTAATGGGATTTCGCTGTGATGTGGGACTGTGTCTAGTAGTCGATGGACATAGTTGTAAGTTTATTCAGGGAGATAAAGTGTGTTGGAGGTCAGTAACAGGTGGTGGTGTTGTCGGTGGGAAGGTCGTGTGATGTGTGTTCAAAATTTCCTTTGTCTTAACAATGCAGAATTTAATTAAAGGTTTATATTGTCGTCCTGAGACAAAATAATAAGAGAAAATAAACAAACTATAATTGGTGTAATGACATAAATAAATACATGTTGTATAAACAAGACAGAACCAACCAGCTGTCATAATCCCGGGAAATTCAAACTGCCAGGATTCAGAACAATGTCTACAGGCATTCTTGAGCTGAATATAATTGACTATTGCTAGCCAGAGTAAATTAAACTGACGTAATCGTACTGAAGGGGTTAAGGTTGCCCCAAGAATGAAGTACATGTCATAAAATGGAACTTACGAGAACATTAAAGAGAGCTATGATGGTTGTGAGTTGCATTAATAGTTACTGTATATGAGAGAGATAAATTAATATATGTGATTATATGTGCATGTGTTTTAATGTTTGTGTATGTTTATCTGTGTATGTGGTGAAAATATTGTACAAGTAAGATATGCGGACATTATTGACAATATGCAATCGAGTTCAACCTTTGTAATGGAATTTCTTTAGTTATCTCTCTTGTACAAATAATACATATCGTAGCTGTTAGTCCTTTTTCCTAGAAGTAGTATTTTGCTTATCACAAGAAAGGAAGACAATGGTTGAATTTGCGAAGATGGGAGACAACTTTTGAGCGTGAGTATACACGGTCGAATATTATAAAAACAAGCAAACAAAACCTGAAATGTAATATCTGACCAGCACAGGAGAGGGAAGGAAAAGACGACAACGATGAACAAGAAATATATAGGAAAAGAAAGGAGAAGAATCAGAAGAAGAAACAAGGTGAAAACAGAGCAAGAAGCGTCGTGAAGGAACTGAGAAAGAGAGAGAGAGAGAGATAATATCTACCAGTAAAGCGATTCAATGGTTCATAAAATCGTAGTAAACTATGGAGAATCTCCTTCCTTATGGGTCTTTCTACTGTCTATCTCATTCTTTGTCTGAAATTTACACTGTAAAATTAGCTGGTTATAATTACTAGTTATTGATGATTGATATGTTACCGAATTGTCTTGTTATTGAATGAGAACTTTACACAATATTGGAACGTATAGTCGCCACCAAGAAGTGTTCTCTCTCTCTCTCTCTCTCTCTCTCTCTCTCTCTCTCTCTCTCTCTCTCTCTCTCTCTCTCTCAGTTGCTGTTCTCTCGCAATTTGTTATCATTGCTCTATAGAGAAAAATAAGTAAAGGGTTACTTCAATTAGTTGTCAGAAAAATAAACCAGTAGGAGTATAGTTTATATAACGTAAGCAATATTAAACCCAAGTATGCATACATAAGTTTACTACAGAAAGAAAGGTGAGTTTATCATAAAGAATTAGCAAGGAAACCTTAGCCATGAGAAACACATCTATACGAAAATTACGAGAGAGTGTAAGCATTTGTCATAATGTAGCAGGCATCTACATATACAAACAACTCTAAGAAATAAAAGATAAGTTGCAGCAAGCATTTAAAAAAATAAATTATAGCATGAAGCTGAACGGTCAGGCTATGGAGATCGTCAACTCTTTTAAGTATCTGGGCAGTGTGTTGAGTAAAGATGGGACTATGGATGAAGAGGTGCGGGAGAGGGTACAACAGGGGAAGAGGGTTGTAGGAACGATAAAAGCAGTAACAAGAAATAGGGTGGTCAGTATGGAAGTGAAGAAGTCCTTGCATGACAGTGTGGTAATCCCGACACTGACTTACGGAAGCGAAGCATGGACGTTGGTTGAGAGACTCAGACCAAGAGTGAGAGCAGTGGAAATGAATTACTTAAGGAGTGCGTGCAGAGTTACATGGAGGGATAGACAGACTAATGAGGAAGTAAGAAGGAGGTGTGGTGTGGAGGTAGATGTGCTGGAAAGTGTGAAAAGGAACAACTTGAGATGGTTCGGCCATATGGAACGTATGGAAAGCGAGAGAATGACTAAGAGGGTGTACGAGAGCGAGGTGGAGGGACAGAGGGGGAGAGGTAGACCGAATATGAGGTGGAAGGATGGAGTGAGGAACTACATGAACGAAGGCGGTGCTGGTTGGGGGGATGGGCGTCGACTGACTGGGGACAGAGGTGCATGGGGGCGGTTCGTTCGTGGCCACCCCTTCGGGGATCGCGGCGTCAGGCAATAGATAGATAGATGCAGCAAGCACTCTCAAAACCAAACACATAATGCACACAAAAGAAGAGAACAAAGAAGGCAGATATAATTCAGAGACAAAGGAATAAGTTGGAAAACAGAGAAACCTTGAGGCGAGTTGAAGACAAAAAACAAATAATTGTTTTAAACATTTACAACAAGTCAAAGGAATATAACATACTCTCATAGTTAATATACATTGATTATATTGTATAGAACGCACATAAATGTATGCATGTAGGCTTCTCTTGCCCATGAGAATTACACTTGTAATGGTCATGTCTTTACCTAGATACCTGTAGCCCATGAACCTGCAGAGACATTTGGAGCCAACTGTCCTGATGGGTCTCTTCAAGTTTGTGCTTAGCGTCAATGTCTCACAAGATATGAATCACAGTTTTTGTCCTATGGCATACATATCATCAGCACCATAAACTTTTGATGAAAGCCCATTACCTTATATTATAAGACAAAACAACGTTCACCGCTATGGATCTCACTACCAAGATGGGTGAATCTTTTCATGACTTCTATGTCCTTGTCACATCCAACAAGCCCCCAAAGCTTAAACTGTTTTCTTAGTTCAGGAGACCTTTTTCTTAGTGGCTCTGAATCCTAGTTCAGCACTTCCATAAGGCAGTATGGGAATCTTCAGCGACTCTTAAGTTTAGCTCAGTGTTCTTGACATAGTCAACAGATGATCTGCAGTGACTCTGCCTGACTATTTGGCCCAGTAACCAGTCAATAAAATGTTTTATTTCCATATTCACATGAGCTAGCCTCCTACTTTACTTGGTAAGTTCCCATATATTATATAGTCCAGATACAACATTAATGATCGCCATAATAACCTTTTCTGGCACGCCAACCATCATTCATATGCCAAGATTAACTGTCTTTGTGAGTATTTAGAGAACCAGTTATTATGCTAGCAATAGGGTTTTATCTCTAATGGAGGTACTTGTATTAGAACAGATAAACATATACAGTACAGCTTGAATGAGTTAATTACAAATCACAATTGGTAGATCAATAACATATGATACAATCAGTATGACAATACAGTTATACTTCAACATATAAATACAAAGTACATCATACAGTATACATAATGGAAGTTGAGGGAGAGATATTGCGATATGGGGGGAAGAGTAAGTGGGCGTGTTTATTTGTATAATCTGTGGGTGTTGTAGAAGCCTAACATAATCTAAAAGATAGTTATATATCAATCGTCGTGGGCGGAGTTGTCTACGATGAATAAAGGTATGACTAACGTAGGAAAGGTGGCCATGGGATTGTAATAATAATATGACGTTAGGAGGAATCCTGACATAGGGAACACACAATCACTATAGCAAACTCCTTAATTATTTAGCGATATTTTTCCCAGATGTGACAGGTAAGTCAGGATTGCATCTCTCTAACTTGGTTTCAGGTGACTGATTGCTGGGGTCAGCTATCAGTGTCGTACCTTCTTCTTTCTTTGGGCACCAGCTAGCGACTGCTGTTGGCTCTGGTCCCGCAACTCGGTAACTTTTGGCAAGTACTGCGAAGTGGGGTTTATGAAATACCAGGTAGATATGTCAGCTTGGCTTCACAAAGTGCCGGGTTTTCAATCTTGTAAAGCACCAAAATAAATGGCCTTGTTGAGTGCCGGATTGGTCTTGGTGAGCAACAAGTTGGTCTTGTTAAGCACAAGTTGGTTTTGCTAACCACCGGGTTGGTCTTGGTAGACACCGAGGTGGTCTTGTTAAGCACAAGGTATTCAACCTTTGTGAAAGTCTAAGGACTGTGAAGAGGTGAGCTACCAAACAACTCTGCCAGCCTGTATTTGTTAGATGTCTTGTGCTTTTCCTTGGCTTGGTCTTGGTGGTTACAAGGACACTTTCACTTGGGTGTAGAGTGATGGAGTTTTGTCAGCTCTGCTTGGGAAACGCTGGTTCAGCTGTGAAGAGCAGGCCAGGTGATAAGTGAGGTAATAGACGGCTGTTGACGTCTGCAAGGGGCAGTTCGGGGGTGGAGCTAAGCAGGTGCAGTGTGGGATAGTCTTCAGGAGGGTAGAAAGTTGTGGGTAGTAGACTCTGCTGTTCTTGGGTGTGGGTGTACTTCTTGGATATGCAGTCACTGTCTTTACTATATTTGATGCTATTCTGGTGGGTGTATTTCCCGGATATGCAGGCATTACAATTATAACACCACAGTAGTTGTTGCAATCCTTTTTGTATTCCAGTTAGGGATGATTAACTCTCTTTTTCCAATCAGGAACCCGCCAGCCCACCGACAGACATTACATGCCTTCTCCACCTTTACTCCTCTTTAATCCTGCAAGGGTGGATGTATCTTTACTAATTGGTGTGTATGTCACAGGTATGATGAGATAAATCACCTTCAAGCTTTATTACTATTCCCCTAACTTGCCTGTTTTTGTACCTCCGTAGGAAAGCTAATGTACAGTATAGTTATCAAAGCCAGTCAATCCAATTTTACTTTCACAGGTACTGCAAAATCACCATTCTCAATATATTATTTTTTTATTGGATAAGGTTATTCAAGGATGGAAGTTAAGAGGTCATTGCATGATAGTGTGGTATTCTCAACATTGACGTACAGGAAAGAAGAATGGATGTTGTTGGCAGTGGTGGGCGCGCTCCTGTGGGACTGGTAATGCTGCAGCGCTCCGCGCTCCTTTGGTCAGCCGACCTGATGCACTTCCCGCTCTGCGCTCCTGCACTCCGCGCTTCCAAAAATAGGTATATAATAAAACCAAGTAAAAAACAGCTTCTAGAAGTTATTTAATTATTTACCTAAATTAATACAATCTTTTGTCTTTCAATTCAAAAAATTCAAAACATTAAAAAAAACTCAAGTCATTGGGTCTTTCTGAAGTTTAAGTTTATCACTTTCTCAGTTTCAATTCTTTATGTCATATCAATGATATGATTGATATCATATCATGGATGACCCGCTGACCAGTCTTCGACGGTATATATACGGCCGGGACTAGGGTCTTGTCAGTTGTCACGCCCAGTGCCAGGTCCGTATATAATTATATACTGACTCGCCGAAAACAAAATCGTAGCAGCGAAACGACTGCACCTATGGCTTTCATATTTTTATTTTTTTACCACATGTACCTTACCCTTCTGCATACCCACCACCACTACCCCAAACCCCTCCTCCCACCCACTCGCTGACTATCGGTCGCCTCACAAGGACAAAAAAGGAAAATCTGTGGCGGCGAAACGATTGCACCAATCGGTTCCATATTTGTGTGACAAGTGCCTTACCCTTCTGCCTTCCCTCCACCACACCCCCAACTGCCTCCCACAACCCACTTCCAGCGTATCCGTACGAAGAAATGGAAAACATTAAAATCTGTGGTGGCGAAACTACCTCACCAATCGGCTTCATATTTGTAACTCGAGTCAATTACGCTTCTACCTTCCCCCCACCATCCCCCAAACCACCCTCCCACTCATACATTCAAGTAACATTCTGATGGTATCGATACCATAAAATGATAAAAGTATCTGAAGTCTATATAGTGTCTTTTGACTCTTTTCAGCTACGTTCGTGACTATCGGGGACCTGATTTCTGGCGAAAATGGACAATTTTTTTTTTTTTTTACCATTATCCTTCCTTTCTCACCCAACTTGATAGATTTAGCCAAAAAAAAAAAAAAAAAAAAACAACTCTGGCACTGGCCAGGTTCTTACTTTTCCAGGGTTTGAAGGTGGCACTGTCAGTCTGTCACTATCATAGTATCACTGTATCACAGTTCACTAACACCGTGAGTAACACCGTACGATGACTGTACACGATAATGACGTTCTTAAACCGGTTGTTGACAGGAAAAATCGCTTCCGGAGCGCCAGGAAGGAGCGCAAAATTCAAGCTGGGCTCCCCGCCTGCACTCCGAGTTCAGATTTTTGCCGCTCCTCGCTCCGCGCTCCTCTATATTGGTAGTGCGCACCGGATCGCAGAGCGCAGAGCGCCCACGCCCACCACTGGTACTTGTTGGAGAGACATAAATCAAGAGTGAGAGGGGTGCAAATCAGTTACTTGTGGAGTTATTTAGAGAGATAGACAGACACATGAAAAAGAACAAGAACATTGTGGTGTGGGTGTGGATGAGCTGGATAGTGTAAAAAGGAACTGAGGTGGTTCGGGCATGTAGAATGCCCGATGGGGAGCGAGAACATTTCTAAGAGAGCGTATGAGAGTGAGTGGAAGGTAAAGAGGAAGAGTAGAGCGAGGGTAAGGTGGAAGGATGGAGTTGAGAGGTCTATGAGTGAGAGAGGTATTGGTGGGAGGAGGGGCGACGGCTACCATAGGTGCATGGAGGGATCAAGTTGTCTGGCAATAGATAGATAGAGTATTAAATGTTATTTTCTGTATATGTATATCTCCTTCCTATATACCCATTCACTAACCCTTCTACAAGATTTCCCTCTATCTTTGTATCGAACACACACCCTCTATCTCTGTCTCATACACACACCCTCTGTCTCTGTTTCATACACACACCCTCTATCTCTGTCTCATACACACACCCTCTATCTCTGTCTCATACACACACCCTCTATCTCTGTCTCATACAGACACCCTCTATCTCTGTTTCATACACACACCCTCTATCTCTGTCTCATACACACACACTCTATCTCATACACACACCCTCTATTTCTGTCTCATACACACACTCTCAATCTCTGTATCATATGTTACGACCGGCACTACGAAATAAACAAGGGCACTTAATGATGGAGTAGATGATAGGCTATATCTGCAACAACGGTACGCTAATTCCAAAACCCTCGAACTATTACGCCGGTGAACAAAACACTTAAAACCCTTCAGAGTTAATCTCCTGGATAACGGGGTATCAATTAACTAGGTTTTAGTGCACTTCTACAAAGGCTTTCAGGTGACGGTAAAGCCAACTCACAACAGGAGTACTTACGTTACGAAAATGCTCTTAACCCGTACAGCCCCAGCGACGCGCCTGACGCGTCGGCGATGTATGTAACGCACAGCCCCAGAGACGCGCCTGGCGCGTCACCCTAATTGCGCCGACCGTAACCTCAGGTGTAGCTACTCAAGAGGGCTCAGATTTGTATGGGAACTGTGTACGCATCCCACGCAACCGTGCCGATGGTTGAAAACTCTCAAAGTCCACGTGCGTGTGCGCGAGCGCGCAATAACCTGTTTTTTTGGGATAATTGCCTTCAATTTTTTACTCTTATAAAATCCGTTTTCGGGGGCTCTGTAGGACCATTTTTTAAGCTTTTTGAGCGGTTTTTCGTGGTTTTTCCTTCATTCCTAACCCACTCGCTATTGTTTCTGGAATAAAACCATTTTTTGAAAACCGGCCGGGTTCTGGTGCGCAAACATTACAAAACTAGCCGGGGCTCCACGGGTTAAGTAATAACAATGCTTGAATAAACTATATAAGATTTAAAGGAATAATTGCTTACGTTAACTTTAGTGTGAGTCTGTACTCAACACTAAACTCTTCAATGCTCTATGAAAACACTGGAAGTCTAGTCCTACAGCAATCAGATAAGGAATCTTCTGAAAAGGTCTGATGCTCGAAGATGCTCGTTAATATAGAACAGAAATAAATGCAGGGGCAGGACACCAAAGCGTGTATCTTAAATACACCAATAAGTAGGATACATATATATAACAAGGGAGTGCAACAACTCTGTGACAGCACTAATAATAACCACTCAGAAACAGTACTTCCTTAGCCAACGTAACAGCCACACTGGGTTGTGCACTATGCATCAACCAAGGCTAAAATAAGGCGTGAATAATTCCTAAAGCATACACAATGAAAGTTAATAAACACAATGCTGTCTTTCTCACTAATAATGTCTAGCAGTGGCATAAAAGGTTCTAGGAAGCTAGGCAGAGCACAAGCATGCTCGTAGCATCGAAAAAGTCCCTAATTTCAAGAAAGCAAACTTTCATAAACTTAGAGCTATGTTTAAAGAAACTGACTGGAGCTTTTTAATTAACAATAACGACATAAATATATCTTGGAAGTTATTCGAAACCACTTACCTAAAAGCAGTGCAAGACTGCATACCATCGAAAATACGGCGTGCAGGCCATAATAAAAAGCCCAAATGGTGGTATAAAGATATTTCAAACTGCCTGCTTGCTAAAAAATTTGCTAATGATAGATTAAAATCCTCACAAAATGACGAAGAACGTGTGAAATTTGTAGAGCTACGACGCAAAGCCAAAAAGTTAATTAAGCAAAGTAAAAAGACCCTAGAGTTACATATTGCGAATCAAAGTAAAACAAACCCGAAAGAATTCTATAGTTCTATCAGAAAGAAAAAAGTAGTTACTTCAACTGTTGGACCGTTAGTCGATGAAAATGGAGAATACACCAAAGACGAAGTACAAATGAGTAATGCCCTCAATACCTTCTTTGCATCAGTTTTTACAACAGAAGACCTCAGTGATATCCCTACACCATCGCCGATTCAGATTGATAATTCAGATGTTCTAAGCAATATCACCGTTGCAGAGAGAGAAGTGTTGAATTGTTTAGATAAACTCAAGGTAAATAAAACGCCTGGACCTGATACAATCTCGCCTAGAGTTCTAAAGGAAGCTAAGGATGAGCTCTCCAAACCACTGACATTACTATTCAATAAATCCTTGCAGTCTGGAACTATGCCTGATCAGTGGAAGATAGCCAACGTAACACCGATATTCAAAAAAGGCAGCAAATCCCTACCCAGTAACTATCGTCCAATTAGCTTAACCTCAGTTGTATGTAAAATGCTAGAAACGGTCATAAGAGACAGACCCGTAAATCACTTAGAGGAAAATAACATACTTAAAGATACTCAACACGGCTTTCGTAAAAAACGTTCCTGTTTAACAAACCTCTTAGACATCTTCCACGATATCCTCAACCTCTACGATGAGAGTAAAGCTGTAGATATTATATACCTTGATTTTCAAAAGGCCTTTGACAAAGTTCCCCACAAACATTTACTGCTAAAACTAAAAGCGCATGGAATACAAGACGGTGTGTTGAAATGGATAGAAAATTGGCTCAGCGACAGAAAGCAAAGAGTAGTCATAAACGGTAAGGCATCTAAATGGACCAATGTAAGTAGCGGGGTACCCCAGGGATCGGTACTAGGACCAATTATCTTTCTAATTTACATCAACGACATAGATGAGGGTCTCACCTGTACAATCTCAAAATTTGCTGACGATACAAAAATTGCAAATAGCGTACTCTCAAAAGATCAAGTTGACGATATGCAACACAATCTAGATAAATTGTCGCATTGGGTCCAAATTTGGCAAATGAGTTTCAATGCGGATAAATGCAAAGTACTACATATCGGATACCTAAATGAGAAAGCAAACTATTCAATGAATGGCACTCAGCTTAAGAATGTAAACAGAGAAACCGATCTGGGAGTAACAATATCGAGTAACCTAAAACCGAGTCAACAATGTTCAGAAGTTGTTAAGAAGGCAAACAAAATAATTGGCTTTATAGGCAGGTCATTTGAGCATAAATCCAAAGACGTTATCCTAACCCTTACAATTCCTTAGTCCGCCCTCTTCTGGAATACTGCGTTCAATGCTGGTGCCCTTATTACCAAAAAGACATAAACAAGCTAGAACGAGTTCAACGTAGAGTTACCAAAATGATACCTAGCCTAAAGAACAAACCATACGAAGAGCGTCTTAGAGAATTAAATCTATTTCCTTTAACCCAGCGCAGATTAAGAGGTGACTTAATTCAAGTGTTCAAAATCATCAAAAGCATCGACAATATGAACTGTAGTAAGTACTTCACTATCGACCAATCTAATTACACGCGGGGAAACGGTTGCAAAATTATTGGTAAATCTTTTAACTCACACGAATCTAAGAATTTCTTCTTCAATCGAGTTGTCAACTTGTGGAATGGGCTTCCCCGAGACGTTATAGACTGCAGCACCGTTGATTCATTTAAACTCTGCCTAGACAAATATCTTGCATCAAACCCGCGACTGACTGCGTTTGTAAATGAATAACTTTATTTTATCCTCCCCTCAGTTACTAACCCATATGTCCCCTACTAACTTCCTAGTCCTGCCACGGACATTAGTGCCAGGGCAGTAGTTCCCTTTCCAATGTTCCCTTACCCACTCTAAACAACTGTTTGGACACTTGATCCTCAGTGTTTTGGAGGACAAGCAGCCTAGAAGGGTCACTAGATCTGTTGTTGCTTGATTTCCTTTGTACTCCTTTGTACTCCTTTGTAGCCTACTGTCTCCCCTTGAACAGATTTCCCTTATGTTACGTTAAGTGACTTGGAGGCTCTCTTGGAAAGTCCAGATCTCTAGTATCTGGTCTTGCCCTGGCGCTCCACAAAGGTCAACAAAATGAGGTAGCAAGCATACAGGTAAGTATAGGCAAAAGCCCTTCACCTGTATACTGCTACACTCACAAAGGAAAATATGCACAAGGGTTACAGGCTAGCTAGCTTCGTCGATGTTGTACAGGCTCTGACTTGCCACATACATAACTCAGACAACGACCAAAGATACCTTCCATTGTCTATCATTAAATAATGGGAAAGAACAGCTCAATAATTAGAAGCACCCCAACACTAGGCTACCATATGACTATGACTCTAATAATCCCTAAGACTAGTGCAAACATATATGGAGAGCTGGTGCTGGTAATACGAATGGCCGACTATGGAAGTCGTATGCAGAACCAGAAGGGATAAGTAATTGAATAAAGAGAGAAGTATGAAAAGGAAGAAGTTCAGAGAGAGAGAAAGTAGTACAGGGGGTTATATGGGGGACAGATTGCAAAGGACATGTAGGACCAAGTACGCTGTGCCAAGCTCTGAAGGAGACATGAGGGCAGGAGCCCGCACCACCGTCCCAGGACAGCGGCCTCCAATCACAGACGACTACGTCATGAAGAGCAAGCGTCCTATGACGTAGACAGGCACGCCGGCCAATCACGGGCGTGGGAGACTCCTCCGACCGGGGGAGGCATACGTACATACACACGCACACACTACCACCTCGTTGCTCGCTCTCTTTCTCCTTACAACTTCACACAATGCATCTTATATTCTAGCAATGATATAAAATACTTCCAAGTGTCACAGACAAGAATAAAGACCGCCACTGATCTGTCTGTGACAACATGAACTCTATGAAAGAAAAAACATCGTTCTACGATTATTGTAGCCCATTTCACTGCCCTGGCGAGCGCTAGCGAGTTACGAGTGCATTCTGGCAAGCTGGCCAGCGTAACACATACACACACCCTCTATCTCATACACACACCCTCTATCTCTGTCTCATACACACACCCTCTATATCTGTCTCCTACACACACCCTTTATATGTCTCCCCTTCATGTCTCATCTTTCTCTGATCTCTTAATCTCCTTTTGTTTTCTCTTGTATATCCTTTCCCAAGGTTTTCATTTGGTGTTGTCTTCTGGCTCTGATAACCTCCCACGGTCTGCTTTTCCTTATACTAGCTTATTTCAGGGATACTTTCGTGTTAGTGTAGATTTTGGTTGAACTCATTACCGGACAACTTAATAAGTAAGCCATTTCAAGAAACCCGCATGGATCTTTACCAGTGTTAACACAACAAGTAAACTATGTCAACCATTATGGATCTCATCCAATGCCAACAAAACCAATATACCATACCAACAATTATGATGTTCAATATTTAATTAAACCTTCCCAGCAGGTTTTACATTAAGCTTTCTGCGCTGTATTATGGTATCACCTGTTGGCTCCAGAGGTTTATTGAAGACAGAGTATATCTCTTTCAGCTTAGCAGTTATTTTGTATGTGTGGTATAATAATCTAAAATTATATGGTAATGAATATTGTAATCTTTCTTTCTCTTTTTCTTTTCACAAACAATTATTACCATCACACTGTTCTCCTCAGCTCTCCCACATTACCAACATTCACTGTCATTGTATGTTTAGCCTCTCTTGTTTCCGCCTCTTTTCACCTATATGTTTTCTCTAAATTTTCATTCCTTCCACATATCGCTATTTCAGTATTCTTACTGTATACGGTAATCTCGTCACACAGCTTATTCTGGATAAATGATATCAAAATATCTACGTTCATTTCACATTAAGAGTAAAATAATATATTATTTAATTGGATATTATCATCAACGCTGGATTTTATTTTATGGTAGCATGTGATCAACCTACTTTCATTATTATAATAACGTGTCCGCAACTTAACTTTGTCACTTGTCATGTCATATTGATTTAATGCTAAATCATTACAGTCAAATGTTGACAATAAAAGTATCCATTTCAGATCATAAATCTATAACGACGTATGTAACATAATTATCAACAAAACATACGTATACAGTAGTATACACTGTAACATTATAACACAAACATTGCTATAATATAAATGCTGCATATCATGTATTCCCAATAGTATAATAGTATATTCAAACAAAAACAGCTATCACCTTGCATACACATTCCAACAATGGTCTCAACAAGCCTTGTTCAACTACATAAACTAACTCGAGCTCCCCCCCCCCACTCTCTCTCTCTCTCTCTCTCTCTCTCTCTCTCTCTCTCTCTCTCTCTCTCTCTCTCTCTCTCTCTCTCTGATGTAATATATAATTTATAGTGCGTTGTTCCCTATAGGAATGCCTCACAAATATGACCGGAATTTTGACTGCCTTAAAGATAGTTTATGTTATACAGAGAACACGAAGTATGGTATGTTAATTAACCTACATCACCAACACTCACTTTAGCTGCCAATGAAGCCAAATAATTTTATTTGGCTGTCGGTAAATGAGGACAATGAGTTAATTTCCACCGTTTGATAGAAATCCATGTAATATTATTTTTATTAATCTCACCACCACACCCCCAATGAAACTAATTAAAGTTTATATGATCCACCGGGATTATACAGTAATGTAAACGGGTTCACATTTATAAAATATTTGATATCTTTTATATTACATAGTGTACACTGCTTTATTATACACTATACATACCAAACATTATATTACAGTCATACTGTACACTGCTTTATTATACACTATACATACCAAACATTATATTACATAGTGTACACTGCTTTATTATACACTATACATACCAAACATTATATTACATAGTGTACACTGCTTTATTATACACTATACATACCAAACATTATATTACAGTCATACTGTACACTGCTTTATTATACACTATACATACCAAACATTATATTACATACTGTACACTGCTTTATTATACACTATACATACCAAACATTATATTACATAGTGTACACTGCTTTATTATACACTATACATACCAAACATTATATTACATAGTGTACACTGCTTTATTATACACTATACATACCAAACATGATAATATAATGTATTAATTTCACTCCCAACACCAAACACCACCAAATGAAATCATAGATTTACCAAAGATGTGTGTTCCTAATTTGATGGTGACTCTGTAAATTCTTGTCGCCTTCAATTGCGTCTCAGTTTCATTATATTTTAGCTAAATTTTTATGTTGTGTCTAATGATATAGGCTAGGAATTAAATATGTAGATAACCAATGGGAATGCTATGAAAGAGATTGATCACATTCACATCAATTCTGGCTGGATAATCTTTGAGAACTGCAGGGTGTACAGAGGTGCCGAGTTTTTTGCTAGCTACTACAGGCTTATTGTTACCCGTAAATGCCTAGATTAGACAATTGTCAGTGAATTATCAATGGATATGAGAGGTGCATCCTGCTTGTAGTCTTGTATATAAATTAAATTAAAACTCGCTTGCTATTTTTGAACCTATAATTATATACTCGGTTGATCTTTTATGTCAACATTAACACTTTATAGCACTGTCACAATGTCATCCTTGCTAAATCATGGTAATTCATTATATATGGCAATTTGTCTGGTCTCAATATCTCACAATGAGACACTTAAAAATCTTCATTACACTGAATAACCCCCATTACATTATGTATTATTGTAATGTCACATTTAATGCAATGGCAACTTTAAAGTTGTAATGACTTTATTGAACTGGCTTTTTTAATAGCATGAATACCGTTATATAGTTAATTTAAATAACACAACACAGCGCATCGGATAACCATTAAATAGCCCAACACAGCATAATGCAGAACCAGAAAATAACACAACACAACACAACACAATGCAGAATTATTAAATAACACAACACAGCGCAACAACAAACTATTGAATAACACAACACAGCGCAACACAAAACCAATCAATAACTGTTATGCGTGGTTGTAATCTAACTCACTTGATACTTGGTTCTCATAAGTTCCTTATTTGGGTAACTTAGAACATAACCCTGCCCGACAGCAACATAGCTAGCATTGATATAAATATTACTAGATCACTCAAATCACACCCAAAGACAATAAATACACACAATATGGAAATGTTGAGGTATGGTGGTGAGATAGTGATAGAATGGGTATGGAAAATGTGCAAGCTAGCATAGGAGAAGGGGAGTGCACCCGATGACTGGAAGACTGGCATAATAGTCCCCCTATATAATGGCAAAGGGGAAAAAGGAGTGTGTGGTAACCACCGAGGAATATGTCTTCTAAGCGTAGTAGGGAAGGTATACAGTAGGGTAGTGATTGAGAGAGTGAGAGTGAGAACGGAGAAATGGATAGGCGACGAGCAGGGAGGTTTTAGGAAGGGAAGAGGATGTGTAGATCAGATTTTTACCCTGAATTGTGTTGTGGAGAAGTATCTGGAGAAGAAACAAAAGGTGTATTTTGCCTTTATGGACTTGGAGAAGGCCTATGACAGAGTGGATAGAGAAGGTTTGTGGAAAGTACTTAGAAATACGGAGTAGAGGGCAAGTTGCTGAAAGCAGTGAAGAGCATGTATGAAGGTGCAAAGGCGGCAGTACGTGTGGAGAGTGAGCAGAGCGAGTTCTTTGACCTGAATGATGGTTTGAAACAGGGGTGTGTGATGTCCCCGTGGTTGTTTACTGTATATATGGATGGAGTCATGAAAGAAATACTATCAAGAGCAGTGGATGTTGGTGTATCGCTGAAAAGGGAGGGAATTGAGTGGAAGTTACCTATACTGCTGTTTGCGGATGATACAGTTCTGATGAGTGATAATGAATGGGAGTTGCAGGGTCTGGTAAATGAGTTTGGAACAGTGTGCGAAAAACGGAATTTGAAGGTAAATACGGGGAAGAGCAAGGTTATGGTCTTCGAAAGGGGTGAAGTCACAGAGTGTGAGGTGAAGCTGAACGGTCAGGCTATGGAGATCGTCAACTCTCTTAAGTATCTGGGCAGTGTGTTGAGTAAAGATGGGACTATGGATGAAGAAGTGCGGGAGCGGGTACAACGGGGGAAGAGGGTTGTAGGAACGCTAAAAGCAGTAACAAGAAATAGGGTGGTCAGTATGGAAGTGAAGAAGTCCTTGCATGACAGTGTGGTAATCCCGACACTGACTTACGGAAGCGAAGCATGGACGTTGGTTGAGAGACTCAGACCAAGAGTGAGAGCAGTGGAAATGAATTACTTAAGGAGTGCGTGCGGAGTTACATGGAGGGATAGACAGACTAATGAGGAAGTAAGAAGGAGGTGTGGTGTGGAGGTAGATGTGCTGGAAAGTGTGAATAGGAACAATTTGAGATGGTTCGGCCATATGGAACGTATGGAAAGCGAGAGAATGACTAAGAGGGTGTACGAGTACAAAGGAGTACAAAGGAAATCAAGCAACAACAGGTCTAGTGACCCTTCTAGGTTGCTTGTCCTCCAAAACACTGAGGATCAAGTATCCAAACAGTGGTTTAGAGTGGGTAAGGGAACATTGGAAAGGGAATTACTGCCCTCGAACTAATGTCCGTGGCAGGATTAGGAAGTTAGTAGAGGACAGATGGCTTAGTAACTGAGGGGGAATAAAATAAAGTTATTCATTTACGAGAGCGAGGTGGAGGGACAGAGAGGGAGAGGTAGACCGAATATGAGGTGGAAGGATGGAGTGAGGAAGTACATGAACGAGGGCGGTGCTGGTTGGGGGGAGGGGCGTCGACTGACTGGGGACAGAGGTGCATGGGGGTGGTTCGTTCGTGGCCACCCCTTCGGGGATCACGGCATCAGGCAATAGATAGATAGATAGAATATGGTTCTCAAGTTTTATTTCTTAATAGCTAGATATAAGAGGGGGCACATTAGGTACTTAGCTATAGAGCGTAAGACCAATGGCTACATTAGGTGACGGGGAATAAATTAAATATGTTTTACTTATTCATGAATAATGGCGTCACTAACAAAGCATCAGAATGAACATATAACAGAATACATAAAAGAATTATGACACTATCTCAAATATAGTTAAGTATGCAAAGAGAGGAAACACATAGCGTAAATATGAGCAGCTGATATCGCGGAGACAAACAGGTGAGGTAGAGTATTGCTGGTGGCTTAGGGTCACATGACCAGGTAGGACTGGGGTCAAAGTAACCGCAAGGCCGTTCTAAATTATCTGTGCCCCATGAGTATTCTTTCCTCTCACTTAAACATTAGGCTACCATAGTGCGGTGGGAATATGAACATGATTAGATTAATATCCAGTATTCGAGAATGGATAATAAGTCGTAGGTGTGTGCATAAACCTTTAACCGTCTTGGTGGTGTAATGGTTAAGGTGTCTACAAATCTGTGTGTGATAACCCGAGTTTGAATCCTGGTGGATCACATATATGCTTTCATTAATTTAATTGGAGGTGTTTGGTGTTGTGGTGAAATTAATACAAATAGAATAGAGTTAAGTATGCAAAGAGAGGAATCACGTAGCGTAAATATGGGCAGCTGGTATCGCGGAGACAAACAGGTGAGGTAGAGTGTGGCTGGTGGCTTAGGGTCACGCGACCAGGTAGGACTGGGGTCAAAGTAATCGCGGCTGGGTCTAGATTAAAGTTACTGCGACGTATACTTGGAAATCTTAACCGTATGGAATATTTAGTCTAGGATGAATAAATACGAATATCATGTTAGTCCTATAGAGATGACAATTTAAATTACAAATATATAATCAAGACAAATGGGTGAACAATTATACACCGAGTCTAGGAAAAATGATTTAAGTCAGTAAATGTGACTTAACGAACAATACTAAGGAATTCTAATTTCACAGAACATGCAGTGAATAAAATATAACCTAAAAGGTTATGAACACAGCGGGTCTAAATAAATAATCAACGCACTGGAAAATAAAATAGAAACACCACAAGGTGGATGAAATTAATTTATATAATATAAACTGATATCACAGAACAAGTAGTGAATCGAAAAGCAGCCAGAAGTATAGGCTATGAACACAGTTGGGTATAATAGAAATTCCAAATATAAGTTTGAATGTTATTCACCGTATAACGTGGTGGACCGAATTATTCACAAGTTTAACCCCTAATGCGCCATATGTCGAGTGAGAGAAAAGTGGCCTATCCCGCGGGTCTCGACTTAAGTCGCAAGGGATTTTGAGCACATTATCGGCTCTGAGAGAGCGTTGCACGTGTTGCAAGGACCGCAGGCAGGCTCTGACCGTTCAGCGTGGACCTATTCCCGCCACTG
Organism: Paralithodes platypus; assembly: GCA_032716605.1. Lineage (NCBI taxonomy): Eukaryota > Metazoa > Arthropoda > Malacostraca > Decapoda > Lithodidae > Paralithodes > Paralithodes platypus. The sequence continues at coordinate 14,422,582 of CM064480.1, read as the reverse complement.
ACATCACCACCAAACGTCTACACATCCTTCGTATCGCTAGACAGGGTAAAATCTCGGGAAATTACTGTATTTTAGGGTTTTTGTACTCGCGTTGCAACATCGTTGCAAGCGAACCCGTTGTCGTACAAGGATGATTCAGGTGTCATTGGAAAGCTCTATTATCGCCCTTTCACGGATACATAATTGTATTACGCTCTGGCACTTGTTTATGCATGAAAAAGAGCATGGATTGAAGCTCGTTTAGGGTAAATATGCCCGCCACATAGGTAGTACAAATTACAAATGCCCCCGTCCGACGGGTGTTAAATATAAAATAAATTATTCAGAATAAATGAATAAGGTACTCGAATGTACTGATCTAATAATTAACAAGGGGAACGAATTTCTGATTACTTGTAATTATATCTTGAATGGACCAAGAGATGTCCGTAGAAACCGTACTTTGACTGGGGGGAGATGATCCTTTAGAGAGATCTGGTCTGCGGTTAGCTCGTACGTTTTTAAGCCTCTCTTATTTATCAGAGAGAGACTGCGTTTCCACACAGAACTAGAATAATCAATTCCAGTATTTTATATGCATCTAGAACTTTCACTTCTAGTGCTTAGATACTTATTAGAGCTTTTCACTTCTACAGCCTCTCCTACACAACTAGAATTTTCACTTCAAGCTCACCTACACCTTACTAGAATAGACACTTCTAGGTACTCTACACTTACTAGAACGGGCACTTTCTAGTGTTACGAGGTGGCTGTATATAGGGACGATTGACTTAACTCCATCATTAGCGACTCTGACATTGGATCTTCATTCTAGTTTGCCTTTGACTTATAGACGGTTTCGACAATGTTTGCCTAACAATTCTAAATTTCAGGTGAAGGATATTCAGTTTTTAAATTGGATCAGGGTTAATTGGTTTCGGAATATAAGGGGAATTTGGATTTTGGTTTTCGAATTATGGTGAAGTTAATATTGGCCTTAAAAATACATTACATATAGTGATACATGGGGAATGTTATTCTTTATTTCTTAAAATTAAACTCATATTTTAGAAAGCTTGCATTGTTGCATGATAATTGTTTTGCATTAGTTCAGACTTTTCTCTATTATCACTGGTGTTTGCAAAACTTTCTTTACTCTCTGTTGATCTGTTATTGTTGACATTCAAAGGAGTACAAAGGAGTACAAAGGAAATCAAGCAACAACATATCTAGTGACCCTTCTAGGTTGCTTGTCCTCCAAAACACTGAGGATCAAGTGTCCAATCAGTGGTTTAGAGTGGGTAAGGGAACATTGGAAAGCGAATTACTGCCCTGGAACTAATGTCCGTGGCAGGATTAGGAAGTTAGTAGGGGACAGATGGGTTAGTAACTGAGGGGGGGATAAAATAAAGTTATTAATTTACAAACGCAGTCAGTCGCGGGTTTGATGCGAGATATTTGTCTAGGCGGAGTTTAAATGAATCAACGGTGATGCAGTCTATAACGTTTCGGGGAAGCCCATTCCACAAGTTGACAACTCGATTGAAGAAGAAATTCTTAGATTCGTGTGAGTTAAAAGATTTACCAATAATTTTGCAACCGTTTCCCCGCGTGTAATTAGCTTGGTCGATAGTGAAGTACTTACTACAGTTCATATTGTCGATGCCTTTGATGATTTTGAACACTTGAATTAAGTCACCTCTTAATCTGCGCTGGGTTAAAGGAAATAGATTTCATTCTCTAAGACGCTCTTCGTATGGTTTGTTCTTTAGGTTAGGTATCATTTTGGTAACTCTACGTTGAACTCGTTCTAGCTTGTTTATATCTTTTTGGTAATAAGGGCACCAGGATTGAACGCAGTATTCCAGAAGAGGGCGGACTAAGGAATTGTAAAGGGTTAGGATAACTTCTTTGGATTTATGCTCAAATGACCTGCCTATAAAGCCAATTATTTTGTTTGCCTTCTTAACAACTTCTGAACATTGTTGACTCGGTTTTAGGTTACTCGATATTGTTACTCCCAGATCGGTTTCTCTGTTTACATTCTTAAGCTGAGTGCCATTCATCGAATAGTTTGCTTTCTCATTTAGGTATCCGATATGTAGTACTTTACATTTATCCGCATTGAAACTCATTTGCCAAATTTGGGCCCAACATGACAATTTATCTAGATTGTGTTGCATATCGTCAACTTGTTCTTTTGAGAGTACGCTATTTGCAATTTTTGTATCGTCAGCAAATTTTGAGATTGTACAGGTGAGACCCTCATCTATGTCATTGATGTAAATTAGAAAGAGAATTGGACCTAGTACCAATCCCTGGGGTACCCCGCTACTTACATTGGTCCATTTAGATGCCTTACCGTTTATGACTACTCTTTGCTTTCTGTCGCTGAGCCAATTTTCTATCCATTTCAATACACCGTCTTGTATTCCATGCGCTTTTAGTTTTAGCAGTAAACGTTTGTGGGGAACTTTGTCAAAGGCCTTTTGAAAATCAAGGTATATAATATCTACAGCTTTACTCTCATCGTAGAGGTTGAGGATATCGTGGAAGAAGTCTAAGAGGTTTGTTAAACAGGAACGTTTTTTACGAAAGCCGTGTTGAGTATCTTTAAGTATGTTATTTTCCTCTAAGTGATTTACGAGTCTGTCTCGTATGACCGTTTCTAGCATTTTACATACAACTGAGGTTAAGCTAATTGGACGATAGTTACTGGGTAGGGATTTGCTGCCTTTTTTTAATATCGGTGTTACGTTGGCTAGCTTCTACTGATCGGGCATAGTTCCAGACTGCAAGGATTTATTGAATAGTAATGTCAGTGGTTTGGAGAGCTCATCCTTAGCTTCCTTTAGAACTCTAGGCGAGATTTTATCAGGTCCAGGCGTTTTATTTACCTTGAGTTTATCTAAACAATTCAATACTTCTCTCTCTGTAACGGTGATATTGCTTAGAACATCTGAATTATCAATCTGAATCGGCGATGGTGTAGGGATATCACTGAGGTCTTCTGTTGTAAAAACTGATGCAAAGAAGGTATTGAGGGCATTACTCATTTGTACTTCGTCTTTGGTGTATTCTCCATTTTCATCGACTAACGGTTCAACAGTTGAAGTAACTACTTTTTTCTTTCTGATATAACTATGGAATTCTTTCGGGTTTGTTTTACTTTGATTCGCAATATGTAACTCTAAGGTCTTTTTACTTTGCTTAATTAACTTTTTGGCTTTGCGTCGTAGCTCTACAAATTTCAGCCGTTCTTCGTCATTTTGTGAGGATTTTAATCTATCATTAGCAAATTTTTTAGCAAGCAGGCAGTTTGAAATATCTTTATTCCACCAATTGGGCTTATTATTATGGCCTGGATGCCGTATTTTCGATGGTATGCAGTCTTGCACTGCTTTTAGGTAAGTGGCTTCGAATAACTTCCAAGATGTATTTATGTCGTTATTGTGAATTAAAAAGCTCCAGTCAGTTTCTTTAAACATAGCTCTAAGTTTATGGAAGTTTTCTTTCTTGAAATTAGGGACTTTTTCGATGCTACTATTTGGTTCGTTACTAGTAAACTTTAAAGTGAAAGTTATCGTACGATGGTCGCTGTTACTGAATTCATCACCAACATTCAAATTCTCTATTAATTCTTCTTTTGTTGCAAGTACAATGTCAAGAACGTTATTACCACGGGTTGGCGTTCGAACAAATTGATAAAGCGAACTCTCTTGCAAGTTCCTATACATGTCATGTCCGGAGTGTGAAGTAAGAGTATCGCCCCACATGGTCACAGGTAAATTAAAGTCGCCAAAAATTACGGTATCTTGCGAGTTACTTACATCTGCAATTTGTTCGTAAATTTCTCGGTCAGTTTGCACTGATTGAGCTGGAGGTCTGTATATTAATGCAAGTATTATTTTTGTACCTTTATTATTCTTTATTAGCACAAAAGATGCGTCGACGTTCACAATTTGAGGTTTTGACAAGAGGGTAGGGTTAAGATTTTCTTTGATATAAAGTAAAACGCCACCTCCATTTCGATTTATTCGGCTTTTCTCAAACATTACATAACCGGGAAGTGAATACTCTGCTAAAAAGTCTCTATCTTCTGTATTGAGCCAAGATTCTGTTATGCCAATCACATCATAATTTTCTGTAAACACTAGTTCCTCTAAATCTGAAAATGTATTGCGTATGCTACGAGCGTTTGCATAGAAAACCTTTAAATTTGTTATTTTAGAACTCACGGAACGCTCTTTAATAATATTTTTGGTTCTTGTCGGATCTACATTTATGTTCATGGCTGTCCTCGGTCCTCGCTGTCTTCGGTCCTTATCGCTGGTGGTCCTCGGTTGCCTCTGTTTTTTTCTTGGCGTTGGATGATTTATGTCACTGCTGCTTCTTCTCGGATGGCGTTTTTTGATCCATGGCTGCGGACTCCTTCGTGTAGGAGACGACCCATGCGTGCTGAACCCACAGGGTTTAGATGAGTGCCATCCTTGCGGAACAGAGTAGGCTGGTTGTAGAAGTTGTCCCAGAGGTTGATGAATTCAACTTCTTCCCTCAGACACAAATATTTTAGTCGGCTATTTGTGCTGAAGGCCTTGTCGTAGAATTTGTCAGGTGCGTCGATCTTGGGGAGAATGCCTGAGATGATGATATTCTTTGACTTGTTTTTGTAGTGCTGGATCATCTTGCGAAATTTCTCCATCAACTCTTCGGATCTGGTGCGCATGACGTCATTTGAACCAGCATGGATGACAAAAAGGGTATTTTCATTTGCATCCTTTGTGGTATCTTTGAAGGCTTCCACAATGTCGTCCAGTCCAGCTCCTGGGATGCAAAATCTTTTTCGTTGATTTGGGACTCTGTCGCAGAACTCTTCGACCTGTCCTCGTAGGATGGAATCCCCAACGAGCCTGGTTTCCTCTGGTTCGTCTTCCATCTCTACCAATATCTCAAATCTGTTTGACATTGTGACTGGTAGATGAGACCTTTTCTGCGTTGGCCGTGCACCGTTCCTCACTGGTGTAAATCCGGAAACCTTTGGTGGCGGGACTCTACGTACAGGTCGGGGAGAGGAGTGGTTAAAACGGGGGCGAGGGGTTGGTACTGTTCGTGCTAGCAGGCTTCTTGCACGAGGAGTGGGGGAGAGACTAAGGTGAACAGGGCGGCTGTCCTGGTTTGATGTCGGCTCAGGTTCGTCAGAAGCATCTGCTGCAGTGTTTACTGCAGGTGTTGGATTGTTGGCAGATGACGTTGGGGCGGTGGTGGATGCTGGAGTTGAAACAATTGGAGTTAGTGATACTCCAACGTTGAGTGTTACAAACTCTTGGAGTGATTCCAGCTTCCTGGTGAGGGCGTTGATCTTGTTGTGGGCTTCATCCAATTTTGCTGTCAAATCCTCTCGTTGCTGGCAGAGTCGGCAGACTTGTGGATCGACAGGAGCAAACATGGAAGCACCAAACCTACCGGCGCAGTTCGTACAGGCACGAGGCATGGTGACGATCACTTTCTTCAGATCACTTCACTCACTTAAAAACACTTAACTCACTTTAAAAACACTAAACTCACTTTAAAAACACTTCACTCCCTTCAGGTCGCTTCACTTACTTAAATAGGCCTAACCGAAAACAAAAATGTTGAAATACACACAAATAGGTTATCAGCGGTGATAGCCTAACCGAAAATTAAAACAAAACTAAATTAAATTTGAATACGCAGTGATAGCCGAACCGAAAACAATTTTATGTTTATTTAAACAGAAATAGGCCACCATGGGTTATAGCCTATCCTAACCGAAAACAAAAATTATGAAATACCGGTAAGCAGAAATAGGCCACCAGCGGTGATAGCCTAACTGAAAATTTAAAAATTGAAGTACGCAGAAATAGGCCACCAGGGATGATAGCCTAGACTAACCGAAAACAAAAATAACTGAAAACAAAAATTATGAAATACCGGTACGCAGAAATAGGCCACCAGCGGTGATAGCCTAGACTAACCGAAAACAAAAATAACCGAAAACAAAAATTATGAAATACCGGTACGCAGAAATAGGCCACCAGCGGTGATAGCCTAACTGAAAATTTAAAAATTGAAGTACGCAGAAATAGGCCACCAGGGATGATAGCCTAGACTAACCGAAAACAAAAATTATGAAATACCGGTACGCAGAAATAGGCCACCAGCGGTGATAGCCTAACTGAAAATTTAAAAATTTAAGTGGCCATCCGCACTGTAGAGAGGGTTATTCTGGTCACATCAGTTGTAGTAAAACATCGGATATTGATGAGGAGTTTGCATAAACTCTTCTTCGTTGTAGTTCAAATCGGGTTCTTGGATTGGATACGCCTCTATTCCGTATCTCTGACTTTATGATTGGCCCGGCAGAGGCCCAGGTGATTGGCCCGGAAGCAGGTCATCCTTGATGAGTGGCTTTGTAGTTCCAGTGGGTATCGGTAGAGGGTGTTGTTTTAATATGGTAGACTGCGTTGTTTATTGACACAATAGAGGACGTTGATTTGTTATGATAGACTGTGCTGTTTCTTTTACTGTCTGGGCTTGTGTCCTGTTCTTCTTCTTCGATCTTCTCTTCTCTCAGAGGCTGGCTATTTTGGCTTGTGGTTGGGTCATTTCCTCCTGGAATGTTGGTAGATAGGTTGGGGTCCTTGTGTCTCTTTTAATACGTGTGTCTTCTGGGTACGTGGGTAGACTTGGTGGGGGTTTCGTTGTATCTCTTTTTTAACCCGTTATTACAATAACACAACACTGCACCACGCCAAACTATTGAATACCACAACACAACACATCACTAAAACATTACTTATCACCTTACGAGCGGCCTATGCGGTTTATTTATGTGTACCGCACAGCGGGGTGTTTTTAGCCAAAATAGGGCTGTTTACGTGATCATTTTCATGCCTAAATAAGACCCAGAACGTAAAACAAGTACCTATCCCTGAAAGGGCATAAACAGAGCTTTCGAATGACACCATAACGATCCTTGTATGATGGATAGTTTTCTTGCAATAACCGTGCAACGCGAGTGCAAAAAGCAGGTAATTCGGTACTTTCAGTACATAATTGAGTATGTAGCGAGTGAGAGAGGGAGGAGGGAGCTGAGATTTGTGTCAGTAGGTTCGCCGCGGTGGTCTGGAGCAGTCATACGCTCGCTAGTCTCCTGCCACCACTTGTCTCTCTCTCTCAGCCACATTACGTGCTGAAATTGCCACTCGACCTATGTCGAGCGCCGCCACATAGTCCAGCTTTATTTAACTCGACTTATGTTGCTCGCCGCTAAATAAGGGTTAAGGACGGAGGTCCGCTTTAGGGACCATTATGTCCCAAATTTTGAAAAAATAGCAATATTTGCTAGAAAGTAGCTTTAATGTGTTGGCAATACTATCGTGAAGAAATTGCATCATTTGGTAGATTATTACATTGGTTATCAATATTTAACACCTTACGAGCGGCCTAGGCGGTTTATTTATAATTTATGTACCGCCCAGCGGGGTGTTTTTACCCAAAATAGGGCTGTTTACGTGATCATTTTCATGCCTAAATAAGACCCAGAGCGTAAAACAAGTATCTATCCCTGAAAGGGCATAAACAGAGCTTTCCAATGACACCATAACGATCCTTTTATGATGGCTAGTTTTCTTGCAACAACCGTGCAACGCGAGTGCAAAAAGCATGTAATTCGGCACTTTCCCCATACAATTCCGTATATAGCGAGTGAGAGAGGGAGGGAGGAGGTGGGATTCGTGTCAGTAGGTTCGCCGCGGTGGTCTGGAGCAGTCATACGCTCGCTACTCTCCTGCCACCACTTGTCTCTCTCTCTCAGCAACATTACGTGCTGAAATTGCCACACGACCTATGTCGAGCGCCGCCAGATAGTCCAGATTTATTATACTCGACTTATGTTGCTCGCCGCTAATTAAGGGTTAAAGACATTTTAAGCAGGAGGATAAATATAAAAATGCTAAACTGTATGTACATTTCCATCAGACTTTATTATGAATATTTAATGAAAAATAGCTTAATGTGTTGGCAACACTGTCGTGAAGAAATGGCATAATTTGGTGCTTTGAAAACCAATCTTATATTTTATTTAAGCAAGAGGATACATTATTGACGCCCATTTCCCAGACACTTTATTTTGAAAATTAAATATTTTTCAAATTGTTATAACTTTTGCAATTCTTGCTCAATTTGCATGATTTGTTTTATTGTCTAGCTT
>CM064480.1:14131870-14411870 GCA_032716605.1 Paralithodes platypus | reverse complement strand
AAAAGCGTATGATCGTGTGGACCGTGAAGCAATGTGGAAGGTGTTAAGGATTTATGAAATAGGAGGAAATTTGTTAGAAGCAGTTAAGAGTTTTTATGAAGGGAGCAGAGCATGTGTGAGAGTAGGAAATGGTGAGTTGAGTGAATGGTTTGAGGTAAAGGTAGGTTTGCGACAGGGTTGTGTAATGTCACCATGGCTGTTTAATATGTTTATGGATGGTGTGGTGAGGGAGGTGAAGAGGAGAACTATGGGAAGAGGATTGGGTTTAGTAGGAAAGAATGGTAGAGATTGGGAGTTGAATCAGTTGCTGTTCGCTGATGACACAGCATTGGTGGCGGATTCTGATGAGAAACTGCAGCGGGTAGTCAAAGAGTTTGGTGTGGTTTGTGGAAGGAGGAAACTGAAGGTGAACATCAATAAAAGTAAAGTAATGGTGTGTAATAGGGGAGAGCATAGGGTGAATCTAGATGTGAGGCTGGATGGGGAAATATTGGAACAAGTAGAGTGTTTTAAATATCTAGGAGGAACAATAAGCAGGAGTGGAGGTATGGAAGTGGAGGTAAAACAGAGAGTGTGTGAAGGAAGGAAGGTTTTCGGAGCAATGGGAAGTATGTGGAAGACGAGAAATCTCGGAGTGAAAGTAAAAAGTGCACTGTATCAAGGAATTGTTGTGCCAACAGTGATGTATGGGGCTGAGACATGGGCTCTGAAGAAAAAGGAGAAAAGAGGGCTGGATGTGATGGAGATGAGCTGCTTGAGGAGTATGTGTGGAGTTACTCGTAGAGACAGATTGAGGAATGAAGAGATACGTAGGAGAGTGGGGCAGCAGGAACATTTGTCAGCCAGAGTGGACAGAAGGGTGCTGAGCTGGTATGGTCATGTTGAACGAATGGGAGATGAAAGGCTTACAAAGAGAATATGTGAGTCAGGTACAAGGGGATATAGAAGGACAGGAAGACCCCCATTGAGATGGAGAGACTGTGTAAGAAAGGCTTTGGATGATAGAGGAATGACTATAGATCAGGCAGGGGAAGTGGTGGTGGACAGGAGTGAATGGAGAATGCTTGTGAATAGTTGAGTGAACACGTGGTCATTTGGAGTAAGGGGTCGGGCGCAAGTTGGACTAGATAATAGTCCATCAGGCGCCTGGCCCGGGGAGACGATTAATATGAAGGGTGTGCCTGGAAGTGTGGTGGGAGGGCTTGTGGCTTTGGCTTCGCTGCATGTCTGCCTGCCGAGATCGGAACCTCTCCGGGTGGTCAGGGGCCGGGGGAGTGCTGGAGCGACCTTGGTAACCCTGGTCTCTGGGTCTTCTCCTGGGTGACCTGGATGTGTGAGAGTTTGTGTTTTTTATCTGTGTTTATTTTTTGTTTTATGTTGTTTTTGTGTTTTCCCTGTTCTTGCTCTGTCTTGAGTCGGCTACCTCCAAAATGGGGATTGGGCCTGAGCATATAGATAGATAGATAGATAGATATTGATGTAAGTAATGGTAGACTATGGAATCCCTGAAGTATATAAGTAGATATGGTGATATTGGCCATGAACAAAGCGGTCGTTTGGACACAGTTTTTTTTTTTTTTTTTTTTTTTTTTTTTAAGAGACAATGAACGGAGGAAGGAAAAACACAGATAAAACAAAATGGTCCATGTGCCTAAAGGCATCCTCCATTCAAAAAATGTTTGTAACAACTGGATTTAAACTTTTGTAGATTGTAAGTTTGTGGAAAGCAATTCGAGGGAAGTGAATTCCAAAGAGTAGTAGTTCTAGGGATAAATGAATTTTGATAAGCAGAAGTTCTGCATTGTGGAGGAAAAAGTGTAAATTCATGGGCGCTCTCAGCTGCCCTAGTTCTACGGGGAAAGATGTGGAGAGGCGGCACAATTGAAGCAAGTTCCTCGGAACAATTGCTGTGAAAATATCTGTAGAATAATGCAAGGGATGCAACGTTTCTTCGTATGGATAATGTAGGAAGGTCCTGTGTGATTGCAGGGTTATTGATTAATCTAATAGCTTTATTTTGAATTTTGTCCAACTGCCTCAATGCAACCACTCCACTTCCACACCACAGAGGTGAACAGTAATCCATCTGAGAACGCACATGACTTTTATATATTACGGCCAACTGCTCGTCAGTGAAGAATTCTCGAACTCTGTACAGGAGTCCCAGTTTTTTAGAGGCATTCTTAGCAATGCTTCTAACATAATGTGTCCAGATCAAGTTAGTAGTTAATGTTACACCGAGAATGTCAATACTAGGGGAAGTGGGAATATTTACATCATTAAAAAATATATGGGAGTCAGTTAGATTCTGTCGGTTAGAACATTGAATGTACTTGGTTTTCTGTGCATTAAAGGAAACTAGATACTTTTTCCCCATTCATTAATTCTAGAAAGGTCCTGGTTCAGAGAAATTGCAGTGTTTATTTTTGAATTTATAAGATCGGGTTGGGTGAAAGAATTGGTAAATGTGAAGGAACTGTGGAGCGTTGAGTCATCTGCGTAGGAATGTATTGGATTATGAGTGGTAGATATAAGATCATTGATATGAATGAGGAACAGAGTTGGGGCCAAAACCTATCCCTGGGGAACACCAGCATTTATTGAGTGAAATTGAGAATAAAGGCCATCTACCATTACACATATTTTTCTGTTATGAAGATAAGAAGAAATTAATGGAACTAATGATGCAAGGCCGTAGTGTGACATCTTCGACAATAAGGATTGATGCCAGACTCTATCAAATGCCTTTGATATATCCAGTGCTATTGTATGTGTTTCACCATGTTGGTCTGTAGCTTGGTTGATTTGATGGGTAAGAAGGCAAAGAATGTCTGCAGTTGATCGACATCGTCTAAAACCATATTGCCTATCACTGATTAATTTATTATTCTCAAGATGCTTAATTATGTGATTATTTAATATAATTTCAAAGGCTTTACCAAGAGTGGAAGTTATAGCTATTGGTCTGTAGTTTGATGGATCTGAAGAGGCACCTTTTTTAGGAACTGGATGGATGTTTGCTTCTTTCCAGGGTACTGGGAAGCATGAGGTGTGAGTACACAGACGGAAAATATTTGCCAATACAGGAGCGAGCACCAAGGAGCAATTCATAAGTACTATTGGAGGAATTTCATCTGGACCAGGAGCCTTATATACTGAGAGATTCTGCAAAATAGTTTTGACATGTCTGGTGTGGATCTTAAGTGAGGGAATTTCAGGTGAATCAAAATTAAGTACAGGGACATCTTGATTTATTTCATCTAAGGTTGAGTTGGTGGAGAAAATATCCGCAAGAAGGTTAGCTTTACCTCGTGGTTCACTTACAAGATTGCCAGTCAGAGATTTTAATGGTGGAATGGATGAAGCAGTAGTGAAGTTGGATTTGAATGAGTTAAGAGTAGACCAAAATATTTTGTTATCATTTGGATTATTTAGAAGTTTATTTGCCTGCTTGTGGAGAAAGTTTGATTTAGTTAGGTTTAATACAGTTTTGGCATGATTTCTGATGTTTCAAAAGTAATTAAAGGCTTCATGTGTTTTTGATCTTGTGTATGCATTGTAGGCTATTGCTTATTGTTCAGTTACTCTAGCACAATTATGGTCAAACCATTTAGGTGAATTAGATCTTTTACTGTACTTTTGATGAGGAATAAAAGTTTCCATTCCAATTTTTACAAAATCTTGTATGTGACTCAAGGTGGAGTGTGCATCATTAGAAAAGAAAGAGGTCCAGGGAATATCAATAAAGAAACCTTGAAGACCCTGCCAGTCTGCCCTATCGTAATGCCATTTAGTCACCAAAACAGGTTCAGAGTGGGAAGGTGTGGTAGGTGATAGACAGGTGGCCTGTATCAGACAGTGATCAGAAGATCCAAGCGGGGACCTCACTGTAACATCATAATTTTCTGAATTGGTTGTTAAAAATAAGTCCAGTAGGTGGGAATTATGATTATGATTATCTGGTACACGGGTGGGTTGGTAGACTAGTTGAGTGAGATTAAATGAGTCTGCAAATAGCTCACATTCAAGACCAGCATCATCAGTCCTGGCTGAATTAGTGAGCCATTCAACATTATGGACATTAAAATCACCCAACACAGTGATTTCAGAAGAAGCATTTAAGTTGAGGACACCGAGTTGTGAGGACAGAGAATCAAAAAGACTTTGCTCTGGAGGAGTAATTGGGGAACGGTAGATGCAACATATGTATTTAAATTTACCAGCCGAAATTAATTTGTATATAGAAATAATCAAAATAGGGACAATTGAAACTAGTAACCTCCTCCAGGGCAATTTCAGATTTTGCGAAGCAACATACACCTCCTTTAGGTCTGAAATTTTGGAGCAGTTGATAACCTGGAAAATTAAATCTAGACGTGTCAGATGTGGATGTTACTTGAGTCTCTGTCAAAAAAAGGAGAGTAGGGGATTCTGCTTGACGAAATTGGTGTACAGAATTGATGTTAGAGTGAAGTCCCCTTATATTGCTAAAGAAAAAGCTGCACCGACGAGCAGCTTTGGGACGTTGCAATGCTCTTGACACAGTCGCATGATGACGACCGGGAGGGCCCTGTGTCAATGACCCAACCCTGCCGGGGGTGGATATCCAAGGGACCACCAGGTTTGCTCTTAACAATTGTACTGCCATATTTATTAGGTAGGTGTATGGTGTTACATGTATGATATGTAGTGGGAAGAGTAGTGTTTTATGGATATAGGATAGCGATGTACGGCAATGTCGTGAAGTTGGATGTGTATGTTATATAAAGAGGGTTTTCCTGATACCCCTGATATGTGAGGCAGAAAGATATGTATCCAGCTACCAAGGCCTGGGAGAGAAAATGGAATTCAGGCTATTCCCTGAGTCTCCCGAAACCTTGGCGGTAGTACTTCCCTGGGCGGGGCTGCCTACCCCTACTACCTACAATTTACAATTTACAATTTACAATTTACTACAGTTTACAATTATGACAACTGCACTGAGAAAGGTGAACAAGGACGTGGATAATTGGAATTAAGGTAAAATAATAAAGTGAAACCCTACATGGCGGAGAGAGGTGTTGGTGGGAAGGTTTGGGTGTTGTTAACCAGGTACCAGTAGAATATTAGGTCTTTCTGTTGTCAACACCAGAAATAACATGGATTTACTGAGAAAACCAAATATATATATATATATATATATATATATATATATATATATATATATATATATATAAAATATATACAGTATACAGTATACAGTATATTCTCTTTTCTTACTTTATAATATCAGCCGGGTTCGATACACCGACAGTCCGGACGATTGTCCATGCTTTATCCAACTCTACCACAAAATCATTAAAGGTACTTAATCTTTTCCTATTAATAATAAGGGGAAGGGAAATCCTACTTGGAGAATGTATATCAATTCATACTCAAGTCGTAGGATCCATATTCCAGGAGAGCGAGAATGGAACAATGGGTAGGTGAGGGTCAGAATGGGTTTAGGAAGAGAAGAGGGTGTGTATACCAGATTTTCTCCTTGATATATTAGGTTGAAAAATATCTTGAGAAGGGACAACAGTTGTATAGTGCCTTTATGGACGGAGAGAAAGCCTATGACAGATACGGAGAAGTGTTGTGCAAAGTATTGACAATATACAGAGTAGTTGGGGATTTTCTGGAAGCAGTAAAGAGCATGTATGCGGGTATAAAGGCGGCAGTAAGCGTGGAGAACGAACATAGCGAGTTTTTGTTATCTGAATGCTGGATTAAAGCAAGGTTGCCTAATGTCCCCATGGTTGTTCAGTGTTTATATGGACGGAGTCATGAACAAATAAACAGAAGAACCATGGATGTTGGTGTACCCCTGATGAGGGAAGTGAGTGAATGTAAGTTGCTTGACCAGTTGTTTGCTGATTATACAGTTTTGTAAAGTGATATTGAGAGGGAGCTGCAAGGTTTAAACGTTGTTTGGATCTGTGTGTGAGAAACGGAACTTGAAGGTAAATGTGGGGAAGAGTAAGGTTACGGTCTTAAAAGCGGTGCAGTAACAGAGTGTGAGGTGAGGTTGAATGGTCAGGGTATGGAGAATGTCAGTTAATTTTAACCATTTGGGTAGTGTGATGAGTAAATATGGAAGTATGGAGGATGAAGTGCATGTGGAGTTACATGGAGAGATAAACAAACGAATCATGAAATACGAGAGCGTTGTGGTGTGGATGTGAATGTGCTGGAGAGTGTGAAAAGGAACACCTTGAGACGGCTCGTCATGTGGAACATATGGGGAGTGAAATAATGACTTAAGGGTACTTCACACAGTCAGGAATGCGAGCTAGAACCACTACGAGTAGCTGAAAATTTGGATTCCTGGGCCTATTCGCGGTGAAAATCGATACTCCTAGTGACTCTAGCGATATCCTAGTGATTCCTGTTAGACTCCCAGTGACTCCAAATCAGTCCCGGCCGATTGGCCCTGTCCGACAAAATGTTCACCGTGTTTAAGGTTCTCGCCGTGAATCGGACCACTCCCAGTGATTCCCAGTTGATTCCCAGTGATTCCCCAGTGACTCTCAGTGAGTCCTGGTGATTCTGATATGAACTGAAGCTTAAACCAAAAGCTGTCCGCGATTCAGATACGAAACACCGAGAATCACCAGGACTCACTGGGAGTCACTGGGGAATCACTGGGGATCACTGGGAATCAACTGGGAGTCACTGGGAATGGTCCGATTCGTGGCTAGAACTTTAAACACGGTGAACATTTTGTCGGACAGGGCCAATCGGCCGCGAGTGGTTTGGAGTCACTGGGAGTCTAACAAGAATCACTAAGATATCGCTAGAGTCACTAGGAGTCATCGAATTTTCACCGCGAATAGGCCCAGGAATCCAAATTTTCAGCTACTCCTAGTGATTCTAGCTCGCATTCCTGACTGTGTGAAGTACCCTTTAATACATTTATTATTCATATAAACCTGTAATACTTCTCATGTGAAAGCATAATATACAGTATACAGGTAGTTAACTTTTCTTGGTCAAACATTATAAATAGGCCTAGTATTAACCTGTGTAAGTATAATTTCCCACAAGACATTGTATTCACCCTGTGATTGTGTGTAGAGAAGGAAATTACGGTAGTTGAGGTAATTAAGTGATGTGAACAATGTATGGTCAATGTTACAATACTCTACTTGTAGTCTACAAGTTTTGCAACTCCCCTTACCTAACATAACAAGAATGGTGGATACGTGTTTGTATGTGTTTTGAAATGTCAAGTTCGTTAGGTGGTGGACAGTGGAGTTTGGATTACTACTTCGACGGGCGTTGTAGTCGCCGCGGTAAACATTGAGCCAGCGTAATCATGGCTTGGTTGTTTCGGGGCCGTTGTAGTCGCCAGTTAATAATCTAGAAGTTCTGCAACTCATCTGACCTACCTAAGCAAACTAACACAACCTATAAGTGTTACCTATATATTAGGTAATCGTATGAAATATTACAGAACTCGGTAACGAATGAAAAGAAGAAGGTGGTAAGGATAAACTATCCACTATTTAGACAATAGTTTAAATATATTTGTTTCGTAAAGTATAGTAAGCATTGATATTATGACCTTACGGTACATAATAATACAGACTTATCGTATTATATTAATGTCTGTAATGATGTATGAATACAGTCATAATACTTAATGATGATATTAGAGGACTGTAGTTATAGACTATAAGAGACATACTTGAGGAAAAATTAATTTCAATTATAGGGTCAAACACACAATGGGGGCCATGCCTGGCATACTCGCATCTCATTCCTAACAAATCCCAGTGATGCTCGGTGACTCCCAGTGACTCCTATCTAATTCCCAGTGATTCCTATATTACTCCTATCGACTCGTATATTACAGTAATCCGAAATTTTCTAATTTTCAATAACTCGCACTTCATTCCTGGTTTTATCCAGGTGATTCCTGGTGATTCCCAGTGATTCCCAAGTGACTCCCAGTGATTCACAGGTACACTCCCACTGGTTCCTACGGTGTTGTGAGTCCACGGGGAATTGCAGACATTCACGCTGTATTCCCAGGAATCACCAGGAATCATTACTCCTGGTGATTCTAACTCGCATTCCTGACTGTGTGAAGTACCCCTAAGAGAGTATAGGAGTGTGAGGTGGAAGGGTAGAGAGGAATAGGCAGCCCGAGTGAGGTGGAAGGATGGAATTGAGAGGTATATGAGTGTTGGGTCGGAGGAGGGGCACCAGCTAACGGAGTACAGAAGTGCATGGAGGCGATTCACGCGTACCCATCCTCTAGGGGATCATTTCTTTTGACAATAGACAGATAGACATATAAACCAACTGATATAATCACCAGTTATCCGAAGTTTGCGAACAATAAACAATTATTATGAATAAATGAAGCTACAAAAGCTAAGATAACACCTGAATATTATTAGAATGTTCAACGTTGAATAGTTATGTCTTCAACTGTAGGTCGATCCTTTCATCATTGTATACTAGCGCTGTATTTCCTTTGTACTCCCCTTTGAAAGTTTCCTAGTGTAAGGTGGTGTTTGATGTTACTAACCATTCCATCTGATGTAAACAATTAATGGAGCTCCTCAGAGAGTACCACTTACTCCTTGAGTGTTATCCCCTCTCATCTCACCTTCGACCCTCCATCACGTACAGTCAACACCAGAATTAATCAGACACGGTATACGAAGTAAATCATAAAACAACCAAAATAAGATGAGAAGTTGAGAAGATATGGAAATGCACAGGCAAAAGAATATCATTTTGAAATTGCACTCACATAATGAATAATACTATGTATCTAACATGTTAAAAGTGAAAATTCAGTTGCGTTCGAGTACCTGAAAAACTATGCTTAATAAGAAAACTGGACAATGTAACTGCAATATATCCATATTAATGTTTCTGTAACTGCAGCATATGTATATTGACTTTTAAACGTTCTATGATGTTTTATTTGATAAAAGGCTGCTGACATAGTTGATGTACACACACACACACACAAATATATATATATATATATATATATATATATATATATACATATACAGTATATACATTATATTTACTACAACACACGCTAAAATATACATATATATATATTGTATTCTGAAAAAGTGTAATATATTACAACCGGTTGTGACTACAAAAAGTACGTCGATGGCGGATACTCCTTACATATATAAACTCCGTAAATGTTTAATGCTGGACTTAGTTTCAGAGTAACACATGTTATACTCTGTACGTTCAAACATAACACACATTCTTTACCCTGCCTTCTCTCCCTTGCTTCCCTTCATCTTCATTAATGGGAACATTACACACATGAACTGTAATAGTTTCAATTAGTGAGGGTGAAACAAAAGTAATGCCCCCATTATCGTGATCAGTGATCCATAGAAGGGCGGTAGATTTTGGGAAGAGCACTGCTGTGTAATTTGCTATTAGACAAATATTACCAATTGGCAAACAATTTAATACTGGTAATGTATGGTCATTGTTAGAATTATTAACAAATACTAACAACAAATAATATTCACTGCATAATTTATATAATAATCTGAGAGATCTGTAAAAAGTCCTGCACGAGTATAAGGTAATGGTATCGACAACTCTATAAAGAATATTTGGTGGAAGAAGTCATATAAAATTATTCCGGAAGTAACCAAACTAGAAATCCCGAGATAATCTGTTGGAAGAAAGACTGTTATTAACCCACCCAGTACTGGTGGCATGTCTTTCATTATAGTCTGGCAATTATTACATTAATTTTATTCAGGTTAGGTTCAAGGTTACAGACTCCATTAATCCTTTTAACTACCATGTGTCTTTCATCTTTCATAAGCTTTATAAAATCGTCGAAATGTAGCCTGCATTCAATAACAAATACGTCACCGGTAATCAAAGAGTAAACAACTCCCGGAAAACAAACCTATAACCTACTGGGAGGGAGATGAACTGGGAGGAAGTAGATGGGGGAGACGGAGAGGCAGAACTGGACATATAAAAATATATTTCACCAGAAAGGAAATAGAGAGTGAGATAAAGGGTGTGGCGGGTTCTATGAGAACCAATACTATGTTTTGTTAAGCTACAATCAAAGAGTAAGGCAATAAATAACGCTAATAAAGACAAGACGCATACACCTAATAGCAACTTGTACGCATCCCAATGCGGGAAATAATTAGTTCTGAAATGTTGTGGATTGAACAGTAGGGAACAGCTTCACTGAGGAATTGCATTCTAGAAAGGCCTATGATTTTGATTTTTGTGTTTTTCTGTTGTGAGTGAATGTTAAGTATGGTCATACACAACACATTCGGTACAATTGGGTGGGACAACATAAACAAACATCTAGAATATTATAAAACACAAAACAGAAGGACATGAATGTTAGGGAACGATGGAAACACGATATCTTATTGAAAGATATAGACAGAAGGATGGGTTAAAAGAGAGAATAAAGAACAAATACAAATATCTGCAACATAGGTTAATAAGGAGGAATAGTAAAGATTGAAGAGATAACATAAGAGACAATAAATTAGAGGAAGGGAAAGGAGCAAAAGTAGGAGTAAAGGTGAAATCAAATGCAGAGAAAACAAGGAGGAAGGGCTGACGAAGCAGGGGTGTTAAAGCATACACATTACCAAGGGGAACCAATAACGCACGGGTGAAGGAAGGATAAAAGACACACTAAAAGCCAAGGAAGCGGAAACATGTTAGTGGTGTAGAACAAGTGAGAACACGAAACACATTTAGACAAACCGATGATATAAAGAGGAAGAGATATGAACCAGAAAAATACAATCCGATGGCCAAATTATACTTGGCAATAAATGGTTATGATAATTAATGCACGTAAAAGGGTAACAAAGAAGCTGCATGGTACTAAACAAAGAAGCTGCATGGTACTAAACAAAGAAGCTGCATGGTACTAAACAAAGAAGCTGCATGGTACTAAGCATATATATATATATATATAATATACTGTATATAATATATATATATATATATATATATATATATATATATATATATATATATATATATATATATATAATTATATATATATATATTGCCTACCGCTGTTATTCCCAAAGAAGTGGCCACGAACGAACCGCCCCCATGCAACTCTGTCCCCAGTTAGTCAACACCCCTCCTCCCAACCAGCACCTCCTTCATCCATATACTTCCTCACTACATCCTTCCACCTCTCCTTCGGTCTACCTCTCCCTCTCTGTCCTTCCACCTCGCTCTCGTACACCTTCTTAGTCATTCTCTCGCTTCCCATACGTTCCATATGGCCGAACCATCTCAAGTTGTTCCTTTTCACACTTTCCTGCACATCTACCTCTACACCACACCTCCTTCTTTTTTCCTCATTCGTCTGTATATCCCTCCATGTAACTCTGCACGCACTTCTCAAGTAACACATTTCCACCTCTCTCACTCTTGGTCTGAGTCTCTTCTCAAACGTCCATGCTTCGCTTCCTTAAGTCAGTGTCGGGATTACCACACTGTCATGCAAGGACTTCTTCACTTCCATACTGACCACCCTATTTCTTGTTACTGTTTTCAGCATTCCTACAACCCTCTTTTGCTGTTGTACCCTCTCCCGCACTTCTTCATCCATAGCCCCATCTTTACTCAACACACTGCCCAGATACTTAAAAGAGCTGACGATCTCCATAGCCTGACCGTTCAACTTCACCTCACACTCTGTGACTTCACCCCTTTCGAAGACCATAACCTTGCTCTTCCCCGCATTTACCTTCAAATTCCGTTTTTCGCAAAGTGTTCCAAACTCATTTACCAGACCCTGCAACTCCCATTCATTATCGCTCATCAGAACTGTATCATCCCCAAACAGCAGTATAGGCAGTTTCCACTCATTTCCCTCCCTTTTCAGCGATACACCAACATCCACTGCTCTTCCTAGTATTTCTTTCATGACTCCATCTATATATACAGTAAACCACCACGGGGACATCACACACCCAGTGGCATAACTAAGGGGGGGGGGGGGGGGGGCTGTTTGAAATCGTCCCCCGGGCCCCCAAGAGAAGGGGGCCCCCAAATTGGATCTGAAAATAAATAAACACCATGTGTGTTTTCTGATTTAACCGCTTTCTTTTCTTCTATCCTGCGACGTCATGGGTATTTAAAATTAGAAAAATAACGATCACTCCATCAGTATTGATTTGGCGGTGCAAGGGGAAACATCGTCGCTCTTGCTCCTAGCCTCCTACCCGCCACTTTCTTAGGACGCACTGCCTATAGGTAGGCCTGATGATTATACTTTATAATTGTACATAGCTATATTTCATAGATAACCTATGTACTTAACCTTGTGAGAAAGTTGAGTGGTATCGAAGATATTTGTAGAGTAGGCTAAACTTCTAAAGTGCTAAATTTTTAGGCCTTGAAATTTGTAGGCCTATGTTTTGGTCTCATATTTTTTTCTCGAACTGTAGGGGGCCTAACATAGCCTATACAATGTTTATGATCTTAATAAACCTTAGCTTTATCGTGAAAAAGATGCATAGTCGTTTAATATTAGTCAATTAAGTATGGGTGCAATACATCAGCTAAAATAGAGCATAGCTAGGCAATATTAATGGTGTAGGGTGTAGGCTACCTTGGTTAGGCTATGAGCACTATGACTCATTCTTTCAAATTTAAACTCTGGAGCACTTTTATTTATGCTACCATACGCCTTCCATATATAGGCTATGGTGGCTGTACATATCAAGCCCAGGAACTGTGAAATAAGAAGGAACACAGTTGTGAGCATTGAATACTCGTTTGTAGGTTAATCTAGCCCTTTGGCTAGAGATTTCAGAGGCTGAGAGAGCATTTGGGGCGCTTTGGATTCCTTCTTCAAACCGATCTTCTTATGAAGTCTATGGATGAGGAATCTCTACAAAAACATAGTGCTGACTTTGCCTCCTTCTATGATGATGTGCAACCCATATCACTTTTTAATGACATCATAGATGCACGTGTGCTTTTCTTCAACGAACAAGTACCAACAGCACCAGAAGATATTTTAAAGAAATTAGCTGCATACGGCAATGATGTCTGTCCCAGCCTTGCAACTGCAATCAGAATTTTGCTCACTCTAACAACCTCCATTGCATCCTGCGAAAGAAGCTTCTCAAAACTGAAGTTAGTGAAAAACTATCTACGGACCACAATGGAGCAAGACAGGCTCAGTAGCTTGGTTTTGATGTCAGTGGAGTCGGACCTCTTAGATAAAATAGAAATCAATGAAGTGATAGACGATTTTGCTGCAAAGAAGGCACGACGAAAGTTGTAGGTAGGATGAAAATGATCACCAAATGCTATATATACTTCAAAGTATTAAGTCAAAGTTAAGAATTAAGATTTCCTTTTTTTTCTTTTCTTTTTTGTATATTATATGATTAAATTGTGATATAACCTAGCAGAGATAATAAGGCCTAAACATTCTCTGTTGAGGAAATGGCATTTGTAGGAAGAAAATTCTCAACCCCATTATTGTTTATCGAGTTTAACTTTTTTTTTTTTTTTTTTTCTATGTGATTGAGGGAGGCAAAAGGCATAACTGCCTATAGCGAGTGCCTCCCCCATAGTTGAAAGAGTGACAGGGCCAAAATCAAGGGACGTTCGAGCCAAAATGCCTGGACACACGGAGTTTGAAGCAATTTAAGTCATAGGAAGAGGGAAAGACTGATTCTGGGAGAGAGTTCCAGAGCTCAGCTGTTGAGTAGAAGAAAGTTTGAGAGTAACGTTTCACTCTTTGGTTGGAGAGTTGCACAGAGTAGGGGTGGGATTGAGTTGCAAGACGGGTACCACGTGCCCTACGTAAAGGAGGTGGTATGCACTGGGATAGCTCTGAGGAACACTGATTATTATAGTAGCGATAGAATAGCGAGAGAGATGCAACATTGCGGCGGAGAGAGAGAGATTGCAGAGAGTTGGTGAGTGGACGGGAGTTAATGATACGAAAGGCCTTCCTTTCAACTTTGTCTAGGAGAGCAGTGTGAGAGGAACCTCCCCACACATGTGAACAATACTCAATACAAGGGCGCACTATGCCCCTGTACAGAGCAAGAAGCTGTACAGGGGAAAAGAACCCCCTAAGGCGGTTGAGCACACCCAGCTTCTGGGAGGCTGCCTTAGCAAGACTGGTAATATGGTCCTTCCAAATGAGAGCAGAAGAAAAAGAGACACCAAGAATATTGAGAGAAGATGAAGGGTTGATTTTTGTATTGTTGAAGAATAAGAGATAGTCCGCTGGGAGATCCTGACGGGTAGATAGATGGAGAAATTGGGTTTTGGAAGCATTAAAGTTAACAAGGTTTTCTCTGCCCAATTGGAAATAGTATTTAGATCAGAATTTAAGAGTTCTATGGCTTCATTACGTTTGTCGTTGAGGGATTGCTGGCTGGGGCGTTCTGAAAAACTAATGGAGTAGTGCAAGGTTGAGTCGTCTGCGTATGAATGGATGGGAATTAAGGTACAGTTAAGGAGATAATTTATAAAAATTAGAAAGAGAATAGGAGATAGGACAGAGCCCTGAGGAACACCGGAGTTTATAGAGTGAGGAAGTGAACAATGGCCATCCACAAGCGCGGCTATGGAACGGCCGGAAAGGAAATTAGAGACAAAGGCACAGATGGAGGGATAGAAACCGAAGGAGGGTAGTTTAGAAATTAAAGATTTATGCCAGACTCTATCGAAGGCTTTCGATATGTCTAGTGCAATAGAAAAAGTCTCACCGAAGTCCCGAAAGGAGGATGACCAAGAGTTAGTAAGATATGAAAGAAGATCACCAGTAGAGCGACCCTTAACCCGGGAGCTGCGGGGAGACTCTTAAGAGTTCCCCCGGCGCACTGCGGGGAGACTCTTAAGAGTCAGAGAAAAAAAAAATCAACTTTTGACATCGAAAAAAAAAAAAAAATTTATATTTTGTTTATTTTATTATTTTTTTTTTTTTTGGCCCCTGGGCCATGCAAAATCTCAGTCCTCTACCTCCCCTCCTTCCCCACTTTCCTCCTCTCCTTCAGTTATCACCTATTTTCCCTGTTATTCCCTTATTCTGAGGTATATTTTCGTGCTAACATTAGAAATCCGATTGGAGGGTGTGGTCATCACTGATAGCAAGCGAGTGCAAGAGAGAGAGAGAGAGTATCGATCGACTGTGTCTCAGTGGCCTTGGGGGAAATTGGCGGGAAAGCAGATTGCCTCACCCATACATTATACAACTCGCGGGCTATATCTCCGATTTTGACCATCCAAACGCTGTTTTCACTCGTTTTATTGTTGTTTCAGGTTAATACCTTTATAATCAACCCATAATAGGCGCATATGGATAAGTATTAATGCTATTAATGGCACAATGAATATTTTAGTGACGGAAACACCTCAAATACGTCAGCACAGGGGGACGTTTCCAATTACCCCCATGCGCACTTCAGAGGTTAAGGAAGCCATACTGGCGATCTGAGAGCAGATTATGAGAAGAGAAATGCTTAAGAAATTTGGAAGCAAGAATAGTTTCAAAAACTTTAGAAAGACAAGAGATAAGAGCAATTGGACGATAGTTGGAGGGTTGAGAGCGGTCACCCTTCTTTGGGACAGGTTGAATGTGAGCAAACTTCCAGCATGAAGGGAAGACGTTAGAGGATAGACAGAGACGAAAGAGTTTGCCTAGGCAGGGAGTCAGCACGGAAGCACAGTTTTTGAGAACAACAGGAGGAACACCGTCCGGACCGTACGCCTTATTAGTGTTAAGCCCAGAGAGGGTAGAAAGTACATCTTTAGAAGAGATTAGGATTTTAGGCATAAGTAAGAGAGAGGAGGGCGGAGAGGGAGGAATAGCACCGGAATCATCCAAGGTGGAGTTTCTAGCAAAAGTTTGAGCGAAGAGTTTAGCTTTGTCAGAGGAAGAAGTGATGGTTGTGCCATCAGAGTGGGAAAGGGGAGGGAAAGACGAGGAAGAGAAATTGTTGGAGAGGTTTTTGGCTAGATGCCAGAAAGCTTGGGAAGAGCTAGAGTTGGATAGTTCAGTGCATTTATTATTGATGAAAGAGTGTTTGGCAAGTCGAAGAACAGATTTGGCTTGATTCCGGGCAGAAACATAGGAAGAATGAGAGTCTTGAGTTTTAAGGCGTCGGTACCGTTTGAATGCTTCCTCCTTATTGCGGACAGCAGTAGAACAGGCGTGAGTAAACCAAGATTTTTTAGCATTAGTCTGAGAGAAAGAGAATGGAATGTATGCTTCCATGCCCGATAGGATTACCTCGGTAATGCGTTCAGCACTCTCCGAGGGTCCTCGGCCATGGAAGCAGAAATCATTCCATGGGAAATCAAAGAAGTACTGCCAAAGAGCCTCCCAGTCGGCAGCGCCAAAGTGCCACAAGCGCCGCCGGCTAGGAGGATCGGGTGGCTGTACTGGAGAGATAGGACAGGTGACAGAGATAAGTTTATGGTCGGAGGAGCCCAAAGGAGAGAAAAGATCGACAGTATAAGAAGAAGGGTTAGAAGTTAGAAACAGGTCAAGAATGTTGGGCCGATCTCCGATGCGATCCGGGATATGGGTGGGTTGCTGAACTAACTGCTCTAGGTCATTTAGGATAGAAAAGACGTAGGCTTGTTCACCAGGTGGATCAGTAGTGTGAGAGGAGAGCCAATGGCGGTGGTGAACGTTGAAATCTCCTAAGATGGAGATTTCTGAGAAAGGAGAAATGGATAGAATGTGTTCCACTGTAGAGTTTAGATAGTCAAAGAATTTGGGAAAGTTGGTAGAGTTAGGGGAAAGATAGACAGCACAAAAATATTTAGTAAGAGAATGACAGGAAAGTTTGAGCCATAAAGTTGAGAATTCAGAGGAGTCGAAATCGGGAACACGAGAGCAAGTGAGTTTGTTGTGCACATATGCACAACATCCGCCTTTGGCTTTGAAACTAGGATAGAGAAAGTAGGAGGATACAGAGAAGGGGTTGCTGGATGTTGCTACAGACACCTGAGTTTCGGTGAGGAAGAGAAGATCAGGTTTGTAGGAGGAGAGATGGTGCTCAACAGAGTGAAAGTTAGAGGAAAGTCCGCGAATGTTGCAGAAATTAATAGAAAGAGTAACAGGCCGAGGTCCAGGTAATTTTGTGGGGTCGTCAGGGGATGGTCGGTCGGGTGAGGGGGCATTTATGGTCCCCCCCCCTGGGGACTCCGAGGCTGGGTTACAATTCATAATTTTTTTTTTTTTTTAATTTTGGTGTGGAAGAATGAAGTGTGGTGTGCATGTTTAGTGTAGTGAAGTGGATAGGAGGAGGAGGTGTTTGAGAGAGCTAGCTGGATTGCTCTCAGTGCTCTCAACTAGAATGCTTTATTTATAAATGTATATTTAACCAAATGTTAAACATTATATCAATCCTTAATCACTTATAATTTTTATAACTTTTTTATAATTTACTCACCAAAAAATATGAATAAATAGCTAAAGTTAGTATACATACTGCATACACAAAAATATATGTTTATTTTGTTTTTAACCTCAGGAAAGTACGTTTAGGGTTGTTGTTGTTCCTCAAGCTGCCTGGCCGAACAGCCCCAAGGCCCCGAATAAGGCCAAGGCCATAATCGAGCGCCCCCAAAGAACCCTCCCTGCCGACCACAATAAAGCCTGGGTAACCGAAGCCACTCCATGGCGGGGAGCTAAGGAGGGTGCGGAAACGCCCGGGAAACCAAAGCCCCACCCAGGGCCCTGTACCCCTCAGCAATTATGAAGAGAAAGTTGAGGGGCAAAGGAAAAATGTGACGCTTTGGCTTCCAATCATGGTAGATTGGGAGGTCAATCCACGGAAGAGACGCCGTCACTTGAGATCTAGAAAATATATAAGTAAAAGGAACAGTCAGAGTAAGCTATGGGTATGGCAGAGATCGCTCAGTTCTCACTCTGATAGACCAGCCCATCACCAGACGTTTAGGGTTTTAGAAGATGGTTATAGCCTATATGTTTTACAGTATTGTACCATCCATTGTACATGTATTCCTAATCCATTAGATAACGGTGATAAAATAATTAATTTTATATTAAATTATTACCAGTACCCTACTATTGAGTCATGGATATCGTCAAAATGCTCCTAGGTAGCATTATTATTCTAAAATTTTCTCGGGGGGGCTTACGCCGCCCCCCCGAACCCCCCAGCTGATTAGGATCGCTTCGCTCGCCACCCCCACCCCCTTCTATAATAAGCAAACCATGGAGGGGGCCCCTCTTGGCATCAAGCCCTCTGGGCCTCCAAATCTCTACCTACGCCCCTGCACACACCCGTTTCAACCCAACATTCAGGTCAAAGACCTCGCTCTGCTCATTCTCCACACGTACTGCCGCCTTTGCACCATCATACATGCTCTTCACTGCTTTCAGCAACTTGCCATCTACTCCGTATATTCTAAGTACTGTATATGTATGCATGTATGTATGTATATACTCAGGCCAAATCCACACTTTTCCTATTTTTATTTTTATTTTCGATTTTACTCTATTTTATAATTGTTTTGTTTTTATTTTCGTAGGGGTGGCCGACTCAAGACAGAGCAAGAACAGGGAAAACACAAAACACAAGACAGAACAACGAACAAACACAGACAAAACACAAAATTCACACACATCTAGGTCACCCAAAAGAACACCCAGAGACCAGGGTCACCAAGGTCGCTCCAGCACTCCCCCGGCCCCCGACCACCCGGAGAGGCTCCGATCTCGGCAGGCAGACATGCAGCGGAGCCAAAGCCACAAGCCCGCCCACCACACTTCCAGGCGCACCCTTCATATTAATCGTCTCCCCGGGCCAGGCGCCTGATGGACTATTATCTAGTCCAACTAGCGCCCGACCCCTTCCCCCAAATGACTACGTGTTCACTCAACTATTCACAAGCATTCTCCATTCATTCCTGTTTATTACCACTTCCTTTGCCTGATCTGTAGTCATTCCTCTATCATCCAAAGCTTGTCTTACACAGTCTCTCCATCTCAATGGGGGTCTTCCTGCCCTTCTATCTCCCCTTGTATCTGACTCACACATTCTCTTTGTAAGCCTTTCATCTCCCATTCGTTCAACGTACTGTATATATACAGTAAAAATATAATTCATATGTTTTCACCAACCAACTTCACTTCTAAACTCAATATATATATATATAGCCTATATATATATATATATTATATATATATATATATATATAATAATATAATATTATATATATATAATATATATATATATATATATATATATATATATATATATATATAGAGAGAGAGAGAGAGAGAGAGAGAGAGAGAGAGAGAGAAATGGAGGTAAAACAGAGAGTGTGTGAAGGAAGGAAGGTTTTCGGAGCAATAGGTAAGTATGTGGAAGATGAAAAATCTCAGAATGAAAGTCAAGAGTGCAATGTATCAAGGAATTGTTGTGCCAACAGTGATGTATGGGGCTGAGACATGGGCACTGAAGAAAAAGGAGAGAAGAAAGCTGGATGTGATGGAGATGAGCTGCTTGAGGAGTATGTGTGGAGTTACTCGTAGAGACGGATTGAGGAATGAAGAGATACGTAAGAGAGTGAGGCAGCAGGAACATTTGTCAACCAGAGTGGACAGAAGGGTGCTGAGCTGGTATGGTCATGTTGAACGAATGGAGATGAAAGGCTTACAAAGGACAATATGTGAGTCAGATACAAGGGGAGATGGAAGGGCAGGAAGACCCCCATTGAGATGGAGAGACTGTGTAAGACAAGTTTTGGATGATAGAGGAATGATATAGATCAGGCAAAGGGAGTGATAATAAATAGGAATGAATGGAGTATGCTTGTGAATAGTTGAGTGAACACGTGGTCATTTGGGGGAAGGGGTCAGGCGCAAATTGGACTAGATAATAGTCCATCAGGCGCCTGGCCTGGGGAGACGATTATTATGAAGGGTGCGCCTGAAAGTGTGGTGGGCGGGCTTGTGGCTTCGGCTCCGCTGCATGTCTGCCTGCCGAGATCGGAACCTCTCCGGGTGGTCGGGGGCCGGGGGAGTGCTGGACCACCCTTGGTGACCCTGGTCTTTGGGTCTTCTCCTGGGTGACCTAGATGTGTGTGAATTTGATTTTTGTCTGTGTTTGTTTGTTGTTTTATGTTGTGTTTTGTGTTTCCCCTGTTCTTGCTCTGTCTTGAGGCGGCCACCCATAAGAAAACTAAAAATAATAATAGAATAGAATTAAATAGAAAATAAAAATAAAAAATAGGAAAAGTGGGGATTGGGCCTGAGCATAGGTTACATATATATATATATATTTTGTCACATTCCCCTGAACTTATATAACCTCAGTTCAGTTGTATGTGTGTTATAATAATTTACATAGCTTTTGTTATATTGGGGGGAAAGCCATGTTTTCTCTCTCTCTCTCCCTGCATCCTTCGTGTCAGGGTGGTGACGTTAGGGTTACCATTATGGCATCTGATCCCCGCCATCTTCTCCGCGGACGTTAGCCCAAGGGCCGCGGCAGTAGCAGGGGGTGGGAATATAAGTGTGATGATCTTAATTTCGCCTATTAAGCTATTTTTCTAGTCAAGATTGTGCCGTAAGGTATGATAAATATATATAATATAACAGCGACGCTTAAAAGAGCTCTACATACAGAAAATTAGCTATAACTAAATAATATAATAAGGTGCGTCGAATGCTAGACTACTCGGCCCACGGGACAGCTCGGCCAGGACAGCTCGGCCCACGGCGAGACAGCTCGGCCCAGTAAAAACGAGACAGCTCGGCCCCGTGTTAATTACGAGACAACTCTTAATTAACCTAACCTAACCTAACCTACACATTATGAATCGAGATAACTAGCCTATGACATAATTATACAATAAACGAACATTTCGCCCACATTACACACACGCCATAAACGGGAGGCGATGTATGCAGCACCAAATCCTGCAAATCCTGTCCTCTGCGCATGGGTGAGAATCTTAGGCCCCTTGGCACGATTTTGTTTTCCTTTATACTTTTATATTATCTTAACCTAACCCAACCTAACCTAACCTAACTTAAATTAAACTAACAGTTAAGCCTAAACAACATAATAAAAATATTAGGGAAAAGGCCGCGCATACGCAGAGGACAGGATTTGGTGCTGCATACATGGCCTCACCCATAAACCCTCCACTTAACTCTCCCCATCCTAATCCTGACTGGTCTCGTCAAATTGCCCCATAGCAAAACATGGGGCCGAGCTGTCTCAAATAATGGGCCGAGTTGTCTCGCCGTCGTGGCCGAGTTGTCCAAAAGTGGGCCGAGCTGTCCGAGCCGAGTTGTCCCATGGGCCGAGTCGTCCAGTCACCTAACTGAACCCTTTTTCTCAATTCCTACCATTTGTGCCCTGTGCCCCCAAATTAGCCTCCTTCTGCAGTAGTGAGTCAGATGCAAATACAAATTTGCTGTCTCGGTTATTACTGAACCTAATGTTATGAGCTTACACAAGCATATACTTGAATATATTCTCTAGGCCATAACGGAGCCCTTTTCTTAAATTTCGTTTTGGACGCCCCGCTAATCGGCACCATCTGCAGTAGTGGTGAAAAATGAAATGGCTACGTGTTTGGAAGTTGCTAAGGTTTATTTCATAGAACTTTTTTTGCATATTGTGACTCTTGCTTATTGATCAGGCTTCAAGAGGGCACTTTTAATATCCTTCGCTTTTGGCGGTTAACTTTTGGGCCCCTTCTACAGGAGTAGATGGAAAATTTAATCAGCTGTCTTTTGGCGTCTTTGCTTTGCTAATTTCATTCACAGGCATACTGTATATTATAGCGTGATCATACCCTGACCATATCTCTAACTTTAGTCAAGGGCGCCTCGCTACTGTCTCCCTTCTATAGGAGTGAGGACAAATGAGATCGGATATTTCTATGTGATTAATGAACCACACATATAGTGTACATACAGATACTTTCAATTACTATTTGGATCCAACATGTCGGCCATGGCGCCCTACCACAGGCCCCTTTCTACAGGAATGACGGAAATAGAAACCGGTTATAGTTTGGGGATAGTACTAATTTTTACATGAACATGTACATAATCTCATCTATTTCGTAGGCATAATGGTCACAGTCCTATTTTCAAATTTTGCCCAGGGTGCCCCGCTGTTGCTTCCCTTCTGCAGGAGTGACAGAAAATGTGATCCGGTGGTAATTAAATATATTACTTACGATGGCACTTTATTTAAACTACCTCCGCCAATGAAGTTGGAGGAGGTTATGTTTTGCCTCCATTTGTTTGTCTGTTTGTTTGTTTGTCTCTAAAATGATAAGCCTATCAAAAAGCTATGAACAGATTGTCACGAAAGTTGGAGGCCAGATAGGATATGCACCAAGGAAGAAGTCATTTAATTGTGGAAGTGATTGGTAGAGCGCACACCTCCACCACCGTAGACGGCTCACAAAGGTATAAACTAATGTTCTCGACACTTGGTGGGCAGATAGGATATGCACCAAGGGAGAAGCAAATAAATTGAGGAAGCAATCGGTAGAGCGCATACCTCCACCAGCTTAGAAGAAGGTATGGTACGCCCTTTCTAGAGTTACCTCCGCCAACGAAATTGGACAGAGGTTATGTTTTTGCCTCCGTTTGTCTGATTGTCTGTAAAAAAAATATCTCAAAAGTTATAAAACGATGACCAAGAAATTTGGTGAGCAGATAGAATTTGCTCCAAGTAAGAAGTGATTAAATATTGGTGACGATCAATAGAGCGCATACATCCACCAGCGTAGGTGGCTCTCAAAGTTATGAACTGATTTTCACGAAATTTGTTGTATATTATTGAACAATATTTAACGCCTTACGAGCGGGCCCGTAAGGAATTTCTACTACCCGCCAAGCGGGGGTTTTTACCCTAAATGGCCTTGTTTCTGTGCTCTTTTTCATGCATAAACAAGAGCCAGAGCGTATTACAATTATGTATCCCTGAAAGGGCGTTAATTCAACTTTCCAATGACACCAGAACCATCCTCCTATGACCACGCGTTCTCTTGCAACGATCGTGCAAGACGAAGGAAAAATCCCTAAAATACGGTAATTTCTTGACATAATACCCTGTGTAGTGAGGGAGGGAGGGTGGATGTGTGTGGAGTAAACGTCAGTAGGCCCGCTGGACCCGTGGCGAACGGTCAGAACCCGACCTACGCTCTGCCCACCGCTCGTCTTTCTCTCATAGGCAATATTGCTCCAAAATTGCACACAGACTTAAGTCGGGCCCCGCTCTTTGGGCAGGTGTTCTCTATACGGACTTAAGTCGGGCCCCGCTAAAGAAGGGTTAACCCAACACAGATTAACCTATAAATGGCGAGCTGGGTGTATTGAACACCACTGTTCTGGGCGACGATATTAGGCTCCATTCATGCCTATAATCATCATTTTACGATAAATATCGTTATTACTTATTCATATGCGCCTATTTTACCTTCACTATGAAGATAGTAACCTGTAACAACAATAAAACAAGTGGAAATATAATTTTTCTGGTCAAAATCACGAATAAACATGGAGCAGCCCATTCATGAAATGTGGAGAAATGTGAGGCAACTCCTCCCCTTGCAAGGCCTCAAGTTTGACTGACTCATTCACCCCCCCATCTAGCTCTGCCAACACACTCGCTAGGCACATAAGCACATCCTCCAAACAGTTTGCTAATGTTAGCACAAAAATATACCAACGAATTAGGGAATAACAGGGAAAATAGGTGATCATTGAAGGGGGGAGGGGAAAGGGGGGAATAGGAGGGGATGTGGAGGAGTGATATGAGGTATAGGGAATACAAAACAAAAAAAAAGTGCTTCTGGGGCCTTTTAAAAAAAATGTTTAGGCCTTCCCTCTTAACCCTTAAAAAGCGGCCCACCACTTAAGTCGAGTTAAATAAAGCTGGACTATGTGGCGGCGCTCGACATAACTCGAGTGGCAATTTCAGCACGTAATGTGGCTGAGAGAGAGAGACAAGTGGTGGCAGGAGACTAGCGAGCGTATGACTGCTCCAGACCACCGCGGCGAACCTACTGACGCAAATCTCAGCTCCCTCCTCCCTCTCTCACTCGCTACATACTCAATTATGTACCGAAAGTACCGAATTACCTGCTTTTTGCACTCGCGTTGCACGGGTATTGCAAGAAAACTATCCATCATACAAGGATCGTTATGGTGTCATTCGAAAGCTCTGTTTATGCCCTTTCAGGGATAGATACTTGTTTTACGTTCTGGGTCTTATTTAGGCATGAAAATGATCACGTAAACAGCCCTATTTTGGCTAAAAACACCCCGCTGGGCGGTACACATAAATAAACCGCATAGGCCGCTCGTAAGGTGTTAAGAGCTTTGCCGCCATTACCCAGTAAAACTTCTAAAGAGCTTTGCCACCGTTCCTGGGTTAAGAGGCGACTTAATTCAATTGTTCAAAATCATCAAAGGCATCGACAATATGAACTGTAGTAAGTACTTCACTATCGACCAAATCTAATTACACACGGGGAAACGGTTGCAAAATTATTGGTAAATCTTTTAACTCACACGCATCTAAGAATGTCTTCATCAATCGAGTTGTCAACTTGTGGAATGGGCTTCCCCGAGACATTATAGACTGCAGCACCGTTGATTCATTTAAACTTCGCCTAGACAAATATCTCGCATCAAACCTGTGACTGACTGCGTTTGTAAAAGAATAACTTTATTTTATCCCCCCCTCAGTTACTAACCCATCTGTCCCTTACTAACTTCCTAATCCTGCCACGGACATTAGTTCCAGGGCAGTAGTTCCCTTTCCAATGTTCCCTTACCCACTCTAAACCACTGTTTGGACACTTGATCCTGTGTTTTGGAGGACAAGCAGCCTAGAAGGGTCACTAGACATGTTGTTGCTTGATTTCCTTTGTACTCCTTTGTACTCCTTTGTATTCCCATGTCCAACAGTAGGTGATGGTGACAAATTTAGCTTCGGCAAGGAGGCAGGTGATATTACTGCTTCAGGGAAGTCAGGTGAGTAAGGTGTTGGTTGGAGGCGACGTCGTGGATGCTGAGGGCGACAAAATGGGCTGCGAGGTAGCGGTGTTTGTGAGTTTATTTTTTATTTTATTTTTTTTGTTGAGACAATGAACGGAGGAAGGAAAAACACAGGTAAAACAAAAAGGTCCATGTGCCTAAAGGCATCCTCCATTCATAAAATGTTTGTAACAACTGGATTTAAACATTTGTAGATTGTAAGTTTGTGGAAAGCAATTCGAGGGATGTGAATTCCAAAGAGTAGTAGCTCTGGGGATAAATTAATTCTGATAAGCAGAAGTTCTGCATTGTGGAGGAGAAAGTGTAAATTCATGGGCGCTCTTAGCTGCCCTAGTTCTACGGGGAAAGATGTGGAGAGGCGACACAATTGAAGCAAGTTCCTCGGAACAATTGCTGTGAAAATATCTGTAGAATAATGCAAGGGATGCAACGTTTCTTCGTATGGATAATGTAGGAAGGTCCTGTGTGATTACAGGGTTATTGATTAATCTAATAGCTTTATTTTGAATTTTGTCCAACTGCCTCAATGCAACCAGAAGTGAGTTGAGCATCCTGCCTCAAGAGGCAACTAGTGGGGTACCTAGGATCTTGGCTAGATATTGCAGGGAGTGGGCGGATGTAGGAAGAATATGAGTGATGTTGGGGATGAGAGGATGCTTGAATAAGAGAGGCTGACAGAGAAAAGGGGAAAATAAGTGAATGGGCATTGCCGGAATAGACGAGTGTGGCTGGTGGGTGGGCAGGGGTAGGAGAGGGTAGTGTGCCATGAGAGGTGTGGGCGGTGGGGTTGGCAGAGGTAGTGGGTAAAGAGAGGTATAGGCGGAAGCTAGGGGGGTAGAAGGTGGACACCATATTAACAGCCCTGGCTGTGGGGAAACAGACATGGACCGCTTGCTGTGGAGTGTGTGGACTCTCCCACACTCTTACCTTTGGGCGTATAATTAGTGGTAGGGGCAGACATGTCAATATTATTATCGTGAGTAAAAGCGCCCATATATCAATACAATAGTATCGTGGGTAGCCTAGAGGCACCCACACTCTCCCACATGGGTCTATAAACAGGGATATGGGCATATGCATCAAACATATTATTGTGAGTATAGGTGCCCACCCTTGCCGACATGGAATGGGCAGAGGTAGTGGCAAACACATCACTAATAGGCCTACTTAACATAGGACGTACCTGGCTGTGGTTCTGGAAGGGCATAGCACTTGCTGTGGGCTGCGTGGGCATGGAAGGAGGCACGCACACCCATGCCACATGTGGACACATAGTGGAGTGGTTGGTCACACATATGTGGCCCAGAAAGAACAGGAAATTCACTTTTACTCTTACCTTGACCGTGATTCTCATTACTACTCTCTCGTCCCACGCTTTCATCTTCCACTTGTTTTACTCGAGATCCTCCACTCGATCTGAACCATGTACACCAGTATAAAACATGCTGTGGTGGGTGAGCGATCTGACGAGGTTGATACCGATGCTTCCATTACTGAGGCAACTGTGTGAGTGAGAGAGCATGAGGGAGTCTGGTACTGCGGCTGATGCTGAGTAGTATCGATATTGACCACCAGATATTACTCAGATCATTACATTTTGTTATGGCAGGAAATACAAAGCGAATGAGTAGGTCGCCCGCACCTCTCCAATACAATGAGTAGGTCGCCCGCACCTCTCCAATACAATGAGTAGGTCGCCCGCACCTCTCCAATACAATGAGTAGGTCGCCCGCACCTCTCCAATACAATGAGTAGGTCGCCCGCACCTCTCCAATACAATGAGTAGGTCGCCCGCACCTCTCCAATACAATGAGTAGGTCGCCCGCACCTCTCCAATACAATCCCAACTGTTTAACGGTTATTAGCGTGTTCAATCATGCTTCTAACCGGGCAAACTTAATAACAAAAATATATATCCAAGCAATGTTGACTGTAATTAGAGAGAGAGAGAGTATAGTATAATATATATGAAGTACCCCCCTCACCATCATAGTCTGCCACTCACCTAGTTTCTCTCATGAACACCTGCACAGATATATTCATGTCTGCTTTAAGATAGTTTTACACGAGCGACCTTACCTTCAACATTTATCGTCAGCACTGGTTTGGCAGCATATGAGGTACATTTATCTATCTTCATTTTAATGTCCGATACCAATGCAACTGATTCCTGACATGTTGCTGGAAATGTGTTGATTACGGAAAGTTGACAATAAAAGCTCTTATGTGGTTGCCCTTGGCAAATCCTGTAGTGAGAAAGAACAGTCGTTGTTTTATTATCAAACCAAGGGGTAATAATTTACTTTGTATCATGTAACATTTACATCCAAATATTAAACTATAAATCTTGTACCTGTGTTGGAAATCGTCTAAATATAGCTATAATAAATGCACATATCGTCGCCGGTAGTGAAGGGGATAATTAGGGAGTTTCTCAGTACATACAAATGTATTTTTTAGAACAAAAACTGTATAGAATAATAGTTTCATACCTTCTAGTGAAGAAATGTCGAGTATGTTTGCTTAAGGGGGTA
This sequence comes from Paralithodes platypus, assembly GCA_032716605.1. NCBI lineage: Eukaryota > Metazoa > Arthropoda > Malacostraca > Decapoda > Lithodidae > Paralithodes > Paralithodes platypus. The sequence continues at coordinate 14,384,255 of CM064480.1, read as the reverse complement.
GGTATAATGTATGTGTTTATAAATTTATTTATTTATTGCTAATTTATTGTTCTCCCAAGGCCTCCATCACACTTAATATACATATAAATCCTCTCACTTAGAGTACTCATATTGTACCACAATAGTACAATTATAATACGACATGTTAATGAGGAGGTGTAATAAACGATGTGAATAGTTTCCAGTCAAATCCACCGCAACCCTGCTCACAAGTTGGACAGGAGAACACGAATACATCCCTCAACTCACCATAAACAACACACCCCTAACACATACACACACACCCAAACTCCTAGGAGTAACATATGATACTCATATGACATTCAAACAGCACACCACAAACATTAAAAAGAAACTGACACCCAGACTTAACGCCCTCAGGTCACTTGCTCACACAAAATTTGACACAACAAAGAAACTACCACCACAGTATATAAACAATACATAAGATCAGTGATGGAATACGCAAGCCCAGCCTGGGCTTCTAACCTAGCTGAAACACATCATAAGACCTTACAGACTTTTTTTTTTTTTTTTTTTTTTTTTTAAAGAGACAATGAACGGAGGAAGGAAAAAACACAGATAAAACAAAAAGGTCCATGTGCCTAAAGGCATCCTCCATTCATAAAATGTTTGTAACAACTGGATTTAAACATTTGCAGATTGTAAGTTTGTGGAAAGCAATTCGAGGGAAGTGAATTCCAAAGAGTAGTAGCTCTGGGGATAAATGAATTCTGATAAGCAGAAGTTCTGCATTGTGGAGGAGAAAGTGTAAATTCATGGGCGCTCTCAGCTGCCCTAGTTCTACGCGGAAAGATGTGGAGAGGCGGCACAATTGAAGCAAGTTCCTCGGAACAATTGCTGTGAAAATTTCTGTAGAATAATGCAAGGGATGCAACGTTTCTTCGTATGGATAATGTAGGAAGGTCCTGTGTGATTGCAGGGTTATTGATTAATCTAATAGCTTTATTTTGAATTTTGTCCAACTGCCTCAATGCAACCACTCCCCTTCCACCCCACAGAGGTGAACAGTAATCCATCTGAGAACGCACATGACTTTTATATATCACGGCCAACTGCTCGTCAGTGAAGAATTCTCGAACTCTGTACAGTAGTCCCAGTTTTTTAGAGGCATTCTTAGCAATGCTTCTAACATAATGTGTCCAGCTCAAGTTAGTATTTAATGTTACACCGAGAATGTCAATACTAGGGGAAGTGGAAATATTTACATTATTAACAAATATATGGGAGTCAGTGAGATTCTGTCGGTTAGAAAATTGAATGTATTTGGTTTTCTGTGCATTAAAGGAAACTAGATTCTTTTGTCCCCATCCATTAATTCTAGAAAGGTCCTGGTTCAGAGAAATTGCAGTGTTTATTTTTGAATTTATAAGATCGGGTTGGGTGAAAGAATTGGTAAATGTGAAGGAACTGTGGAGTGTTGAGTCATCTGCGTAGGAATGTATTGGATTATGAGTGGTAGATATGAGATCATTGATATGAATGAGGAACAGAATTGGGGCCAAAATTGATCCCTGGGGAACACCAGCATTTATTGAGTGAAATTGAGAATAAAGGCCATCTACCATTACACATATTTTTCTGTTATGAAGATAAGAAGAAATTAGTGGAACTAATAATGCAAGGCCGTAGTGTGACATCTTCGACAATAAGGATTGATGCCAGACTCTATCAAAACAAAGACCTGAAGATCATTACAGGCTGCACAGCTACTTCACCCACAGATCACCTACATCAAGAAACCAAAATCCTCAAAGTCAAAGACCATCTGGACATGAGAGGCACTCAATTCCTGGCAGCAGCCTCCACGAACCAAGACCACCCACTAAACTACATGGCAACACACCCACAGACACCAAGAAATATCAAAACAACACCCAGCACACGGTATCACACACAATTATTATCCTCTCTCCCTCCCTGCCCACCCCGAACCAACTTCCAAAAGCACATCCATACTCATATCTCTCACCGATCCATCCACTCACTCACAGACAACACGCAGCTGCATGCACGACCTCCCGAAATCCATCCTTCCGAATCCTCCCTTCCTCGCGAGGACAGAGTCCACCTGGCCAGGCTGAGATGCGGACACCATCCAGCTCTCCTGAGCTATCAGAAGAGACTGGATGACTCCGTTGTCGACGCCTGCCCGGGATGTAACACAGCACCCCATACCATTAAACACATCATAGAAGACTGCATTTCACACAACCACTTACGCCAACAACACAAGCTACACTCAATGAGAGCTCTGTGGGAAAGCCCGATCGTGGCCATGGCCTTTCTCAGGGACTCGGGGCTGTTCGGCCAGGCAGCTTAGGGAACAACAACAACAACAACAACAAGATTGTATTCAATTCGGCAATTACTTCAATTCACACTGTTGTGTCTTCCCGAAGAACTGGAACTCAATATTCTTACCGTTGGTAAATACTATATGAAGGAGGCATATAAGACATTATATAAATATTTACCAACTACAGATCTCGCGGATTTGGTGGCTTAAACAATCTTCGAACATTCTAGAAAAAATAAATACACAAATATATGGTTGAGAACAAGTGACTTTAGTAACCATAGAGCTATTGTTTTGTCTATATTCCAACTTCTACCTCTGGACATAGGCTTGAAGCGTTTAGATTCAACCACTCAACACGGACGTGAAGCCTCATTCCAGATTGTAAGTCTGACATTACAATAGTGGGGGACCTTTGGCTCGTCCCTGAGGTTTATTGGCTCCTGTATGGCTCCTGTATGGCGGTATGTTAAATCGATGAATGGGAAACCTGTGAATCTCTCGTGCCCCCTTCTGATTGATGGGCAGTTAGTCAGCGATGGTCAGGCGATAGAGGATTCATTGGCGGCCTTCTTTGAAAAAAAGTTCGCTATTCCTGAGCCTTTACCGGCATCTGCTCACCTCGAGTCACCATCGCCCGTTATACTGACTCTCCAACCGCGCCTACAGCTCTTGCCGCACCTTTCACCGCCCAGGAGCTGGACGATCCTTTATTCTCCCTCCCTAGGGGTAAGGCTTTGGGTCCAGATGAAGTGGCCTATGAAATGTTGCACCGCCTGCCTTCAGAGGCCAGGGAGCTGCTGTTGGGAATTTAAACGGTAGCTGGCAGGCAGGAATCTTCCCGCAATGTTGGAGGCATGCTCTCCTTCTCCCTTTCCCCAAGCCTGGAAAAGATCCGGCCCAGCCGTCATCAAGGAGAGGGATATGCCTATTATCGGCCGTCGGCAAGGTTATGGAAAAGTTAGTCAACATGCGACTCTCTTGGTGGCTGGAAACGAGAGGACTCCTGGGCGACGCTCTCTGCGGCTTTAGACGTGGCTGTGGGATGATCGACGTACTGCTGCAGCTGGAGTACCACATCCACAACCCATACCGTAATAAGCAAGTCCTTCTGATGGCGTTTATAAACATTGAGGAGGCTTTTGATGCTGCATCACACATGGGCATTTTATACAAGCTTGGTGCCATGGGATTTCGATGAACGGTACTTCGGTGGTTCTGCAGCTTCCTGAAGGGGCGATCCTTCTTAGTGTCGGTCGGGGAGGCCAGGTTCCGAAAGGTCTCCAAAAAATGCGGCACTCCCCAGGGGTCGGGACTCAGCCCCCCCTTATGTAATGCCCTGATGTCCGATTTCCCCAGCTCTGCCGACACATCATTGCTGATTTATGCGGACGCCATCACCTTGGTATGTGAGGCAGACAGCCTTCCGGAAGCCCAGGCCCGTCTTCAGGCTGTATTGACGACTTGCTACATTGGGCCTCAGAATGGGTATTACGGTTGAATACGCAGAAGAGTAATGTGATTTACTCAGAAAACTCGTCTTCCTGGCTTACCGAGGGTGTACATGGGAGGCAGTCTGTTACCGTATCGCACTAGCCATGTGTTCCTGGGCCTCCGGTTGAATGAACCGATACTCACCTGGAGGGCCCATATTGATTAATTACGTGAGTCATGCATGAAGCGACTGAACCTCATGAAGTGCATTGCACACACCAAGGGGGGTGCTTTTATAGACGCCCTGCTTCAGTTTTATGAGGTTTTTATCTGGAGCAAGTTAAAATATGGATGTGTCGTATATGGGTCAGCCTCGGACTTGGTGATGGCTCGTTTGAATCCCATACATAATGCAGCTCTCCGCATAGCGCTGGGGACGCTCAGCTCATCCCCCGTTATTTCCTTGGAGGCGGAATCAGGGATCCCGCCCATGGCCTGGGACCGGGCGATGGCTGACTGCAGTTGGATGACGAGAGTAGCACACATGCCTGAGACCCATCCTATGGTCGGATTATTGAGGTCGTCTGGGGTGGGGCTGGCCTCCCCGCTCTGGCCAGTAAAGCGCAGGTGCCCGTTCCTGGTACGTGGACTCAAGACTTACGGCCTTCTAAGAATTGCCCCTCCGAGACCGATGCCGGTACCTTCTGTCTCCCCAGTGCCGCCCTAGGTTAGTCTCTTCGGGTTGGTACGCCACACATTCCTTCGCAGATTTAAGAAGTCAGAGGATGCGGTCATGGCACAGGGGTACTTTCGGGAGCTGGCAGCCACACGCTACATCGGATTCTCCCATGTCTTCACCGATGGGTCCTTCATCCCCCCGGCTTCTTCGTCAGCTGCAGTCTACTACGAGGAGCTCGCACTGTGCCAGACTTGGAGGTTATCTGGGTACCAACACATCCTGACAGCGGAGCTTTTTGCCATATATAAAGCCCTTCTCTTCATCAGCGTCCACTTGTCCAGTCAGCAGATGGTCATATACTCGGACTCCCAGTCTTCTCATCGCCTCCTGCAATCTCATCGCCCTGCGTCACACGCCTCCCTCGTCTACAAGATACAGTCGCTGATACTTCAACTCTCCGACCCACCTTGGTCAGTGCATTTACAATGGATTCCATCTCACTGCGAGATCAGGGGGAACCACATAGCAGACAGGGGTGCGGACACAGCTCACTCTTTGACGTCCTGTGAGAGATTGGATGCAGATCTGCGGTCCCATCAGATGGTGGTTCGTCGGGCATGTATAGATCAATGGAACGCCACCCTCCGATGTTCGTTGCCAGCCACAACCCTCAGCACATATCCGGTGGACTCATCTCCCCAACTCTGGGCGAGAAACAAGCTCCGCAGTCTGGACGTGACACTGGCCAGGCTACACATCGGCCATACCACGCTCTCTGGCCACCTCCAGCGGTTGGGTATCCTGGGTCGTGATTCATGCCGGTGGTGTGGTCAGCCGGAGACTATTGAGCACTATGTGTTGAGATGTCCTCGCTTCTACATGGAGCGGTCTATCCTCGCAGGCCGCCTTCGACTCCTCGGCATCACTTCGCTCTCCCTGCCAACGATCCTCGGAGGCCGGGGGGTCCCTGATGAGATGAGATGTGCCATGATTCTACGCTTCTGCAGCTTCCTCACAACGACTGGGCACCTGATGCGCTTGTAGTCGTCAACCTCTCCGCGACTACGAAGGAAGGGCTGGAGCGGGCGCGTTGACGAGCTCGAGTGGCCCTGAAACCCCAACACCAACATTAATATAGTTTGAGTGTTGTCCACTGGCTCGTTTGTGGTCCCACTTTCGTAGACCCACAACACCTAGTTGTCTCCTTGTGCAACTTCAGATTCTTCAAAGCTGCATCACCGCTGTCCCATCTCATAGTCTCGGACACTCTTTTTCTCAACACCACCTATTGAGCTGTTTATTCACTAGGAACTGCCTCCATCACATATTTTCAATACTAACTAAGGTACCCAGCGCTGCCTGGGGGATAATTGAAGCATGGACTGTCTACCTTAGGGGGGGGGGGGGGGGTCCTTCTCCCCTAAGGGGGGTGAGGGGACAAAACAAAATTTGTTTAAAACCTATTCTGTGACCCCCTTAATATGCATGCCAAGTATGGGCCTCCATCTTGAAAACTGAGAGTTGTGGGGTCCCCCCCCCCCCCCGCTTAGAACCTATTGTGGTGACCACTTAAATGTTCATGCAAAGTATGTTCTCTCCTGTCTTGAAAACTGAGGGAGTTGGGGGGGCCTCCCCTCCCCCTCCCTCCCCCGCTTAAAATATATTCTGGCACCCCCATAGTTAGCATTCCAAGTATGGGCTCTCCATCTCGAAAACTGAGGGAGATGGGGGGGCCTCCCCTCCCCCGCTTAAAATATATTCTGGCACTCCCATAGTTGGCATGCCAAGTATGGGCTCTCCATCTCGAAAAACTGAACAAACAGACAGGCAGACAGACAGAACACTCACAGAAAGTGCCCTTTATATACTGAAGTAGATATATGGGAATATTCATTCAATACTATTTTATTGGGAACAGCTAGGATACTTTTTTATGGCGTGTTGGTGGGCTTTGTGGAGATGCACTGAAACAATATACAACATAAATTCCATTCCAATATTATCCTCCCATTAACACATCGGGATTTGAACCCGGGACCTTTAAGTTACCAGTCCAGTAGCAAGACCACTCCACCACACTTCCCTTAATTATTTGTACTGAAATTAAAAATAAGACAAATGCATAAATAATATCATCAAGAGAAATGTGGTTTAGTGTATGATAAATATATACATTATATATACTATATATACTGTATATATATATATATTATATATATATATATATATATATATATATATATATATATATATATACTATATATATATATATATATATATATATATATATATATATAATATATATATATATATATAATATAAGATATAAGAACATAAGAAAATGGGAGTCTGCAGAAAGCCGATTGGCCTAAGCAAGGCAGATCCCTGTCCCACACAACCACATATATATATATATATATATATATATATATATGTTAGTAAAGCCAGGTATTACATTTTCTTTAATACATACGAGGTTGAAAGAAATGGCAATTTCTGCGTTGGAAATTTTATTATTCAAAGTTTCCAGGTCTCTGATGAGTTTTCGCTGGGTGGCAGGAAGTAGATGAAGGAGATGAGCAAAATTCATGGTGGTACAGGGTTACATAAATGTACATGATGATACAGGATATACGACGCGTTTCACTGGACAACCAGCATTATCAAGTAAGGAAGGAATGATATAAAAGGTAAACAGGAAGGGTATATATAGAGGGTGGAGGATCAGAGGAGGCGGAAAACAGGGGGCAAAAGTCTGCTATTGGTGGAAGCGTAAACTAGGAGAGAGAAAGGGGTTAACCGCTTCATGCATGCGCACTGGATGCGGGATGGTGGTCAGTAGGTGGGGTCGAAGCTGATTGGCTGCGTGTCGAGGGGCGTGGCCTAAGTTGTGTGGCGCCTGCAGAAGACGAAGCTGAAGGAGGTAGCGCGGGGGGCTGCGTCAAGGGCACCGGGTGGCGAGGAGGGGTGTTAGGTCCTGTAGGGTAGTGCCTTTTGGCAGAAGGAAGGATCTGAAGGTCCAGAGTTTGGTTGTTGATGTTGGGATGTAAGGCTTGGATATATAAAGCTTCGAGTATAGGTAATCTCCTTGGGTCACTTTCTTTATCGAGTATGGTGGTGTGTTTCTCTAACTCGTTGCGTGTGAGGTGAGGGTGGTTAGGGGTGAGATAGTGGTCTTTGATGGCTCCAGCCTGAAGGTGAAGAGTTAACCGACGTGAAAGACGAGTCTGCGTCATACCAATATAGGAATGAGGTCCACAGTCCTCATAATTACAGGTATGTTGGTAAATGACGTGATCGTCGGTCATCGGGCTCTTTATCTTGGTGGAGGCTGGTTTGTTGCGGAGAACGAGGTTGGAGGTCTTGGGGGATTTGTAATAAATTATTAATTTGATTTTGTTTTCCGGGTTGGTTGGGTGGACATGCTTGGAGATTATTTCTTTTAAGACGGCCTCGTCATTTTTGTGTTCAGAGGACATGTAATTGCGGTAGAAGATCTTAATTTCATCAACGACCAGCCGTCTACTGTAGATACGTGGATGACATCTTCGTGCAAATCAAGGACCTCCACGAACTACAGGAACTCCAGCGTCGCTTCATGACCTCCTCCGGACTTAACTTCACCTTTGAAAAATCTAACAATGGACAACTCCCCTTCCTCGACATCCTCGTAGCTCTGAACGACCATGGGTTCAAAACCACCGTCTACATTAAACCTACTAACACAGGACAATGCCTCAACGGCGATAGTGAATGCCCCCGCCGTTATCTTCTATCCTCCATCTCCGCCTATGTTAGGAGAGCCCTCACGCACTGCTCTACCTGGGCCGACACCCACCAGGAACTAGAAAGACTATCCCAAGTTTTAGTAAATAACGGATACTCCAACTCCGACATCTCCAGCACCATCAACCACCATCTTGAAAAATTGTACACCCAAAGCCCTCCCAACATTGACCCCCCCAATGAAATTAAGATCTTCTACCGCAATTACATGTCCTCTGAACACAAAAATGACGAGGCTGTCTTAAAAGAAATAATCTCCAAGCATGTCCACCCAACCAACCCGGAAAACAAAATCAAATTAATAATTTATTACAAATCCCCCAAGACCTCCAACCTCGTTCTCCGCAACAAACCAGCCTCCACCAAGATAAAGAGCCCGATGACCGACGATCACGTCATTTACCAACATACCTGTAATTATGAGGACTGTGGACCTCATTCCTATATTGGTATGACGCAGACTCGTCTTTCACGTCGGTTAACTCTTCACCTTCAGGCTGGAGCCATCAAAGACCACTATCTCACCCCTAACCACCCTCACCTCACACGCAACGAGTTAGAGAAACACACCACCATACTCGATAAAGAAAGTGACCCAAGGAGATTACCTATACTCGAAGCTTTATATATCCAAGCCTTACATCCCAACATCAACAACCAAACTCTGGACCTTCAGATCCTTCCTTCTGCCAAAAGGCACTACCCTACAGGACCTAACACCCCTCCTCGCCCCCCGGTGCCCTTGCAGCCCCCCGCGCTACCTCCTTCAGCTTCGTCTTCTGCAGGCGCCACACAACTTAGGCCACGCCCCTCGACACGCAGCCAATCAGCTTCGACTCCACCTACTGACCACCATCCCGCATCCAGTGCGCATGCGTGAAGCGGTTAACCCCTTTCTCTCTCCTAGTTTACGCTTCCACCAATAGCAGACTTTTGCCCCCTGTTTTCCGCCTCCTCTGATCCTCCACCCTCTATATATACCCTTCCTGTTTACCTTTTATATCATTCCTTCCTTACTTGATAATGCTGGTTGTCCAGTGAAACGCGACGTATATCCTGTATCATCATGTACATTTATGTAACCCTGTACCACCATGAATTTTGCTCATCTCCTTCATCTACTTCCTGCCACCCAGCGAAAACTCATCAGAAACCTGGAAACTTTGAATAATAAAATTTCCAACGCAGAAATTGCCATTTCTTTCAACCTCGTATGTATTAAAGAAAATATATATATATATATATATATATACAGTATATATATATATATATATATATTTATTGGCGAAAGGTATCAGATACTGCAATATGTACTACTGTGACGACATATACAGACTAATAACACACACACCAAAGCCACTCCAACAGCTTCCTCTCTCTCTCCAACACCTCTTCTCCCCTCTCTATACTTCAGAAAATAGGAAAAGTAGAAATTATCTATGAGGTGCCGTTGTAAATGTTTATCCCTCAATAGTCAATACCTTCACCTGACATGACCTTAGCAGGCTGTTGATTATAATATAATAATGACAGGGTCTTCCCCATGGATGCTGTTTGAGTAAAGGTCATGCTAATTATTACCAGAGGTGATCACAGTTAAGTGGGTCAGTTTAGCCAGGGACATTATTATGGTTATTGTTGGGATATTGGTTTCGGATTATTGGATATTGGCTTATTGGATTTGATTAGTTGGCGATATGGAGAGAGAGAGAGTGAGTGCGTGTTGTGTTAGAATGTATGTGGGTGTGCATTAGTTTACGAATACTTTTATTTAGGTATACAAACATCACGTAACACCAATGTTTCTAATTCTTGATTTAGTAGGATGCTTCAACCCTACTACATCAGGATCTGTTCATAGTGTGATTATGGCGAATTATAGTGTACTATTTTCAAAGCTCCGCAGCCTAGTGTAAACTGCATACAGTATGTAATTGTATGGGAAAACAATATTAATTATTATTATTGAATACTACACACAAACAAATCGACTATGAGGGCACATTGACAAGTACTAATGGGTTGTACATTAGCACTGTTTTTCATTTATTTCTAGTACATGATAATTATATTATTTGCGATTCATATATTAATATAATGTAATAGTCCTAACCTCGTCGTAGTTGTAGTACTCAGATGCCGTTTATGAGAAGAGTTTTGTTTTGATACATATAGTTGAGAAATCAGTTGTATTGGAGAGAGAGAGAGAGAGAGAGAGAGAGAGAGAGAGAGAGAGAGAGAGAGTGAGTACAAAGGAGTACAAAAGAAATCAAGCAACAACAGGTCTAGTGACCCCCTCTAGACTGCTTGTCCTCCAAAACACTAAGGATCAAGTGTCCAAACAGTGGTTTAGAGTGGGTAAGGGAATATTGGAAAGGGAACTACTGCCCTGGAACTAATGTCTGTGTCAGTATTGGGAAGTTAGTAGGGAACAGATTGGTTAGTAACATAACGCAGTTATAAGTGATCTTTCGTATATATGGGACAAAGAGAATAACGTCTTAGTAATATATATACACAATAATTCTTGATAAATCTGAGGGGGGAATAAATTAAAGTTCTTCATTTACAAACGCAGTCAGTCGCGGGCTTGATGCAAGATATTTGTGTAGGCGAAGTTTAAAAGAATCAACGGTGCTGCAATCTATAACGTAACGATTGGTCGATAGTAAAGTACTTACTACAGTTCATATTGTTGATGCCTTTGATGATTTTGAACACTTGAATTAAGTCCCCTGTTAATCTGTGCTAGGTTAAAGAAAATAGTTTTAATTATCTAAGACGCTCCTCATATGTTTTGTTCTTTAGGCTAGGTATCATTTTGGTAACTCTACGTTGAACTCGTTCTAGCTTGTTTATATCTTTTTGGTAATAAGGGCACCAGGATTGAACGCAGTATTCTAGAAGAGGGCGGACTATGGAATTGTAAAGAGTTAGGATAACTTCTTTGGATTTATGCTTAAGTGACCTGCCTATAAACCAATTATTTTGTTTGCCTTCTTAACAACTTCTGAACATTGTTCACTCGGTTTTAGGTTACTCGATATTGTTACTCCCAGATCGGTTTCTCTGTCTACACTCTTAAGCTGAGTGCCATTCATCGAATAGTTTGCTTTCTCATTTCGGTATCCAATATGTAGTACTTTACATTTATCCGCATTGAAACTCATTTGCCAAATTTGGGCCCAACATGACAACTTATCTAGATTGTGTTGCATATTGTCAACTTGTTCTTTTGAGAGTACGCTATTTGCAATTTTGTATTGTCAGCAAACTTTGATATTGTACAGGTGAGACCCTTATCTATGTCATTGATGTAAATTAGAAAGATAATTTGGTCCTAGTACTGATCCCTGGGGTACCCCGCTACTTACATTGGTCCATTTTGATGCCTTACCGTTTATGACTACTCTTTGCTTTCTGTCGCTGAGCCAATTTGTTATCCATTTCAACACACTGTCTTGTATTCCATGCACTTTTAGTTTTAGCAGTAAACGTTTGTGAGGAACTTTGCCAAAGGCCTTTAGAAAATCAAGGTATATAATATTTACAGCTTTACTTACATCTATAGGTTGAGGATATCGTGGAAGAAGTCTTAAAGAGATTTTGTTAAGCAGGAACATTTGTTATGAAAGCCATGTTGAGTATCTTTAAGTATGATATTTTACTCTAAGTGATTTACGAGTCTGTCTTTTATGAGTGTTTCTAGCATTTTACATACAACTGAGGCTGATTGTTCGTTTTTCGTTGTTACCTATTTTTTACTGTGGGGGTCGCAAGCCCACTGACCCAACCTCTTTAGTCGCCTCTTACGACACGCAGAAGGCACGTGGGGCATATTCTAATACCTTACCCCCAGAGTTGTAGGAACGTTGAAAGCAGGAACAAAAAATAGGGTGGTCTGTATGGAAGTGAAGAAGTCCTTGCATGACAGTGTGGCAATCCCGACACTAACTTACGGAAGCGAAGCATGGACGTTCGAGAAGAGACTCAGACCAAGCGTGAGAGCGGTGGAAATGAGTTACTTGAGATTTGCGTGTGGAGTTACATGGAGGGATAGACAGACGAATGAGGAAGTAAGAAGGAGGTGTGGTGAGGAGGTAGATGTGCTGGAAAATGTGAAAAGGAACACCTTGAGATGGTTCGGCCATATGGAACGTATGGAAAGCGAGAGAATGACTAAGAGGGTGTACGAGAGCGAGGTGGAAGGACAGAGAGGTAGAGGTAAACCAAAGGAGAGGTTGAAGGATGGGGTGAGGAAGTATATGGATGAAGGCGGTGCTGGTTGGGACGAGGGGCATCGACTGACTGGGGACAGAGGTACATGGGGGCGGTTCGTTCGTGGCCACACCTTCGGGGATCACGGCATCAGGCAATAGATATATATATATATACTGTATATATTATATATATATATATATATATATATATATTTATATATATATATATATATATATATATATATATATACAGGGTGTCCCAGGAGGAAAGGGCATAACTTTGGGAAATGATAAAACAAAATATTCTAAGCCTAAATTCGTCTATAAGAAATATTCCAAATCTCGACCGGTATCCAGATATTGCATGTTGAAAATGGTATTTTCTTCAGTATTTCCCCGTAAGGCTGGCCTAGCTGTCCTAGTGCCTACCACACCTCCATCTTTCTGCACTTATTTTACCATGTTATTATTAAGATACTATAACTCTGTAAGTTGCAAAATGATTATAGACATAATTATTAGCTCACTTTGGACAAGTTAGAAATTATTTGACATGGGAGAGTCCATTACAGTGATACGGGGGAGGACACTAACTTAAACCTTCATTATCTTTATAACGGTTGAGATTTGGAGTTTTTGTTATTGAACATTTTATGCTTAGAATGCGTTGTTCTATCATTTCCCAAAGGTATGCCCTTTCCTCCTGAGACACCCTGTATATATATATATATATATATATATATATATATAATCTTTATGGCAGGGTGTTGATAGAGAGGATACTAAAGGGTATGGAAGGTGCAATAGGATAAGAGCAGTGCGATTTTAGGAGTGGCAGCTGGTGTGTGGATCAGATTTTTGCAGTAAGACAGCTATGCGAGAAGTATTTAGAGATCCATGAGAATATATTTTGGGCTTTTATGGATTTGGAAAAAGCGTATGATAGTGTGGATCGGGAAGCAATGTGGAAGGTGCTAAGGATGTTTAATATTGGAGGAAATTTGTTAAGAGCAGTTAAGAGTTAAGAGAGCAGAATATGTGTTAGAGTAGGAAAAATTGAGTTGAGTGAATGGTTTGAGGTAAATGTAGGTCTGCGACAGGGTTGTGTAATGTAACTTACGACAGGGCTGTGTAATGTAACCGTGGCTGTTTAATGTATATATGGATGGTGTGGTGAGGGAGGTGAAAATGAGAATTATGGGTAGAGTATTTTAAATATCTAGGAGGAATGATAAGCAGGAATGGAGGTATGGAAATAGAGGTAAAACAGAGAGTATGTGAAGGAAGGAAAGTTTTCGGAGCAATGGGAAGTTTGTGGAAGGTGAGAATTCTCGGAATGAAAGTTAAAAGTGCAGTGTCAAGGGATAGTTGTGACAAAAGTGATGTATGGGGCTGAGACATGGGCTCTGAAGAAATAAGGAGAGAAGAAACCTGGATGTGATGTTGATGAGCTGCTTGAGGAGTATGTGTGGAGTGACTCGTAGAGACAGATTGAAGAATGAAAAGATATGTAGGAGAGTGGGGCAGCAGGAACATTTGTCAGCCAGAGTAGACAGAAGGGTGCTGAGCTGGTATGGACATGTTGAGCGAATGGAAGATGAAAGGCTTACAAAGAGGATATGTGAGTCAGATACAAGGGGAGGTAGAGTGGTAGGAAGACCTCCATTGAGATAGAGAAACTGTGTAGGACAAGCGTTGAAAGATAGAGCAATGACTATAGATCAGGCAAAAGAAGTCGTAATAAATAGGAATGCATGGAGAATGCTAGTGAATAGATGAGTGTAAATGTGGTCGTTTAGGAGAGGGGGTCGAGTGACAGTTAGACTATGTAATAATCCGTCAGGCGTCTGGCCCAGGGAGCCGGTAGAAATTAAGGGTACACCTGGATACATTGTGAGCGGGCATTGTGGTGTGCTCGCTGAGTGTCTGCCTGCGGAAATCGGAGCCTCTCCGGGAGTTCTGGAATCTGGGAATCTTGCTGGAGACCCCAAATGGGCCTGGGTCTCTGGATATTTCTATTGGACGACCTACTGAAGATGTGTGTGATTTTTTTATTTTTATTTATTTTTTATTTATTTTTTGTTAGGGCTCTCTCTCGAGTCGGCAACCCCCAATACAAAAAAAAAATTATACAAATACAAAAGTAAATACATAAAAAAATGGGGTATGTGCCAGAGTATACAGTACATAATACTGTATATATATTCATATATATATATATATATATATATATATATATATATATATATATATATGTGTAGCCAGGGAGGATATTTTCTTTCAGGCAGGTCAGATTAAAATAATAGGCACAGTTTGCATTATTGAGTTTTTTTTTTATACTCTCAATTTTTCGTACAGTTTTTCTGGTATTTTCAGGAAGTTGGTGAAGGAGGTTTGCAAAGGGTTCCGACGTGTCAATGGGCGCAGCCATCATTATCAAGGAGAAGTGAAGTTAGAAGGTGATAAGTTGAGTTTATATAGGCGATACAAGATCAAGAGAGGGTTTATTGTGCGATAATAATGCGCACAATAAATAATGCGCACAATAAACCCTCTCTTGATCTTGTATCGCCTATATAAACTCGACTTCTAACACCTTCTAACTTCACTTCTCCTTGATAATGATGGCTGCGCCCATTGGAACGTCGGAACCCTTTGCAAACCTCCTTCACCAACTTCCTGAAAATACCAGAAAAACTGTACGAAAAATTGAGAGTATCAATAAAAAACTCAATAATGCAAACTGTGCCTATTATTTTAATCTCACCTGCCTGAAAGAATATATATATATATATATATATATATATATATACTGTATATATATACCGGTATATATATATATATATATATATATATATATATATATATATATATACAGTATATATATAAATATATATATATATGAATATATATATATATATATATATATATATATATATATATATATATATATATATACTGTATATACTGTATATATGGAGAGGGAGGAAAAGCACCGGAATCATCTAAAGTGGAGTTTTTAGCGAAAGTTTGAGCGAAGAGTTCTGCTTTGTCAGAGGAAGAGTGCCGTCAGAGTGGAATAGTAGAGAGAAAGACGAGGGAATAAAATTGTTGGAGAGGTTTTTGGCTAAATGCCGGAAATCTTGGTAAGAACTAAAACATTTGTTATTGATGAAAGAGTTTTTGGTTAGTCGAAGAATAGATTTACTCAAATTAGGAAGGATCTCTAGCAATTATATGGATCCGAACTATCTCGATCAACCATTTAAACTTTTACAGATTCTTCCTAAGATGCATACAATCGTCTAAATATAGCTAGAATAAAATGTAACAAACGTCGATGGTACAGAAAGGATAAAGCGGATTTATTCAGCTTTGGAAGGATATCAACCTGTTAAAAGGTAGCAGACTATCTCAATATTTTTGTTTAGCTACCATATATCTTTCCTTAGTTTCATTAAGTCGTCTAAATGCAGCTGAAACAAAAACAAGAAGACTTCGCCGGTACTGTAAGGGTTAAGTTGGGTTCAGTCGGAAAGTTGTGGCGGAGTATGGAAATGAAATGGAAGTGAAGGATAAACGTAATTTTCATGGTATGGTCGTTGTGAATATGCACGTCGACTTTGACCTCAAATATCTCCCAAACCAAATTACTTAGAGACTTAATGAAAATTGCTAAAAATAATATAAGGATCCCTTAATATTGTGTTAGTAAATTATAGATTTTGAATGGTAATTAGTATTTTTAAATAATTTAATAAAAAAATAAGTAGATGATTTAAGTTAGTCTTACTTAAAAAATGAAAACAAATACTAAATTCGTCCTGAGGGTGCTGGGACTCCGAGGTTGTGGATGGCAATGGTGGGGCTGATTGGTGTATGAGGACGATCCTGTAGTCTCCATACGTTGAGAGAAATGCGAAGTTGCAAAAAGGGTTAAAATTTCGACCCTCTAAAAAATTTGACCCATTTTCAAAAAATCTTTTTGATACCTAAATATACTTGAAATCAAACCAAAATCAACATAGTGCTTCCTACAGGCTTCTATTATAATACCGAAGGGTAATAATCGAGATCTGCGTAACATAGACACTACAATAAAATATTATATGGTGGTAACTGAAATCATGTCATGAAAAATTCCTTACCCAAAGTATGGCAACATCAGACCCACAGTATGGCAACATCAGACACACTAACCTGCGTGAGCTTGTTCCCTCACCATCTGGCTAAGATGCCTATTACTTCCAGATCAATTTCTCAAGTCACAATATCACTTATGTACACTTTTCGATTTAAGTAAATGTCACTAACGAGGTAGGGATGTTGCAAATTTGCAACAGATATATCCTGTTTGAGCAGGTTCTCATGTTGCTGGGTGAGCAGCACCTCCACACCCGACTGAGGCCCACAGCATACTGACTGCCTGCAGGCCGATAACTGAGAAAATGGCCATGTGGGGTGTGCAGACTCCAAAGAACTTGTTTTGCGCAGCACGCCCGTGCAAATCGGCAACGGCACTTAATCAATCACATTAATCAGTCCCGAAACCAAACACCTCCCAATGAAATAAATGAAGGCATGTGATCGTCCCGGGATTCGAACCTGGAATACCACATACAAATCCTAAATACTCCAACCACCAAACCACCAACACCTTTAAAGGTTAATTACATGACTACGATATTATATCCATTTATCGAATACTGGATATCAATCCAAGCATACACTCATACCCAACTGCACACTGAACAGTGTATTGTTCAAGTGAAAAGAAAGAACAATTTATGGGGCACAAATCTACCCGTGACTTTTACTCAAAATAATGCAATTAATAAATATAATGTGTGTGTGTATCGATGCGTATATACGAAGGTGTTTAGTGTGTAATAAATATTATGTTTGCTTACACCTGTGTACGTTTTTATTAGAAAATTTGCTCCTGCCTTTTTAAGGAAAATCATCATTCGCCACCGTCACAAGTAACACTTTTCCCGACATTCAATTGCCGTCCTTTTAACTTTATTCTGGCTACTATGAGACGATTGTATTCAGTTTAAAAAGGGCGATCAGGAACTAACAAGGTTCAAACTATCCCACTTAACCATTTTTACTACCACAGATCCTTCTTAAGCTGCACAAAATCGTCTAAATATAGCTTGGATAAAATTCAAAAGACATCGCCGGTACAGAAGGGGTTAAGGGATATGCAGGAATTGAGTTACTTTGATAAGCCTCTCAATGTTTTAATATTTTGTCCAGTTTATTGTTCTGTCCAGTTCGTTACATACTGTATAGGCTACTTGCCTCTTCACCCTCTACTTTCCCCTTGATAACCCCCCCCCCCCCCCACCCCGAATATATGAATATTCTTTTACTCGACATTTATTGTACTATCTATCTATCTATCTATTGCCTGACGCCGTGATCCCCGAAGGGGTGGCCACGAACGAACCGCCCCCATGCACCTCTGTCCCCAGTCAGTCGACGCCCCTCCCCCCAACCAGCACCGCCTTCGTTCATGTAGTTCCTCACTCCATCCTTCCACCTCATATTCGGTCTACCTCTCCCCCTCTGTCCCTCCACCTCGCTCTCGTACACCCTCTTAGTCATTCTCTCGCTTTCCATACGTTCCATATGGCCGAACCATCTCAAGTTGTTCCTTTTCACACTTTCCAGCACATCTACCTCCACACCACACCTCCTTCTTACTTCCTCATTAGTCTGTCTATCCCTCCATGTAACTCCGCACGCACTCCTTAAGTAATTCATTTCCACTGCTCTCACTCTTGGTCTGAGTCTCTCAACCAACGTCCATGCTTTGCTTCCGTAAGTCAGTGTCGGGATTACCACACAGTCATGCAAGGACTTCTTCACTTCCATACTGACCACCCTATTTCTTGTTACTGCTTTTAGCGTTTCTACAACCCTCTTCCCCTGTTGTACCCTCTCCCGCACCTCTTCATCCATAGTCCCATCTTTACTCAACACACTGCCCAGATACTTAAAAGAGTTGACGATCTCCATAGCCTGACCGTTCAGCTTCACCTCACACTCTGTGACTTCACCCCTTTCGAAGACCATAACCTTGCTCTTCCCCGTATTTACCTTCAAATTCCGTTTTTCGCACACTGTTCCAAACTCATTTACCAGACCCTGCAACTCCCATTCATTATCACTCATCAGAACTGTATCATCCGCAAACAGCAGTATAGGTAGCTTCCACTCAATTCCCTCCCTTTTCAGCGATACACCAACATCCACTGCTCTTGATAGTATTTCTTTCATAACTCCATCCATATATACAGTAAACAACCACGGGGACATCACACACACCTGTTTCAAACCAACATTCAGGTCAAAGAACTCGCTCTGCTCACTCTCCACACGTACTGCCGCCTTTGCACCCTCATACATGCTCTTCACTGCTTTCAGCAACTTGCCCTCTACTCCGTATATTCTAAGTACTTTCCACAAACCTTCTCTATCCACTCTGTCATAGGCCTTCTCCAAGTCCATAAAGGCAACACACACCTTTTGTTTCTTCTCCAGATACTTCTCCACAACACAATTCAGGGTAAAAATCTGATCTACACATCCTCTTCCCTTCCTAAAACCTCCCTGCTCGTCGCCTATCCATTTCTCCGTTCTCACTCTCACTCTCTCAATCACTACCCTACTGTATACCTTCCCTACTACGCTTAGAAGACATATTCCTCGGTGGTTACCACACACTCCTCTTTCCCCTTTGCCCTTATATAGGGGGACTATTATGCCAGTCTTCCAGTCATCGGGTGCACTCCCCTTCTCCCATGCTAGTTTGCACATTTTCCATACCCATTCTATCACTATCTCACCACCATACCTCAACATTTCCCCACACACTCCATCTGTTCCTGGTGCTTTCCCCAACTTCACTCTTTTCATGGCTTCCCACACTTCTGACCTCCTGATCCCCACCTCCTCCTCCACTACTTCTCTTCTTCTCCCTCCCATACCATATCCAGCTATGTTTGTTGGCTCTTCATTCCTTTCATTTAGCAACTCACTGAAGTACTCCCTCCATCTTTCGACTCTCTCTTGCTTCTCGGCTAGCATTCTCCCATTCTTATCTTTCACACCCTTACTGTTTCCCTTGCTACCTTCCCTAACTTTCTTGACTTCTTTCCAGAACAGTTTCTTACTCTCCCTCCATTTTACACTCAGATTCCTTCCAAATTCCTCATCTACTCTTCTCTTACTTTCCTTCACTACTCTCTTCACCACCCTCTTACTCTCCACGTACCTCGCTCGTTTCTGTCTCTCGGAATCTTCATTCCCTCTACTACCCAACCACTCTCTATATGCTTTCTTCTTTTCTTCCACAGCTATTCTTACCTCTTCTGTCCACCATGCTGTACCTTTCACTCCCCTCCCTCTTCTCCTCACTCCACACACCTCCTCACATGCTGCACAGATCTCATCCTTAAACACCTTGCTCATCTCCTCCACTTCCTCCATAACTTCCAGGTCGAACCCACCTAGTCGTCTTTCCACTGCTCTCCTGTACTCCTCCCTGACTTCCTCCTCCTGCAACCTCTCCACCCTCCTCACCATTCCACCCTCCTCTCGCCTCCCTCCCGCTCTCCTCACCCACTTCTTTTGTATCCTAACCTTAGCTACCACTACATAATGATCAGACAGACCCCCTCCAATACCCCTATACACCCTAGCATCCATCACAGATTTCTTCATTCGTTCATCCACACATACATAATCAATCAATGACTTTCGTTCCACCACTGTCTTATCCTTCATCGTCAACATCCGTTTCCACGTGTACCTGTGGATCATTCTGTGTCGGAAGAAGGTGTTGGCTATCCACAGCCTCCTCCCCACACATACGTCCACAAGTGCACTACCATTCCCATTCACCTCTGATGGTACCCCCCACCCTCCCACCACTCCCTCAACTTTCCTATCACCCACCTTACCATTCATATCCCCAATCAGAAATATTCTTTCATTCTTGTCAAACTTCTCCAGGCACGCCTCCACATTCATCCAGAACTCCTCTTTCTTTCTTTCAAGTATATGCTCTTTCGGGGCATACACGCATACAATCACCCACGTTTGTATTCCTACTTTCATTCTCACCCACACAATCCTTGAACCCACAGACCCATACTCTCTTACACATTCCTTGTACTAACATTATTAATTATCTCCCCCCAATGGGGAGAGGGTGGTAGTGAGGGGGGGGGGGGTTATACAGAATAATACAATATTTAGTGCAAATATTCCTTGGGTTATTTTACATGCTACATTAACGCATAATTATATTCGATACTTTAAATGTGTCTGTTTGTATGTGTGTCTATATGTTTGATCACATATTATCTTTCGATTACACATAATTAGACCCTATATTTATTACCCAAAAGGTTCCTAATAAACAATGGTTGTCATTGGATGAAAACCAAGACCCCCATTCTTGGACCCCGTCAATAACACCTACACACACACAATGAACAAACATCAATCCTTAATTTCCCCCACTGTCAACATTAGGGAACTATTAATGGTCTTTGTGTTTTCTTCTGGCTGCACAACCCTATCTACAAACACTAATTCCTCAGACTTTCTGTTTATGAAATACAATTGTATATCCAAGAGAATTATTCAAGTACTGTTTGTCCCAACCAGTGTAGCTTAAATGGCAGCCATATACCGATGATATGCGCATACCATACAGAGGCGTTTTATATATTGATATGAATGAACGTTTCATTGTTGCATCACATAATTGTAGCTAAATTATAAAACTGAAAAGTGTTAGTACAATAAGTGTTAAGCTCACCGTCCTTGGTACTATTGTCTTCCTCCACCCTATATATGTCACTATTTGGTATCATGCATTTGTATTTTGCTCATCAAAACTGTTTATCAACACATTGTAGAGTTGTTTTGTCTATGTGGATCTAGGAGAAAAAAGGCAGGCTGCTTGTAACGAGTGTCTCCCCCAGATCCAAAAGAGTGACAGAGAGCCAAATTTCATTGTGGTCAAAATACCTGAATACACAAAGTTTAAAGCAGTCTTAATTATAGGATGAACGGAAGATTGGTTGAGGAAGAGTTCTCTCCCGCAAGGGAGGTGGTATGCACTGAGAGAGCTCTGAAGAACACTGACTGTTGTAATAACGATAGAAGAGTGAAAGAGATGCAACATTGCAGCATGTAGAGATAAATTGTAGGGCTAATAAGAGGAAGTGAGCTGATGAGGCGAAATGCTTTTGATTCTACTCATTCGAGAAGTGCGGTATGGGTGGAACCTCCCCTCACATGCAAACAATACTTGATACATGGGTAAGCTGTGCCCCTATAGAGAGCAAGAAGCTGTATGGGGGTAAGGAACCCACAGAGACGGTTGAGCCCATATAACTTCTGGAAAGCAGTTTTTAGCAAGAGTGGTAAAATGTTATTTCCAAGAAAGGTTGGAGGACAAAATACACCAAGAATATTGAGAGAAGATCAAGGGTTGATTTGTGTATTGTTGAAGAGTAATTGATAGTCTTGTGAAGGATTGCGGGGGTAGATAGAGGCAGAAATTGGGTCTTGGAGGCATTAAAAGTAACAAGATTATCTCGGGCCCATTCAGAAATAATTGGCTGATCAGAAGATAGGCAGTCTATGGCCTCGTCATTTGACTTTTGGAGTGATTGCATGCTAGGTTGTTGTGAAAAACAAATTGAATAAAATAGTCATCAGCATATGAGTGGATGGGACTAGAGGTACAGTTAACAAGATCATTAATGAATATTAGAGAGAGAACTGGAGATAAGACAGAACTCTGAGGAACACCGGAGTTGATAGGTGGAGTAAGTGAGCGATGGCCATACACAACTGCAGCTATGGAACGGTCAGAAAGGAAATTGGAAATTAGAGACAAAGGCATAGATAGAGGGATAGAAACAGAAGAAGGGTAGTTTGGATATTAAAGATTTGATCCAGACTCTATCGAAGGATTTCGATATGTCTAGCGCAATAGAAAGAGTCTCACTGAAGTCACAAAGGGAGGATGACCATGAGTTAGTAAGATAAGCAAGGAGATCTCCAGTAGAGCGGCCCTTAACCCTCAATTTGCGGTGACCGTGATATGACGGTCATATAACGCTCTTTGAGAGTTAAGGAAACCATAATGGTGATCTGAAAGTAGATTATTGTAAGATAAATGCATAAGAACTTTTGCGTTCAGAACAGTTAAACAAACTTTAGAGTTCTAGGAAATTAGAGCAGTTGGAAGGTTGCGAGCGGTTACCCTTCTTCGGGACAGGTTGAATGGGAACAAGCTTCCAGCAAAAAGGAGAGACGTTATAAGAAAGTGTTTGCCTAGGCAGGGAAGAACAGTTTTTAAGTACAACAAGAGGAACACCATCTGGTCTATACGCCTTCTTAGTAATATGCTCAGAGAGGGCAGAAAGTACATCCTTAAAAGAGAGTATGATATTAGGCATAAGAGAGGGGTGGAGAGGGAGGAATAGCACCGAAATAATCCAAGATGGTGTTTCTAGCGAATGTTTTAGCGAAGAATTCTGCTTTGTCAGAGGAAGAAATGACGGTGGTGCCGTCAGAGTGAAAAATGGGAGGGAAAGATGAGAAAGTCAAATTGTTGGAGAGGTTTTTCGCTAGATACCAGAATTCTTGGTAAGAACTAGATTAGGAGAGTTCAGAACATTTGTTATTGATGAACATTTTTTGGGTAGTCGATGAACAGATTTGGCTTGATTCCGGCAGAAATATAAAAAACACTGGATTCTTGAGTTTGAAGTAGACTGTATTGCTTGAATGCTTCCTCCTTATTGCGGACAGCAGTATATCAAGCGTAAGTAAACCAACATTTTGTTTTTAGATTGAGAGAAAGAAAATAGAATGTATGCCTCCATGCCTGAGAGGATTACCATGGGAAATCAAAGAAGTACTGCCGAAGAGCCTCCCAGTTGGCAGCACAAAAATGCTATAAGCGCCGTCAGCTGGAAGGATCGAATGGTCATACTGAAGAGATAGGACAGCTAACAGAGACAAGGTTGTGATCGGTTGAGCCCAACGGAGAGAAAAGGTATACAACACATGTAAGGATTAGAAGTTAGAAATAAGTCAAGAATGTTGGACAGGTCTCCAAGGCAAGAGTTGCCTTGGATATTTCACATATGAAGGTTTTGAAAGTCATTGTGTGAACTACTGTACACTGGTCATGAAACCAGTGTACATCAGTTAACGTAATTACAATACAAGGTTATACAAAGTGTATATGCGCTAGAATACAACTACTGCGTTCAATGACAATGTGATTTAAGTGGAAAGTGAATATTCTCTATTTGTTTATATTCATCAAAGCAATTCATGTGATTCTCTCTGATGCACTTTCCTGAGAACAAACAAAAATGAAGCCCAGCCGGTAGCATGGAAGGTGCAAATGAAGGAAAGAAGGTTATTACATAACCAACGGCAGCTGTCACACATTCTGTGAACGCAAAAAATGGTAAACCCCTGCCGAACGACCCTTTATACCTTCCCGCCAATGCTGGATCCGGGTGGATCGTTGAATTATCGGAATTTGGGCTCGCTTACAAATGCACAAAAATATGGCCTAACCTAGGTTATGTATACTGTATATCCAGAGGCAGTACTCGTCGTTATCTTTCGATGGGTGAAGACTAGAAGTCACTAGACTAAGTGATTATGAAAATAAGTAGGTCAGTTCTCTGCAAATAAATGGCCTAACCTAGGTTATTACATATCAGAAGCAGTACTAAGTGTTATCTTGCGATGGGTGAAGACTAGAACACTGTACATTAACCCTTATTTAGCGGGTGGTAAGGTATTTTACACTGTACCGCTCAGCGGGCATAATCCCGAAATATTCGCTCAGTTTCACTCGCCCTAGCGCCCTTACTATGGCTCCAATGCGAACGAAACTATCATTTTTGGAAAGAGCAACTCTTCGTCTCCCCATATAAGTCTATGAATGGATGTTATGAATGAGTGTGTAGGGTGGAAAGAGGTGAGGAAGAGGAGGTACTTTTTGGTCTATTTCCCGGGCGCGTTCGGTTGCGT
Source organism: Paralithodes platypus (assembly GCA_032716605.1). NCBI lineage: Eukaryota > Metazoa > Arthropoda > Malacostraca > Decapoda > Lithodidae > Paralithodes > Paralithodes platypus. The sequence goes on along the minus strand of CM064480.1, from coordinate 14,359,723 downwards.
TCGCTTTGGCCTGACTTCGGCCTCTCGCGCGTCTACTATTCCTTAGGTAATCGGTCTTATTTTTCTCTTATTTCTCCTTATTTCTGTATTCTCTCTCTCTCTCTCTCTCTTTCTTTCTCTCTCTCTCACTCCTGTCTGTCTGTCTGTCTCTCTCTCTCTCTCTCTCTGGCTCGCTCGCTTTCCCTCTCTCGCGCGCTCTGTCTCTCTCTCTCTCTTCCTCATCCGTATATGTAATTCTCATTATTATTTTCTCTAATCTCTCTCACTCCTCCTGTCTGTCTGTCTGTCTCTCTGGCTCGCTCGCTTTCCCTCTCTCGCGCGCTCTGTCTCTCTCTCTCTTTCTTTCTCTCTCTCTCACTCCTGTCTGTCTGTCTGTCTCTCTCTCTCTCTCTCTCTCTCTGGCTCGCTCGCTTTCCCTCTCTCGCGCGCTCTGTCTCTCTCTCTCTTCCTCATCCGTATATGTAATTCTCATTATTATTTTCTCTAATCTCTCTCACTCCTCCTGTCTGTCTGTCTGTCTCTCTGGCTCGCTCGCTTTCCCTCTCTTGTGATCCCTTTCTCTCTTCCTCATCCGTATAATTATGTATTTCTCATTATTATTTTCTCTAACTAATCCCTCTATTTCATTTATTTGCATGTAATATTTCTGTATTATTATATCTTTTTCACTCTTTCTTCAGTTCAGTTTCTGTATTCTCTCTATACGGTGGGAATGGTATTTCGTATGAGGGATGTGCAGCACAAATATTCAATCTTTCGTTGTTTGGTTGTTTGTATTACCGTAAGAAATTTACTGAACGCCTGCAAATAATACGCTATAAAATGCTTGCAATCAAACTCTCAAGCAATTTCAAGGTCACATGCAATTATAAATGTAGGCTATAGGTAGACCCAGAGAGGAAGAGACAAGAGAGAGAGAGTGTCGTGATAATATAACAATGTTACATATGTATCATATATATGAACAAATAATATATACGGTAGGCCTACATCTGTTCCCCACAATCATATAATGCCAAGCACAAATATTCAATCTTTCATTGTTTGTATTACCGTAAGAAATGTACTGAACGCCTGCAAATAATACGCTATAAAATGCTTGCAATCTCTCTATTTTCTCTAATCTCTCTCACTCCTGTATCTCTCTCTCTCTCTCTCTCTCTCTCTCTCTCTCTCTCTCTCTCTCTCTGGCTCGCTCGCTTCCCCTCTTCCTCATCCGTATTATGTATTTCTCATTATTATTTTCTCTAACTAATCCCTCTATTTCATTTATTTGCTTGTAATATTTCTGTATTATTATATCTTTTTCACTCTTTCTTCAGTTAAATTTCTGCATTCTCTCTCTCTCTGTTTCGCTTGCTTTGCAGGAATTTTGTTTTTGTTTTATATATAATATATACTAATTTACTTATCATTACTTACTATATCGTATAAACAATAGTAGGTAGCCAACTTACCATAATACCGATACACCAAACCGATCCGCATGCGTTTTTGTTTATCACCTGTTTACTAAAGTGCCACCATTATCGATTTTCTTGGAGCCGACTCGAGCGGGAGGGTTACCAATTGAAGTTAAATCCGCTAGCATATATTGTTAGATGTAAGACATGATAAATACCACTAGAAATATGAATTGGCAAAATCCATATAATATCACTTCGAAATTGTTCTGAAATTTCAAAACAAAACCGCTAGTGTAAGTCATTGCTGCTAGATCGAAGTAAAGGTCTCTAGATCTAGCGGAAGTCGCTATACGTATTGGCAGTACTGCACACTCATTCATTTCATTCATTCATTTTCTATTGAGCTCGTCCTGGAATCTTTACGACTCTGAATCTTACGATTGACGACGGTGATACGTTGTTGACATTGTTGTTGATGTTCCAGTGGAGGGATGAACAAAATATTGTCCTTGTCCAATAATAGCTATTTCATAGTCCCACAGGACTTATTTTGATATATTTATCAAATTTATTGAACGCCTGAAAATAATACGCTCTAAAATGCTTGCAATCAAACTTTCAAGCAATTACAAGGTCACATGCAATTATAAAAAGGTATATTGTAGACCACAATCTTCGCCAAGCTTCGTTGTTGCTTGTATTATCGTGAGAAATGTACCATACACCCTGGTTATCGTGAGAAATTTACCGAACGCCTGCAAATAATACGCTATAAAATGCTTGCAATCAAACTCTCAAGCAATTTCAATGTCAAATGCAGTATATGTAGACCCAGAGAGGAAGAGAATGACAGAGAGAGAGGGGAAGTCAAAAACATCTGCTAGGTGTGATTTCCCCTGAGAGGGAAGAGATTAGTTAGGGGCGTGCCCTGGCCTACATCAGACAAAGAGAGTACAAAGGAGTACAAACAAAGAGAGTGAGAAAGAGAGAGAGAGAGAGAGAGAGTCGTGATAATATAAAAATGTTACACATGTATCATATATATGAAAACATAATATATACGGTAGGCCTACATCTGTTCCCCACAATCATATAATGCCAAGCACAAATATTCAATCTTTCGTTGTTTGTATTACCGTAAGAAATTTACCGAACGGCCTACAAATAATACGCTATAAAATGCAAAGGAAATTTCTTGTAGAGTGCAATTTTGAGGACGTAATGTGCTCTGAGAGAGAGCGGAGCGGTGATTAGGAGCATAAATTACCTCAAGACCGCTCGCCACACAGGGAATTATATAAGGAAATTACCGTATTTTAGGGTTTTTTCACTCGTGTTTTACGATCGTTGAAAGACAACCAGTGATCGTAAAAGGATGGTTCGGGTGTCATTGGAAAGCTCAATTTACGCACTTTCAGGATACATACTTGTATTACGCTCTGGGTCTTGTTTATGCATGAAAAAGAGCACGGAACAACCCCATTTAGGGTAAACAAAAAAAACCGCTGGGCGGCACAGTGAAATATACTCCACCAGCCGCTCGTAAGGTGATAAAATGCTTGCAATCACATTTTCAAGCAATTATAAAATATAAATTGTACTTACCAACACCCACACCAGTATGTTCTTCGTCAGGAACGTCTCCAATTTGCTCAAGGGTCTGTCCAATATCAACCACAACATCCACCCCACGCAAATTATGCTTGGGGTGAAAGCCTATGATCGGGTTATTTTCGTCTTCCGAGTCATCCACACTACCAAAACTCTCACCCAGACCTTCGACGGTTTCATCCAACAGCTTATTAGAAAGTTCTGAAGAGTTCAGCATGATATCTAGTTCCTGGGTGGTAAGCCGGGCGTGGTTAGTAGGGTGGCGCGACGCACTAGGGATGGCGGCCACCGAATCGAACACGGGCAAATCTTGACCTTCCATTATGGCTGCTTGAGGGTCACTTAGTCACGGTCACGCAGTGGGGATGTGTGGGTGGGCCCTTGTAGTACACCGCCTGACCACCAAGTTTCGCTTTCCACCTAAATTAGGGCGGGAATACGCCCACGGACTTAAGTCCGACCCCGCCATTTAGTCCAATTTTTTCGTATCGGACTTAAGTCCGACCCCGCTAAATAAGGGTTAAGCATTTATTGTGTGAGGTGGGAAATAAAACTGAGTGTTTTGTGATGCTACGGAGAACTGTTTGAATTCAGCGACATAGTATAGGCGGCCACGGCTACGGTCTACAGTATTTACATTCGTTCAACAATTTTTTATTGATTAGTGCTTAACCCCTTATTAGCGGGGCCCGACTTAAGTCCGTATAGAGAACACCTGCCCAAAGAGCGGGGCCCGACTGTAGTCTGTGCGCAATTTTGGAGCAATATTGCCTCTGAGAGAGAGACGAGCGGTGGGCGGAGCGTAGGTCGGGCTCTGACCGTTCGCCACAGTTCCCGTGGGCCTACTGACGTTTACTCCACACACATCCACCCTCCCTCCCTCACTACACAGGGTATTATGTCAAGAAATTACCGTATTTTAGGGATTTTTCCTTCGTCTTGCACGATCGTTGCAAGAGAACGCGTGGTCGTAGGAGGATGGTTCTGGTGTCATTGGAAAGCTGAATTAACGCCCTTTCAGGGATACATAATTGTATTAGGCTCTTGTTTATGCATGAAAAAGAGCACGGAAACAAGGCCATTTAGGGTAAAACCACCCGCTTGGCGGATAGTAGAAATTCCATACGGGCCCGCTCGTAAGGCGTTAAGTATTATGTATTAATATTAATTGTATTGGTTTTTTGATTACTGATCTATTTCACCATTGTAGCAATTCCTCAGTCACTGTCGACTGCTCATCGTTTGAGACTCAGGAAAATCAATACAAGCTTTTGTTAGGCCTGCATGCAAGCAAGAGTATCCTGACTGACTGGCTATGTTTTTTTGTACTTGTTGGTTATACGGACCATCCCGCTAAGACAGCAACACTTTTTCTAGTGGGGTTTTAAGTGGTTTTAAGCCATGAAATAATGCTATGGAACTAATTCCGCCAGCCGGGCAGTATGGGGCACACTCGATATGGAGCTATAGAGTTCAGCCGGGCGAGGATTGCTAAGTACTTTCTATCAAGAGAATGGGGAATAATTTGAATGAAAACTAATTCATTCAGTCGAACACTAAAAACAGAAAAGAAACTCATCGAGAAGACGTTCCTGAATTATCAAATGAAAATACATATATGACTGTCTCTGCATTTTACGGTAGTTAAGATGAGCAGTATTTTTGTGTTTATATGTGCATGAAGGAGACAAAATGCAAAGCTGCCTGTAACAAGTGCTCCTCTCAAGGTTGAAAGAGTGACAGACCCAAAATCAAGGTATGTTAGAGGTAATTTAGGTGGGTTAGGAAGAAGTGTGGTATGCTTGTTAAGTGTAGTGAAATTAAGAGTAGGAGGTGGCGTTTGAGAGAGTTAGCTGGATTAGTATGTGTGTAGGAGTGGTACAAATAAAAGCAGTGGTGGAAGCAAGCCAAATGAAATAACAGTTCCAGCAACTCCTTATCGCATGCCTATAGGGCCTCCCCTGGGTACTGCCCTGTTTGATTGGTGCCTGCTATCTTCCCATGCTTCAGTAATATATATAGACATGAATTACAAACACAGGTGGATATACAAATATGCTACAATGTATAACGAAAAATGAATTACAAGGCCAGATATAAATACATTTAACTATTTTGATATCAGAATGATGGTTACTGTCAGAACTTCACACTGCCTCACTCTGTTGGTGTTACTCTGGTACTGATGGTTACTGTCAGACCTTCACTCTGCCTCACTCTGTTGGTGTTACTCTGGTACTGATGGTTACTGTCAGACCTTCACACTGCCTCACTCTGTTGGTGTTACTCTGGTACTGATGGTTACTGTCAGACCTTCACACTGCCTCACTCTGTTGGTGTTACTCTGGTACTGATGGTTACTGTCAGACCTTCACACTGCCTCACTCTGTTGGTGTTACTCTGGTACAGATGGTTACTGTCAGACCTTCACACAGCCTCACTCTGTTGGTGTTACTCTGGTACTGATGGTTACTGTCAGACCTTCACACTGCCTCACTCTGTTGGTGTTACTCTGGTACTGATCGTTACTGTCAGACCTTCACACTGCCTCACTCTGTTGGTGTTACTCTGGTACTGATGGTCACTGTCAGACCTTCACACTGCCTCACTCTGTTGGTGTTACTCTGGTACTGATGGTTACTGTCAGACCTTCACACTGCCTCACTCTGTTGGCGCTACTCTGGTACTGATGGTTACTGTCATACCTTCACACTGCCTCACTCTGTTGGCGTTACTCTGGTACTGATGGTTACTGTCAGACCTTCACACTGCCTCACTCTGTTGGCGCTACTCTGGTACTGATGGTTACTGTCAGACCTTCACACTGCCTCACTCTGTTGGTGTTACTCTGGTAATGATGGTTACTGTCATACCTTCACACTTCCTCACTCTGTTGGTGTTACTCTGGTACTGATGGTTACTGTCAGACCTTCACACTGCCTCACTCTGTTGGTGTTACTCTGGTACTGATGGTTACTGTCAGACCTTCACACAGCCTCACTCTGGAAAAAAGAACTGTTAACTTCCAACATGCTGTGTATTTTTGTTATATAGCAACATTATGCAAGTATATGTCTGCTAATTACTCAAATGGTCAACTATAGTACGAAATGCTACTTGTATGAACCATATGTATTTTAGATTTCCCTCAAATAGCATTCTGTGGAAAGTTGTGCTATTTTTGTGTTCTAAGGACTGTCCACTCTGAACCAATTAAATGTTCCATCAGCCTCCACTACGCTCGTCCCTATGCTGCTCTTTGTCCTGTTACACCAATATTGTTCAGTCTCGCAGCCAATTATCTTTTCTTTGGCTTCACCTACATCAATGTCACTAACTTCAGATTTCCCTTCAGAAATTCTTGAAATTTGAGATTTTGTTTAGTTAGAGTTCAGTAAATTGTACTAAATATTTGTACAGTATCATTTTTGTCCTATATAGGACAGGAATTACTTAAATTCAGAGTTAATGTAGTTCATGAATGTTTTGTGGAAATCATAATTTGTTGTTTTACCGCCTGCAAGCCAAGTAATAGTAAATAATGTGTAGCTCTACAAAAGAAAAGCTCATAGACGGAATAGACGTGATTATAAATATAAATGTCAAATATGACACCAAATTTGACCAGTTATATTATATTTTAGAAGGCAAACTAAAACATGAAAATTAACCTTCGCAACAAAATATATACAAAATAGACAATACATGCATTAATCAGATTATACAATACCATATGTTTACGTAGTAATTACTTTGTTACTCCGAGCTGCTAGGCGTCACTCGGTTCTTTTTTGTTTAATTATGGATCACCAGAAATTATCAAAATCCTTATTGTTTATTATCTCCATAGCTCTTATTTGGAATTCTCACAGGTGCGGAACGAGTGTTAGTTGTGTGATAAATGGCTTAAAATGAGGTACACGTATAGATGGTCACATACATTTGCATTTGTTTTTTTATGTGGATGAGGGAGACAAAAGGGAGAACTGCCTGTGATGAGTGCCTTCCACAAAGTTGAAAGAGTGACAGGGTCAAAATCTAGGAATGTGTGAGCCAAAATGTCTGGACACACGGAGTTTGAAGCAATTTAAGACATAGGATGAGGGAAAGATGGATTCAGGGAGAGAGTTCCAGAGCTAAGCTATTGAATAGAAGAAAGACTGGTAGTATCGTTTCACTCTTGAGTTAGAGACTTGCACAGAGTAGGGGTGGGATTGTGTTGCAAGACGGGTACTATGTACCCTACATAGAGGAGGTGGTATAGACTGAGTGGACGTGAGTTAAAGAGACGAAAGGCTTTCTTTTCTACTTTGTATAGAAGTGCTGTGAGAGAGGATCCTCTCCACACATGCGAACAATACTCATTAAATGGATGCACTGTGCCCCTGTACAGAGCAAAGAACTATCCAACTCTAGCTCTTCCCAAGCCTGCTGGTATCTAGCCTAATACTCTCCAACAATTTTTCTTCTTTGTCTCTCCCTCCTCTTTTCCACTCTGACGGCACTACCATCACTTCTTCTGACATAGCTGAACTCGTCGCTAACACTTTTGCTAATTACTCCACTTTGTATGATTCAGGTGCTATTCCTCCCTCTCCACACCCTTCTCTCCTACATATGCCTAACATCATAATCTCTTACAAGGATGTACTTTCCACCCTCCCTTGTGTTAATACTAAGCAGGCGTATAGATTGGATGGTGTTCCTGATGTTGTACTCAAAACCTGTGCTTCCGTGCTGACTTCCTGCCTAGGCAAACTCTTTTGTCTCTGTCTCTCCTCTAATGTCTTCCCTTCTTGCTGGAAGTTCGCTCTCATTCAACCTGTCCCAAAGATGGGTGGCCTCTCTCAACACTCCAACTATCGTCCAATATTCTTACCTCAACATTTCTTAAGCATTTATCTTCTCATAACCTACTCTCTGACCGCTAGTATGGCCACAAGACTTACACAGTACACTGATGAATATATGGACTCCTGTTGGTGGAAACAGCAAGGTAGATGGTTCTGTCAGTAGAGGCAAAAAGATAAATGTATACAAATGGGCTGATAACACTTCTTCTGAAAAAAAAAAAAAAGCCAACTGAAGCCATCTCTGGATTCACCGGTGGTGTCCGATTGTCTGGAAGTCAAAGAGTAACATATGCTTGTACATAGATGCCTAAACAGCGGAGTAGACAACTAAATTGAGCAATTATGTCTGCACTGGCAAAACGAGCTGCCAAAGACCCTGGCCAAGTGGAGCCGAGATACGAAGCCTAAGAAGCCTGTGCGATACCTAAATAAATATCTGACACAGGTACACCCCGGAGCTAAGATCAGAGAAAGCAGCCAATGTGAGACGCTGACGAAGTAGCTGATGGAGAGATGCTGATGTCTACGCTACCAGTTCTTCGACAGATATAAACCTTGAGGCACCAGCATAATATATTGTTGTCAAAATATTTACTCCAACGAACTTGCCCGCAACACTGTATTGTAAATATAACGTTATTGTATAATTATGTATATGCCCAAGTTGTTTTAATATTTCTTTTGTTTTCAGTCTCTCGCCTAGTATCTATAAAAACAGCCTTTATAATGTTAGCACTTCATATACCGTTATATATATATATATATATATATATAGTTACATATAGTTACATATAGTAACATAGATACACAGACTACACAGACCTTGCGGTCCTTAATAGGTAGTCCGGACTTAATGCTCAAATAAAATTTGCTACAAAGTGGAAGGCAAAGATGAAGGCTCTCTCCCCACCCACCTCTCCCTACGACCGTTTGTCGGCATGAAATTAAGTTGGGGAAAGAAGTCCCCCAGCAGAATGAGAAAAAAAACTTCTAATGGGAAATTTATAGTAAAGAACGAAGATGCGAAATAGTATAAACTACTGATGCTTAATCTGATTTTTTTTTTTTTTTTTTTTTTTTTTACTATATTATTCCCACCTTAAAATGAATGTCTAGACATCTTTTGAATGTGTGAATTGTCTTACATTGTACCACGTTCTTAGGCAATATGATAAAGTGGTACACTGTAAGACAATTGACATATTCAAGAGAGAGATAGAGAGAGAGAGAGAGAGTTACATCAAGTATTTTATATATCAGAAAAGCCACCAGGAACTTAAGGGGAGATCTCCACTTGTGGGATTTTTTTCTTGACCCCTTTCTCCCTCACGTTTAGCCCCATTGTTTTTGATATTATAAAACGTTCGCCCCATTAGTTTAGCGATTTTAAGAACTTTCACCCCATATTAAGACCTTTCGTGCCATTCAGGTGTCGATTTTATCCTGGCGAGCGATAGCGAGCCTGTAATTTAAGACCAACCGGCCTTCGGCCGGGACATTTTTCTACCGAAAAATGTACACATTTATCTTGAAAGGGGCTCAAGGGGGTGTAATTTCAAGCTTGATGGAAGTTTAGGAAACACACTAAAAACCTCCCCTTAACCAAAGCCATTGGTCAGTGAGTGGACACATTATACAACCAGGGGAACGGAGGAGGAAAACAAAATAATGGAAGATTTTAGGAATAGGCCATGACGGAAAGAAAGAAGAACAACTGGAGGGAAGAGTAGGAATGCAAGGAGGGGAAATAATATGGAAAATAGAAAATAGGAAGGGAGGCAAGGGAAAAGAAGAGGTATATGATTGTAGGAAGGTAATGATAATAAATATGGGAAGAGAAAGCATATTGGAAGGAAAAGAAGGTACAGTATATGGAGGACACGAATAACAGCAGAGAACAAACACAGAGGAGGACGATGTATTGGAAGGAAAAGAAGGTACAGTATATGGAGGACACGAATAACAGCAGAGAACAAACACAGAGGAGGACGATGTATTGGAAGGAAATACGAACACAGATTAAAATCACATTTCGATGTCCTGTTAACATTATGTTCATTGAATAATTCATTGCATATTTTAGCTGCAAATAGCTCCACCTGAGCTTAATGTCTTAAATGTTGTGTATGATGTATCCTATGTTATTCCCCTATTTAATTTTGCTTTTTAGTTTAATTTAATTTGTGTTTTTGCCTTATGATCTACGATGAAATGTATCTGTATATCTGTTGATCTATAAATAATTGTCTTTATTCCATTTTCCTCTCGTATTCTTTCCCTGTATATTCTCTTATATCCTAGTACAGTTCTTACCAATCATTCACTCTCTAGGCTTCTCTATACAGTACCACATAATTATTAACTGTTGATCCTCCCCTGTATATTTTGTTCTGGTCCTGTAAGTAATCTTGGCCACTCCCTCCCTCACATTCTGTTGTCACTTTCTATGCCATTTTCTATTTCATGTTATACTATTTTCCTCTATATGTGTTTTTTTTTTTTTTTTTTATATCTTTCTTTCAATATATCTTCTCAGCTCATCTTTCGTTCAATCTTATTATACGTTACCCTTATAGTTCCCCAACTCTATATTCTTATTTGTCTTTGTTTTATGTACTCCTGGGCCTCGGGTGACAGGCTCTCCCGCTCCCAGTACTAGCTTCCGTAGGCCCCTGGTGACGAGATATCCCTTGATTATGGCCCTGTCACTCTTTTAACTGTGGGAGAGGCACTCGTAACAGGCAGTTTTGCCTTTTGTCTCCTACATCCACATAGACAAAAAGAAGAACAAAGCTGAATACAATCATGTAATAGTAGTCAGATTATAATGGAAAGAACGTCACTGGTACTGAATGGGTTAACATTTGGGAAATTGTTACTTCTGGCATATCGAATGATCCCTATTTTAAACACTAGTATTTTGTGACTTTTCTTGGTGCCTGTGTGTATGAAGATAATACTGCAATAACAAGAGCCCCCCCCCCCCCATATTAAAATAAAACACCATATTTAAGTTCAAGATGTAAACCGGTGAAGCAGACATATGTGACCGATAAATCTAGCTTAATGTCCTCATCACCAAGGCTTATTCTATAGTATAACCGTAAATAGATTACTTTACCTACTTCTAGCAACTGAAATGCAACTACCCTTCATCTTCAAATCATAATTATATAAATACTCAAGAGCAAATTCAGCACTATAATACTCAAGAGCACTATATTCAGCACTATAATACTCAAGAGCACTATATTCAGCACTATAATACTCAAGAGCACTATATTCAGCACTATAATACTCAAGAGCACTATATTCAGCACTATAATACTCAAGAGCACTATATTCAGCACTATAATACTCAAGAGCACTATATTCAGCACTATAATTGTGTAGTTGCTTCATATGTCTAAACTGTATGTTAGAGTATAAATGTCAAGACATACGGAGCTTGAAGCAGTTTAAGTTATAGACTGAAGGAGAGAGATCCAGAGTTTACTTGTTGAGTGGAAGAAAGACTTTTGGAAAACCGGTTCACTCATGGGTTAGTAAGTTGGATAGAATATAGATGGGCATATGTTGAAAGGTGGGTGCCATCTACTCTCCATAAAGGAGGAGGTATACACTGAGAATGCTCTGAAGAACACTATATTATTATTGTAAAGGCAAGGGAAGAGCGAAAGAGATGCAACATTGCGGTCTGTAGAGAGAGATTGTAGGACATATGTAAAAGTTGATGAAACAAAATGCTTTTGACTCTTACCCTTTTGAAAAGAGCAGTTGATGACTAAACGATCAGAAAGGAAATTGGAGATATAGGCACAGATAGAAGGATAGACTCCAAATGATGGTAGTTTGCAAACAAAGGATTTGTGCCAGACTCTATCAAAGTCCTGACAGGAGGATGACCAATAGTTAGCCAGATATGAAAGGAGATCACCAGTAGAGTGGCCCTTAAAGAAACCATGCTGGCGATCGGAAAATACGTTATGGGAAGAGGAATGCTCAAGACATTTTATATTATGAATAATTTATAAAAGTTCAGAGATACAGGATATGAGAGCAATTGGACGATAGTTGGAGGGTTGAGGGCAGTCACCCTTCTTTGGGACAGGTTGAATAAGAGCAAACTTCCAGCAAAAAGGGAAGATGTTAGAGAAAGACAGAGACAGAAGAATTTGCCTAGGCAGGGAGTCAAAACGTTTTTTGAACACAACAGTAGGAACCCCATCAGGTCCGTACGCCTTCTTAGTATTAAGCCCATTGAGAGCAGAAAGTACATTTCTAAGAAGAGAATAAGACATTAGGCATATGTAAAGGAGAGGGGGATAGAAAGGGAGGAATATACTATACCTTCACCAAAACGACTACATTAATTTTAGCCTCACCGGTATCCTTTGGATTATTTGAGTTATTATATGCATATTATAAATTATGATGATATATCAACTGAAATTATGTATTTAATGTATATATAATACAACACATACCTAGAACAGTAGACTGTCTGACCAAGTGTTCAAAGTTGTTTTCAAAGTGCGGGTGATATTATATTCAACTGACTATATAATGAAGATTTATATGCCGTACAGATGATTGTATTATTTCATAAACTGTTTAGTTTTAATTAATTGGGATCATTATAGCAATATGTTTTATTGCAACCATCTTGTTGTCATGTTTTAATATTATTCCGAAGTGAGTTAGAAATATACAAACCAGCTAATAACAAAAACAAAACTTAGTCCTAAGACAAAGCTGTATTTATTCTGATTGCCACTCCCAAAAATGATCATATTTAAGAAGAACTTGTGGAAACCAACGTGTCATTATGTTGGTATAATGACCCTCCTCCCTCTCTCTGTTCCCTCTCTACCATAAACAACAGGAAGGTGATAATGGTTGTTGATTCACAAAATTACCATTAGTCTTGTTAACGACTAGGGGGCAAGATTTCATGATAATATATTTTAAATGTCTGAAGCTTGACCCAACTCCTTGAACTACCTAGTGATTTCGGAGTAAGCCTCTGAAACAAAAACAATTAGGACACAAACAAAATGTTTTTGTCGAAATGTGACACATTCGAACTACATGTTTTGTTTTTGTTATTTTAGACTAACGAGTTTGTTTTGAGCTGGACAACTCAATTTCGAGCTGACTGGCGTATTGGTATAAGTAAATAATTTTGAAGTACGCGGTTCTTTAACTCAAAGTTACAAGTGCAAACTCGCAAAAATCATTCTTCTTGTTATTCTTGGTCTTGGTGTTTGACTAGACTAGAGCCAGAGAGATAGACACTATACACACCATAAATATCACAGCTGCACATAAGTCAATTAAAACCCCTGGATCTGACACACTATATTTAAGAGTTTTTAAATAATTAAGAGTAGAGCTATCAAAACCACAAACAATACTTTTTAACACTATGTACCATTGAATATACACTTTCTTAAATTAGTCCTATTAAACAAAAGGCAACACATTGCTACCTTGCGACTATCGTTGACTGTAACCATATGTAAAATGCTTGAAACAATCACCATAGACAGTCTTGTAAACCATTTGGACAAAAATAAATACTAAAAGAATCACAGCCCAACTTCCAAAGTAAGCGTTTATGGCTGACTAATCTCCTTGATTGTATTTATATTAATATGTGTGACGAAATTATAGCCTTTGACATTGTCTACCTTGATTTCCAGAATGCCTCCAACAAAGTCTCTGAAAGCATTTCATGATATATTTAACATCTCATGGGATAGAAGGATGCGTACTTCGATGGATTGAGTATGGGCTTACTGGGCATAAGCAGTAAGTAGTAATAAATGGTAAAGTCTCGGACTGAACAAATATCACAATTGGTTTGCCCCAGGGCTCAGTTCTCAGATGTGTTTTTTGTTATTATTTATATCAATGACAATGGTGATGATCATTCATGTACAATTGCAAAAATTTAGACAATATCAATTTTGCGAAAATAGTAATATCTCTGTTGCATAATAAACAGATCCAAAATTATTTAGATAAATTAGCAAATTGGGTCCAAATCTGGCAATTGAGTTTCAATACTGGTACTGCACAATATGGGCTACAAAAATGAAAAATGAAATTACTCAATGCATTGTAGTCTTCTCAAAAGCACTGAGAGCTGACTTAGGAGTAACAATATCGGTAAATCTTCAGTTATACTACCCCTATTTTTTTATTATTTTCCTTTCGCAAGTGATTCTTTTTTAGTCTTACAATTTTCAGGAAGCCCTACTGATGTTCGAATTGTGGAAGTCTGGGGAAAGAAGCCCCCAAGTTAAGTTAGGTTGTCATGTTAGATTAATGTTTCCATTGAGAGTCGGCGAGGTAGACACTCGCGGACCGCGGTAGACGCCGCGTAACGTAAGCAAACCAATCACCCGCCTCCTCTGATGACAATTGTGTCATTAACCTAACCTAACAACCTAACCTAACCAGGGGGCTAAAGCCACCAGACCCCCGCTGCTCTAAATAATGATATAGAAGACATAAAATCACTAAAAAGTACTGAGGGAGAGCGAAAAACACCTTCGAGATCGTGCGTAGTAAGAAAATGGGTTTACAGAAAACAGAGTTTCGGAGGTAAAGTCGTCAAACCACGGCGGACGAGTCTCACTTTAGTGAAGGTTTTAAACCCATGGACTGCGCAATAATGGACAAAATAAATGGTCAAGTTGAGTGAGAGAGGGGGGCTGGGGTATAAAGGGGAGTATTAGTAGATGATGTAGTATAGGGAGATACTACTACTCTTTATGTGTCATACAATTTTGAGACATTCCCGGCACTGGCGTGGTATTTAAAGGGCTCTATTTATACATGTTTAAATACTGTGCCTTTCATGAGGCCTATCGCACATTACAAGTTAATACTTGGATGTATCAATTTCAAGTTAAATATACAATTCCGAGTATCATTGAACCATACTAATTCTACTACTAATAATATTAACCTATTAGGACCAACAGAATAGCGACAAAATAGGGGTAGTGAATGTGTAGATTTATCAAAATATCAAGCAAGTTTAAATCCTACCAACAATGTACTGATATAGTTAAGAAAGCAAACACAATTATTGGCTTTATTGGAAGATCGTTGGAATATATATCCAAAACAATTATTCTCACTTTATGCAAGTCTATGGATTTTCATCAATCTGGAATGCTGAATTTGGTGTTCATATTAGCTGAAGAAAATTCAGCGGAGTGTAATAAATCATTCCTTGACTAAGAAATAAGTCATATAAAACACGTTTAAAAGAGTTAAATATTTATAGTTTATAACAGTGCAGGCTAAGAGGAGACCTTAATCAAATGTTTAACAATATTACAAATATTGACAATTTGGATGTCAACTAATACTTCACAATAGATTATTCAAATTATACTACAGTAAATGAATGCAAGAAAACCTTTTTCACTATCATGAGGCAAGGCACATTACTGCCTATAGGTAGTGCCAACGAACTTGACAATAATCTTGACCCCTTAACTTCTCATAACTCAAAAGGGCCTAGAGCAAACTGGCTGTAAATATCCACACCTATTTCCAGGTGGGCTCTTCCCAAATGTTGAAAATGTTAGCTCGATTGCTTTCATTAATTTTGAGTTATGAGAAGTTAATAGGTCAAGATTATTGTCAAGTTCGTTGGCGCTACCTATGGTAATGTTATTAACTAAAGTACCGTTCAAAGTTTAAAAAACTGACTCGATAAATATACTGATCTTAAACCCTGATTAACTATATCAACAAACGAATAACACCACGTTATCGTGTGTTTTCTTTTCTCGCAAAGATCAATTTATATGTTGCGGCTGCTTTTCCTTTGTACTTCTTTGTAATGTCCTCATAAGTTACGTGTTATGACATATAACAATTTCCTGGATCAGTGTTAATCCCTTTAGTAAGATGGGATAATTTTATTTGTATTTTATCTATCTCTAGCCGATTTTATTAAACTCAAGCAAGGTAACTTAATTCACCTTTCTCTTCATAGTTATTCCTTAGTGTTTCAATATATTTTAAACTGTTGGATATAATATTTGTTGTCATTATTCAGATTCAAGGTCAGCTTCGCACAATGCTACCATTCAGTCATGTTCATTTATAGTCATATTACGAGGGAAGGATATACAAGCTACTGATAACGTAGTATAATGGGTGTAAACAGTTATTACCCAAGACTAAAGTGATGGCCTCGTTGTACACAAGTTATGGACCTAATAAAGTTGCGGTTCTACCAGGAGGATGAACAGACTATGTGCTTTAGAATGCATATGGAACTCATATAAATAATTATGGCTGGTATTTTCCGTACATAATGTCTGTTCATATAATATAACATGTACATATTATTTGAAAATATAATTATGTACCTAATGGCGTCCGCCATTTACAAGAATATATATCTAATGGTAATTTGTTATGCATTACAATTAAGACGAATGTTACTAATTACTATTGGCTTTATATTTATATCTTCTCTGCTCTTTTAGCCAATTATATGTTCTTGGTTATCTTTAGTAATTGTTATGTTATATATTGCTATAGCTAAATTATAGCTTTGCCTAAGATAGTTTATATTATGTTTTACCGGATAATGTTTTACCATTATAGGTTTGACTCCTGTAAGGAGATAAAGAAAACCTAATATTTAGTAGTGGCCCCGTAATCATTGACGAACATGCCTATTCCATAAGGCACCCTCTTCAAACACTCATCCGCCGTAGTTTGAATCTACCGCGCAGAGCATAAACAATTTGAGGAGCTTTCATCATGAGCGCACGCAACCTCACTCATGGCTTCAGTCATTATGAATTGGGTTCTCACTACGAAAAAACTTCGTAAAAAATAAAAACAAAAAGAAAATAAGAATAACTATTCAATAAGCTTTCCATAATATCGTGGATGTACTTGTGTGGATCTTTGACCAGACGCTGACTCAGGCGTCATTCTTCCTTCACTGACATATCAAGTAAACCAAAATCCTTAATACATCAACGAATGGGAGGGGGATGGTCGGGAGGGCCCCAGTCGTCAATGATTACGGGGCCACTACTAAATATTAGGTTTTATTTATCTCCTTACAGGAGTCAAACCTATAATTTATTAGTGGCCCCTCCATCATTGACGAACATGCCTGATATCTAAGACTGGAGGGGGACATTCGTAATCATATCATAACTCTAGTAAAAGCAGATAATAAAACAACCACATAGTATTCTTACTTTGAAAAAAAATATATTTATTGGCGCAGCACATATATACAAAAAGGGGTTCAAGCAGGAGCGTGCTTCAAAGAAGCCTGCTTGATAAAAAGGGTTAACTC
Organism: Paralithodes platypus; assembly: GCA_032716605.1. Lineage (NCBI taxonomy): Eukaryota > Metazoa > Arthropoda > Malacostraca > Decapoda > Lithodidae > Paralithodes > Paralithodes platypus. The sequence goes on along the minus strand of CM064480.1, from coordinate 14,342,498 downwards.
TCGAGACTCTGCGAACAGATCTGTAAGTTAAAAAGGGCACCCCACTCAACATAAGTGGTGAAAAACAAAAACTTATAAGTTTACATGTGCACATATAACCCCATAATACTAGTGGATATATCTTGCAAAATATATCCAATGCTTAAAATTAAATTGCTTTCACAGCTAAAACTACTATAACAACACTGTTGTTTGTACTACCATTGTACTAGCACAATTTCCTGCCCTGAATAGAACAGAGACATTTTCATATCACTCGTATCACAGCTCTTATACTCCGGCGGGGTCCAGAGTGTCCCATGTTACACTGACTGCACCCCCCCCCCCCCCCTTTTCCTTGAAAGTAAACAAAAGTGGCTTAAGGGCCACCTAGACCCTCTGCCTTAAAGCTATACATGGCAAGGAAGGTTTGTCCAGAGCTACAGACAGGTATCGAGTCAAAAACGTATGATTAGAGGCCCACAAATGTGTGGACGTAATATCTTCCACAGAAAAATTCTTAAGGAAACGCAAAGAGGCTGCCCATTTGCGCAAATCGTGGGCCCTACCCACAACGCCGGGACTACTCTCTTTAATGACCTCGACCAAAAGAGAAGCCAATCTACGTTTCAGCAAGCGCCCACCCGTACTTGCTACCCATAAAGCACCCTGGGGGTTTAGAGGAGCCACTCTCAAATATTTGGTTAGAGCCTGCACTGGACACAAATTATGGTGCACCTTTCCCTTTTTCAACGCCGGCACAGTGAACTCAGAAAACATGTGTTCATTGTGTTCATTCTTGGCTATGAACCCTGGGGAAGGTGCAATGTGAATACATTCATGAAGCCTACCAAACCTGAGGCAACTAGGTGTGTTGCTCATCGCCGCCAGCTCAGACACTCTCTTCCCGGTGGCCAAAGCCAAAAGGAATACTGCCTTTTTTAAGAGTAATGTAAAATCTGCAGTATTTTGGTACAGACGGGAATGAAGTAATGACAATGCTTTGTCCAGAGACCAAGTAGGCATGAGCTGACGGGGAGGTGGACGGAGTTTAAAACATGCCCTCATAAAACCTGTTTCCTCCGCGACTGGTATGGTGAGACCGGTAAGGTCCCAAAATGGCATCCTAATCGCTGTTAAGTGATTTTTTAACGTTACCACAGATAAACGTTTCTGCTCGAACAGATAATTTAAATAATTAAAAACTAACGCCACCGAGGGCACAGTTTGTTCTGTCCTAAGGATCCAAGAAGTAAAGGCTTGCCAATGTGATTGATACTGTCGTTTTGTAGACTGAGTATATTGATTCATTAATTTATTGGTCACGTCTCTACCATATGGTGCTAGCCACTTGGCCTCCTGAATGTCCATAATGCAAAAGTCAGCGAGGTCGCTAGGTTGCCAATCGTGTCTAAGTGGAAAAACCCGACCGGGAGCGACACCAGGTGCGGGCACCACGTTTTCAATTGCTGGTACCACAACTGCGCCGGCCACAGGGGAGCGATTAGCGAGACTAAGCCCCGATAATCTCGTAGTTTGTTTACTACGTGGCACATTAGAGACGCGTCTGGTGGCGGAAACAGATAGATGGAACTCCACCTGTTCCAGTCTGTCACCAGGGCGTCTGGCCCCCCTGCCGGCGTTATCGTCCGGCGGGTGAGGTACATTGGGAGTTTGTGAGTCTCCTCGGATGCAAACAGATCCACTTGTGGATGGTAAAGCTCTGCAATCATTTGGTTGAAAATGGGTTGCTTGAGCTCCCATTCTACTGTTGTGCTCTGTCTCCGAGACAGAGCGTCTGCCCAGACATTTGCTACGCCTGGGAGATAAGATGCGTGAAGATGTATGTCCAGCCTGTTGGCTAGAATAAGAATCTCTTCTGACACGTTTAGCAACTTCCGAGATCTCGTTGACCCTTGTTTCTGAATACAGTGAACTGCATTCAGATTGTCCATTCTGAAGGCCACCGACTTGCCCCGTAAAGTAGAGCCGTGAGCCTGAAGGAAATATAAGGGGACTAGTAATTCTTTGACATTGATGTGGGAGATTTCTAAATGGGACCAAAGCCCTTGACCCTGGTGCCCTTGGTTTGACTGAAAACCCCAACCTATCGTTCCTGACGCATCCGTGTCTACCCATACCGTCGGCGGAGGAGAGGTCCATGACATTACTGAGTGCAACATTTCCCTCTTCGCCCAGACCGCTAGTAAGGTGTGGATTAATTTTGGTATGGGCCATAATTTTTCCGCCGGCAATAGTGGAAAATATTTGTTGCCCTCCAATATTAAACGCTTTACTTTCAACCGGCCCAACATTACAGTTAGTTGAATCCAGTTGAGAGAGCCGACCAGAGACTCCCAGATTCTCCGTGTCGTAGTCAGACTGTGAAGGAATAGGAACAGTTTCCTGCGAAACCTGTTTCGATTGTCCACACTCTGACTCAGAGTGAGAGCAGCTGTGTCCCAAACCAGCCCTATCCACTGAACTACTCGTGAGGGAACAAGGTTTGACTTTACCAGATTTACCTTGAACCCTAGAGTTTTGACATGTTTTAATGTTATGTTGACATGATTTATGCATACTTGCTCCGTCTCTGCCACCACTAGCCAGTCGTCTAGGTACCACAAAATTTTGATCCCGTGTTTTAACAATGGCATCAGGGCTTGCCGGACTAATTTTGTGAATAAGCGAGGTGCCAGGTTCAATCCGAATGGGATCCTCTGCAAAACATAATTTTGATGCCTGATCCGTAAGGTCAGAAATCTTTGAAATCTTTTGTTTACCGAGACGTGCCAATAAGCGTCTGTCAGGTCTAAGGAACACATCTAACCTCCCGGCGGAAGTGTTAGCCTGATTTGGTGCACTGTTAACATCCTGAATGACTCGTTGTGAATGTGAAGGTTCAGAAAAGACAGGTCTACGACGGGTCTCATCTGAACACTGTCCCTTTTGGGTACCAAAAATAGCTTGGATGTGAAGACTGGGTAATTTTGAGGGACCGGGATGATGACATTCTTGGATATCATTTCCTTGATCAGTGACTCCACCTCTAATGAAACTAGATTCGCCGTTGTCGGCTGACGTAAACGAGGTCGCCGGAGCCACTGCCAAGTGATGCCTTTGCATGCCACCATCCTTGCCCAAGTATTTAACGGCCATGCTTGGTGATACGTTCGGAACGACCCAGTTAGCAGACAAGGGTTCGCCGGCTGTACTACCCTCAGATCCACCCGCCTCGAGACCGGCCCCGGGAGTGAGAGAGACTTTAGTTTTTTGATGGTGGTGGAGGTGGTGGCGGTGGACGCTTAGCCGGCTGGCCGGCGTTGGCAGAAGACGGGCCCTGACCTGGTTTGTTATAGCCTCGTCCTTTCTGACCTGTAAACTTACCCTGTCTATACCTGTACTGACCTTGGGGGGAGGAGGTTTTAGGTAGGTGAAAGGGCTTAGATCCCCCCGGCTGTGCTTTTGCGACTGGCTTGGGTTTGGGAAAGTTAAAGGCAGGTTTCTTAGAAGGGGTGGGACTATGTTTAAAGGCCTGAGCCATATTAAAAACCGTTCTCCACACCTCAGGGGACATTAAAGGGGGAGTTAGCACTGGTGACATGACCACCTGATTCGCAATTCGATCAGGAAGTTTCCGTACCAAGGACATCCTGAGATCTTGTCTCGCTCGTACCGCCTCAAGCAAGGCTGTGCGGATATCACCCAATGACTGAATTGACGTCTGAAGGAGCAATCGCCGAGACAGTTCAACCGATCTTCTGGCATCCGCGTCTGCGATTGCCTGAGTGGATCGGAGCATCGATTTCGCCACCTGGTGCGTCACAATGTACTGGGAGAAAAGTCTATACGTTTTCCCCCGTAGCCTAAATTCCCGGTCTAGGTGAGTTGGGGAAGGAGTAGTGTAAGGGTCCTTGAGTTCACATAGATTGATTTTGGGGGCAGCTAAGAAAGCAAACAAAGCCGATGGGACTCCGCCGGCAGAACACACTGGCATAGAGAACCAAGAATGACTATCCTGAGGAATTTGGTGGGAAGATTTTGAGGTGAAGGTGGTCGCAAAGTTCTGAGCCTCCGTCTCCCATTCCACCCAAGGTCCCGGGCCCAACTGCCCCACCTTCAAAACTGGATTAGCGGCTGCGTCTATGACAGTTTGCAAATCTAATTCTGGAGTGAGAACTGACAGTGTCTTTATGTCATTAAAACCATCATGCTTGGACCAGTCAGAAAACAGTTTCGAAGCTGAGACAAAATAGTCCTGGTGATAATAGTTAGGAATGGCCTTAACATTAACATCTAGTACATTCCCCAAAGTATCCAAGGCTCGTAATTTTTTAGATTTATTGCCTTGGATTACCCACTCTCGTGGCACTGGAAGTTCCCCTGACAAGGTAGGTTGAGCGACCTCTGGTTTAGTGGGGATGAATTGTACCCATGACTCGTCTGGACCGTATAATAGAGGCATTGCTACCTTTCTTATTGGTGCTTTATCTAAAGGGGGCGGATTGACATCAGTTATAACCCTTACACTAGAAGTAGTCAGTGCCGCCGAAGCAGGCCTAGTGACCACAGATGATAATATAGAGGGAGGGTGAGGAATCTTAGTCAAAGCAATAGAAGTCATCAGAGGCCGAACATTAGAACTTGTCATGGAAGCTCGCAGGTCCACTGTCGGAGTCTCCGGCTGTTGGCCAAAAAATTTAGTTAGAACATTAACCAGTAACCCATCTATTTCCTCTGCCATGACAAATTTATTCGATGATGAACTCAAAGGTGAATCATTCCGATCCTGTGCTTCGTCTAAAACTGAACCCGACTCTTGCACTTCCATGTCCGAGATAATAGATACCTCGTCTTTGTCATCTGGCTCCCCGTGAGAGGATTCCGCCGAAGCCGGAGTCCCGTCGTGTTGCCAAGACAAGTCTGGAATGGATGATGGGATCGCCGCGTCCCGGTGGACATCAGCAACTGTTTGTGTAGTTTGAGCCAGACGTGGGCTTTCAGTCCCTGGTCGAGAATACCGCCATACACCTAGGCCTTGGTCTGCACTCCCTTGGGAATCCGATATTCCCTCAATTATGGAGCTCCCAATTGACTCTGCTATAGGACGATCACTGTCCACTGAACTCTCCAATTCTAAGGTTAGAATACTAAGTGACAAACTGTCTTTTGGTGATGACACTACACTAGCCCCATTAGATTGAACACTAGCTCTGTCGGGGGTAGAGATATGACGAGAGGCACTAGACTCCGGTGAACGCCGGAAGGCCTTTCGATCATGTGAGTCTTTTCGAGAAGATTTGTGGCTACGGTGCGACCTCGAACTGCCTTTGGACTTTGAAGATTTCTCGCTATAACCACTGGTGGACCCCTCTGTCTTGCTCTTCTTACTCGCCGGCGAAGAAGAGAGACTAGGCGGCTGCTGTCTAAGAGGGGACCTGGACCTGGATCGCACCCGTGACGAGGAGGCTGCCACCGGGGGCGTAGGTTCTCGCTGTCTCTTAGATGTGCCTGGGGCTGGAGAAAGTGTAAGAGCCTGTCCAGTCTCTGCCGGCTTTTGTACAGTTACTCTAGAGGGACGTTTAATGGGGGGTGCTCAATTAGTAACTTATCCCAAAGAGGTACGTTATCGCATTGAAGTGACGTATGGGCCACTGTAGTAGTATAAGTGGTCATCTGCTGCCTGACCTCCCGTAAAGCAACCGCTGCAGTCTTATCATTGTCTTGTAAAACTTTATGGCTTAATTGAGAGCAAAAGGTACAGTTCCGCATCACCCAGAGGCCCAAGAGGCTCAAGAGCGGTCGAGACATTTAACACATTTAATGCAAAGGGTGTGCGCAAAAATAGGGATACCTGAACAGGAGGGCGTAATGCATAAAGCAAAAACAGGGGCAAAGGTAGCCATGACAGAGACTGGTGGGAAACTTACTCCAGGTTCTGTATCGACCCGCCGGGACCCAGCTCTGGAAAAAAAAAAAAATCCAGGAATTAATGCTCATAAGGTTAACCCAACATGTTCGCACACAAGTGTTAAATAACCCGCCGGGTAACGAGACGTAATACTCAACGACTACAGCTCGCTACGCGGTGGGGTTCCTAAGTAAATATTTCAGAATATCCTAACTTGTCCAAAAGATTTATGAATACCCTCTGACATAATATAAAGACCAGCATGGCGTTTATAACTGATTTAGTCTTTCCGGTGGTGTTTGTTTCAAGATTCAATTTTGGAGAAAAAAAACTAAAAAGACGCCGGCCCCCGAATTATCTCGCAGATCAAAAACTGGGAACCCTGACAAAAATACGAGATCTGACTTCTACCGAAGTGTCTTTTTTGATCGCCGTATGTTGAAGGCGGCGATACAAAACGTATCCCTCAACTGTCTGGTTAACTATACTGAATTGCAAATTCGTTATTCCCACCCTTCCAAGGAGCACCCGCCGGGTGTGAATTTAAGTTAAAAAAGTTAACCCCAATTGTGCCCTAAATCGCCGTATGTTGAAGGCGGCGATACACAATGCATCCCTCAATTGTCTGGTCAACTAAACTGAATTTTGCAAATTCGTTCATCCCACCCTTCCAAGGTGCACCCGCCGGGTGTGATTTATGTTTAAAAAGTTAACCCCAATTGTTCCTATCCCCACTTCTTTGTAAAAGATCGCCGGGGAGGAAAACCAAACAACAACAGCTTAGTTTTTTCTGGCTTTGCAAAACCGGGAAAAAACTACACACAACACGTGTCCGCATGAACACTGTTAGATGGGTACCCGCCGGGAATCATAGGGAGCCTGACACAGGCACCACCACAGAGACGCAGTCCTGGAGAGCCTCAGACACCCACTCGCCGGGGAAACAAGCCTGTTTTAAACCACACGTGGCCAAAACTCGGCAACCAGCCGGGTTTTTCACGGTGTAACCGAGAAAAACCCGCCGGAAAAGCAACCCACCTCGTTCAGATACCATCTGAACGCCTCACAGGACCGAGGATTTAGCCAAAACACAACTAACCCCGGGCCCACACATAGTCCGTGGAATTAGCCAATACACAACTAACCCTGGACACATAATTAGTCTGTGGAATTAGCCAATACACAACTAAACCAGGACACACATGACACAGTAGTACATATTTTTAATATAAATCAATAACACTTGTACATGTGGCAAAGCTACAAGAGGCTGGCTAGGCCTAGGCAGACGGATAAAAGTAAACATGTCGGAATATAAACAAAAAGCACTGAATTATATCACAACAGGAACCACCGCCAACACACCACTGTAGCACACACTTCCGGCAAAGGGAAGACTGACACGGGAACCAGAAAAAACTTCACTTAGTGAAGAAAAATACGCTGGGAACGTCAGCAAACACGCTACCTCATCAGAAAGATAAAAGGAAGCAAAAATAACGCGTAATGAAAGCCGCCTGCATCACAAAGCTAGCTAACTGTGAAAAAGTTCACATGTCCACAACAGGACCACGAGGGTACACCCGACATAGATGCCCCAAACACACGACCCAAAATACACTGCACTGCGGGCAACTAGCCCTGGACACTCCTGCTACGCATATCCTAACCATACTCGATACATCCCGGAGTAAACAAATGAGAAAAAACTCACTAGGGACGCAACAAATGCGGAACCAGCGGAGCGTGGGGAGACACGTCCGGGCAGGCTGAGCGCAGAGCAGAGAAGGAAGAATGACGCCTGAGTCAGTGTCTGGTCAAAGATCCACACAAGTACATCCACGATATTATGGAAAGCTTATAGAATAGTTATTCTTATTTTATTTTTATTTTTATTTTTTACAAAGTTTTTTCGTAGTGAGATCCCAATTCATAATGACTGAAGCCATGAGTGAGGTTGCGTGCGCTCATGATGAAGGCTCCTCAAATTTGTTATGCTCTGCGCGGTAGATTCAAACTACGGCGGATGAGTGTTTGAAGAGGGTGCCTTATGTAATAGGCATGTTCGTCAATGATGGAGGGGCCACTAATAAATAACTATATTGCGTGTATGTCCTTAAACCTTATCAGGCACTGTAAATATTTTGCCTATGCTAAGGTAATTTTATATCTTATTTAATGTCATTGATCATTTAATATAACCTCATTCTCGTCTGTCCACACTCTACCCCAACACTATAGAACAGGTATAATGGTTGCTTCCCCGAACACATTAGTGAATCAATAGTTAATGTAGCATACACACTATTACAGTCCTACCAAGCTGTACTACCGTGTAAGACTTAATGACCGTAACACCATTGATCTTACTGGTCTTATAACAGTCCTACAGTTACATTGCTGACAGTTTGACGGATAAAGTTTATTACGAGAGTTAGTACATCTGATTCAACCTAAAATAGTTTTAATGAAGTTGCACATGCAGACACGATAGCAGCTAGTGGTTGGTGAACACACACACACACACACACAAATGTATATAAATATTATATATATATATATATATATATATACTGTATATACCGTATATACAGTATATGTATATATATATACTGTATATATATATATATATATATATATATATATATATATATATATATATTATATATATATATATATTATATATATATATATATAATATATATACATATATATATATATATATATATATATATAGTCGTGGTAGCATTGTCGAGAGGGTTAGGTGTGAACGGGTCAGTCTCCTCGAACCAATAGTTCCCTTGGCCACGTCCTACCCCCCTACAGGTACAGAGGCCTTTTGGTGGCCATCAATATTAGTCTTCTGACTACTTCGAATGTTATAATTTAGGGCCTTCTATATTGTCAGCCTAACAATCGCCTAGCAATAATAAAACGGTGCTAAATTATTGGTGCTTGTTTGGAACGAAAGAAACACAAGGAATATACACAAAATATAGTTGATATATGCACACAGGAAACAACATAAATTGTCAATAAGACTAGTAAAGGAAAGTATGTACAATAATATCGTGGCCAGGTTTGGGGCCTCGGCATATCAGACGGTGAATCTCATGGTCCTATGTTGCTCTTGTTCTTTGTTTATCACTGCCAGTGCTTCAACAAGAAATTCACTCCTTTAGTGTGGGTGCGTATATACAAACGAAATCAAGCAACAACAGATCTAGTGACCCTTCTAGGCTGCTTGTCCTCCAAAACACTGAGGATCAAGTGTCCAAACAATGGTTTAGAGTGGGTAAGGGAACATTGGAAAGGGAACTACTGCCCTGGAACTAATGTCCATGGCAGGACTAGGAAGTTAGTAGGGGACATATGGGTTAGTAACTGAGGGGAGGATAAAATAAAGTTATTAATTTACAAACGCAGTCAGTCGCTGGTTTGATGCGAGATATTTGTCTAGGCGGAGTTTAAATGAATCAACGGTGCTGCAGTCTATAACGTCTCGGGGAAGCCCATTCCACAAGTTGACAACTCGATTGAAGAAGAAATTCTTAGATTCGTGTGAGTTAAATTATTTACCAATAATTTTGCAACTGTTTCCCCGCGTGTAATTAGATTGGTCGATAGTGAAGTACTTACTACAGTTCATATTGTTGATGCCTTTGATGATTTTGAACACTTGAATTAAGTCACCTCTTAATCTGCGCTGGGTTAAAGGAAATAGATTTAATTCTCTAAGACGCTCTTCGTATGGTTTGTTCGTTAGGCTAGGTATAATTTTGGTAACTCTACGTTGAACTCGTTCTAGCTTGTTTATGTCTTTTTGGTAATAAGGGCACCAGCATTGAACGCAGTATTCCAGAAGAGGGCGGACTAAGGAATTGTAAAGGGTTAGGATAACGTCTTTGGATTTATGCTCAAATGACCTGCCTATAAAGCCAATTATTTTGTTTGCCTTCTTAACAACTTCTGAACATTGTTGACTCGGTTTTAGGTTACTCGATATTGTTACTCCCAGATCGGTTTCTCTGTTTACATTCTTAAGCTGAGTGCCATTCATCGAATAGTTTGCTTTCTCATTTAGGTATCCGATATGTAGTACTTTACATTTATCCGCATTGAAACTCATTTGCCAAATTTGGGCCCAATGTGACAATTTATCTAGATTGTGATGCATATCGTCAACTTGTTATTTTGAGAGTACGCTATTTGCAATTTTTGTATCTTCAGCAAATTTTGAGATTGTACAGGTGAGACCCTCATCTATGTCGTTGATGTAAATTAGAAAGAGAATTGGTACTAGTACCGATCCCTGGGGTACCCCGCTACTTACATTGGTCCATTTAGATGCCTTCCCGTTTATGACTACTCTTTGCTTTCTGTCGCTGAGCCAATTTTCTATCCATTTCAACACACCGTCTTGTATTCCATGCGCATTTAGTTTTAGCAGTAAAGGTTTGTGGGGAACTTTGTCAAAGGCCTTTTGAAAGTCAAGGTATATAATATCTACAGCTTTACTCTCATCGTAGAGGTTGAGGATATCGTGGAAGAAGTCCAAGAGGTTTGTTAATACCCTTAAAAAGCGGCTCACCACATAAGTCGTATTTAATAAAGCTGGACTATGTGGCGGCGCTCGACATAGGTCGAGTGGCAATTTCAGCACGTAATGTTGCTGAGAGAGAGAGACAAGTGGTGGCAGGAGACTAGCGAGCGTATGACTGCTCCAGACCACCGCGGCGAACCTACTGACACGAATCTCAGCTCCCTCCTCCCTCTCTCACTCGCTATATACGGAATTGTATCGGAAAAGTGGCTAATTACATGCTTTTTGCACTCGCGTTGCACGGTTATTGCAAGAAAACTAGCCATCATAAAAGGATCGTTATGGTGTCATTCGAAAGCTCTGTTTATGCCCTTTCAGGCATAGATACTTGTTTTACGTTCTGGGTCTTATTTAGGCATGAAAATGATCACGTAAACAGCCCTATTTTGGCTAAAAACACCCCGCTGGGCGGTACATATAAATAAACCGCATAGGCCGCTAAAGAAGGGTTAAACAGGAACGTTTTTTACGAAAGCCGTGTTGAGTATCTTTAAGTATGTTATTTTCTTCCAAGTGATTTACGAGTCTGTCTCTTATGACCGTTTCTAGCATTTTACATACAACTGAGGTTAAGCTAATTGGACGATAGTTACTGGGTAGGGATTTGCTGCCTTTTTTGAATATCGGTGTTATGTTGGCTATCTTTCACTGATCAGACATTGTTCCAGACTGCAAGGATTTATTGAATAGTAATGTCAGTGGTTTGGAGAGCTCATCCTTAGCTTCCTTTAGAACTCTAGGTGAGATTGTATCAGGTCCAGGCGTTTTATTTACCTTGAGTTTATCTAAACAATTCAATACTTCTCTCTCTGTAACGGTGATATTGCTTAGAACATCTGAATTTTCAATCTGAATCGGCGATGGTGTAGGGATATCACTGAGGTCTTCTGTTGTAAAAACTGATGCAAAGAAGGTATTGAGGGCATTACTCATTTGTACTTCGTCTTTGGTGTATTCTCCATTTTCATCGACTAACGGTCCAACAGTTGAAGTAACTACTTTTTCTTTCTGATATAACTATAGAATTCTTTCGGGTTTGTTTTACTTTGATTCGCAATTTACTTTGCTTAATTAACTTTTTGGCTTTGCGTCGTAGCTCTACAAATTTCACCCGTTCTTCGTCATTTTGTGAGGATTTTAATCTATCATTACCAAATTTTTTAGCAAGCAGGCAGTTTGAAATATCTTTATTCCACCATTTGGGCTTATTATTATGGCCTGGACGCCGTATTTTCGATGGTATGCAGTCTTGCACTGCTTTTAGGTAAGTGGTTTCGAATAACTTCCAAGATGTATTTATGTCGTTATTGTTAATTAAAAAGCTCCAGTCAATTTCTTTAAACATAGCTCTAAGTTTATGAAAGTTTGCTTTCTTGAAATTAGGGACTTTTTCGATGCTACTATTTGGTTCGTTACTAGTAAAGTTTAAAGTGAAAGTTATCGTACGATGGTCGCTGTTACTGAATTCATCACCAACATTCAAATTCTCTATTAATTCTTCTTTTGTTGCAAGTACATTGTTAAGAACGTTATTACCACGGGTCGGTGTTCGAACAAATTGATAAAGCGAACTCTCTTGCAAGTTCTCGATTTAGTTTTCAGTAACAATGAACATATGGTAAATAATGTAGAGATAGGGGACCACCTAGGAAATAGTGACCACAATTCTGTGTATTTTAATATACAATGGAAAGGTAATACCAGAGAGAATACAACATTTATACCTGACTTTAGAAAAGCCAATTATGGTGGGTTAAGAAGAGCCCTATTAGCGGACCCTATGGTCAAAAAATTAAGTCGATCCAGGTGTCCAAATGAGTGTACCCCTTCTCAGGCACCTGTCATCTTAAGTCAGGAAAGACGTCAACCTTGGTAGATACATACGATAATTTTATCAAGTCAGTATTCAATGCACAAAATAAATACATCCCCAAAAGAAAATTTAGATCAACACAGAACCAACCCAAATGGATGAATAATAGACTATTAATTCTTCTAGGACAAAAAAGAGGAATATATAGAAAAATTAGAAAAGGCGAAATTCACCTACTTGCTTACTATCAGAATCTATCAAGACAGGTAAAAAAGGATATTAGGAAAGAAAAAATAAATTATGAAATTAAGGTTGCCAATGACTCAAAAAATAATCCTAAAGCTTTTTACCAACTATATAAATCCAAGGTTAGAGATGTAATTGGTCCCCTTAAAACTTCGATAGGAGAAATGACAGAAAATGATTTAGAAATGTGCAGTACATTAAATAGTCAATTTCTTTCCGTTTTCACTAATGAAAATTTGGCACAGTTTCCAGAAGTCCGTAAGGTATATAGCGATAGTATAGAAATAGGTTAAGTACGGTTACTATAAGTAAAAATGATGTGCTTAAGGAAATTGACAGACTGAAACCTCATAAATCGCCTGGTCCTGATGAGGTATATGCTAGAGTATTAAAAGAATGTAGGGATGAGTTAAGTTACCCATTAACATTTTTATTTAACAAGTCATTGGAGACAGGTATAGTTCTAGAAGCTTGGAAGCTTGCAAACGTAGTTCCGATCTTCAAAAAAGGTGACAAATCAATAGCATCCAATTACCGTCCCATTAGTCTTACATCAATCATAGGAAAGCTACTAGAGTCAATTATTGCTAGTAAAATTAGAAACCACTTAGATACATTTAATTTAATAAATTCTTCTCAGCATGGATTCACTCAGGGACGTTCTTGCCTTACTAATTTGCTTAGTTTTTTCTCAGAGGTATATGAAGCAGTAGATAATGACATGTCATATGATATAATATATTTAGATTTCAGTAAAGCTTTCGACAGAGTCCCCCATGAGAGATTGATGAGAAAGGTTGAGGCGCATGGAATAGGTGGGGCGTTGTTGGGATGGATTAGGTCATGGCTAATTGGTAGGAAGCAGAGAGTCAGCATAAATGGTACGAAGTCAGAATGGGGAGCAGTCAAAAGTGGTGTCCCCCAGGGATCTGTATTAGGTCCTCTGTTGTTTGTTATATACATAAATTATCTTGATTTAGGTATAATAGTAGGATAAGTAAATTTGCAGACGATACCAAAATGGGGAGAACAATTGATTCAGATAGAGATATAGAGTGCCTCCAAAGGGATCTAGATACCTTACACGAATGGTCAGTAAATTGGCAGATGAAGTTTAACATTGACAAATGCAAGGTATTAAAGATAGGGAAGATGCATACAAATGTTAAATATAAACTAGCTAATGTGGAATTAGAAAACTCGAATTGTGAGAAAGATCTAGGTGTGTTTGTTAGCAATGATTTGAAGCCTAGACAACAGTGTATAAGCGTTCAAAACAAGGCAAACAGGATTCTCGGGTTCATCTCAAGGAGTGTGAGTAACAGAACTGCTGATGTTATCTTAAAACTTTACTTGTCATTAGTGAGACCCCATATGGATTATGCTGTTCAATTTTGGTGTCCTTTTTACAGAATGGACATAGATTCATTGGAGAGAGTACAACGTAGAATGACAAAAATGATCCATAATATTAGAAATCTTCCGTATAAAGAAAGGTTGAAGAAATTAGGCTTACATTCGTTAGAGAGACGCAGAGTTAGAGGGGATATGATAGAGGTGTTCAAGTGGGTTAGTGGGATTAACAAAGGGGACATGACAAATGTACTAAAGCTCAGTGATAGCGAAAGAACTAGTACCAATGGTTTCAAATTAGAAAAATTTCGTTTCAGAAAAGATATAGGCAAATATTGGTTTGGTAACAGAGTTGGGGTGGAATGGACTACCAAGTGCTATAGTGGGATTAAAAACGATAGGGAGCTTTAAGATAAAATTGGATAAGAATATGGACGAGAAGGGTTGGGTGTGAAGGGGGATCAGCAGGGTTGGGCCAATCAGCGCTCTGCAGACCCCCGTAATCGTGCGTTAATCTCTAACCGTTTTGGTAAGATGATCCTCAGGGTATTAGAGTGTTGAGCCTATAATTGGGCTTTGTAATTGGGGTTGTGTGGGACAGGGATCTGCCTTGCTTAGGCCAATCGGCTTTCTGCAGACTCCCATTTTCTTATGTTCTTATGTTAAGTTCGTATACAAGTCATGTCCGGAGTGTGAAGTAAGAGTATCGCCCCACTTGGTCACAGGTAAATTAAAGTCGCCAAAAATTACGGTATCTTGTGAGTTACTTACATCTGCAATTTGTTCGTAAATTTCTCGGTCAGTTTGCACTGATTGAGCTGGAGGTCTGTATATTAACGCAAGTATTATTTTTGTAACTTTATTATTCTTTATTAGCACAAAAGATGTGTCGACGTTCACAATTTGAGGTTTTGTCAAGAGGGTAGGGTTAAGACTTTCTTTGATATAAAGTAAAACGCCACCTCCATTTCGATTTATTCGGCTTTTCTCAAACATTACATAACCGGGAAGTTAATACTCTGCTAAAAAGTCTCTATCTTCTGTATTGAGCCAAGATTCTGTTATGCCAATCACATCATAATTTTCTGTAAACACTAGCTCCTCTAAATCTGAAAATTTATTGCGCATGCTACGAGCGTTTGCATAGAAAACCTTTAAATTTGTTATTTTAGAACTCACGGAACGCTCTTTAATAATATTTTTGGTTCTTGTCGGATCTACATGTATGTTCATGGCTGTCCTCAGTCCTCGCTGTATTCGGTCCTTATCACTGGTGGTCCTCGGTTGCCTCTGTTTTTTGCTTGGCGTTGGATGATTTATGTCACTGTTGCTTCTTCTCGGATGGCGTTTTTTGATCCATGGCTGCGGACTGCTTCGTGTTGTAGATGACCCATGCGTGCTGAACCCACAGGGTTTATATATTTGTGGAACTAAACATTGATCAATACTCATGAGAGTGTGTGCATAATATGTGTGTGTGTACCAACACACAAATGATTAAAATTCTCCCTCTCATTGACTCATTCAATCACTGTGCCCCGGGCCACAATGCATGATGCAACCATGAAAAAGGTAGGGAGGGGGGGGGGGGGGATGGTTGGCAGTGCTTGTGGGTGGAGAAGATGGTGGGTCAGATTAGGGATAGGTTTGAAGGAGGAGTAAATAGGAGTGCAGGAGGGGCTGTGGATGGAGCTTATTTCATCACAAAGCCGCTAGTGGGGATATTGCACCACGGAAAATTTGATTGCTTGATGCGAAACATGCTGACGCCATGTGGCGTCACTCGAGGTCTATCTATCTATCTATCTATCTATCTATCTATCTATATGCTCAGGTCCAATCCCCATTTTGGGGGAGGCCGACTCAAGACATAGCAAGAACAGGGAAAACACAATAACAACATAAAACAACAAATAAACAGATAAAAAGCATAAACTCACACACATCCAGGTCACCCAGGAGAACACCCAGAGACCAGGGCCACCAAGGTCGCTCCAGCACTCCCCCGGCCCCCCGGAGAGGTTCCGATCTCGGCAGGCAGACATGCAGCGGAGCCAAAGCCACAAGCCCTCCTACCACACTTCCAGGCGCACCCTTCATATTAATCGTCTCCCCGGGCCAGGCGCCTGATTGACTATTATCTAGTCCAACTTGCGCCCGACCCCTTACTCCAAATGACCACGTGTTCACTCAACTATTCACAAGCATTCTCCATTCACTCCTGTCCACCACCACTTCCCCTGCCTGATCTATAGTCATTCCTCTATCATCCAAAGCCTTTCTTACACAGTCTCTCCATCTCAATGGGAGTCTTCCTGCCCTTCTATCTCCCCTTGTACCTGACTCACATATTCTCTTTGTAAGCCTTTCATCTCCCATTCGTTCAACATGACCATACCAGCTCAGCACCCTTCTGTCCACTCTGGCTGACAAATGTTCCTGCTGCCCCACTCTCCTACGTATCTCTTCATTCCTCAATCTGTCTCTACGAGTAACTCCACACATACTCCTCAAGCAGCTCATCTCCATCACATCCAGCCCTCTTTTCTCCTTTTTCCTCAGAGCCCATGTCTCAGCCCCATACATCACTGTTGGCACAACAATTCCTTGATACAGTGCACTTTTTACTTTCACTCCGAGATTTCTCGTCTTCCACATACTTCCCATTGCTCCAAAAACCTTCCTTCCTTCACACACTCTCTGTTTTACCTCCACTTCCATACCTCCACTCCTGCTTATCGTTCCTCCTAGATATTTAAAACACTCTACTTGTTCCAATATTTCCCCATCCAGCCTCACATCTAGATTCACCCTATGCTCTCCCCTATTACACACCATTACTTTACTTTTATTGACGTTCACCTTCAGTTTCCTCCTTCCACAAACCACACCAAACTCTTTGACTACCCGCTGCAGTTTCTCATCAGAATCCGCCACCAATGCTGTGTCATCAGCGAACAGCAACTGATTCAACTCCCAATCTCTACCATTCTTTCCTACTAAACCCAATCCTCTTCCCATAGTTCTCCTTTTCACCTCCCTCACCACACCATCCATAAACATATTAAACAGCCATGGTGACATTACACAACCCTGTCGCAAACCTACCTTTACCTCAAACCATTCACTCAACTCACCATTTCCTACTCTCACACATGCTCTGCTCCCTTCATAAAAACTCTTAACTGCTTCTAACAAATTTCCTCCTATTTCATAAATCCTTAACACCTTCCACATTGCTTCACGGTCCACATGATCATACGCTTTTTCCAAGTCCATAAAAGCCCAAAATATCTCCTTATGCTTCTCTAAATACTTCTCGCATAACTGTCTTACTGCAAACATCTGATCCACGCACCCTCTTCCCCTCCTAAAACTGCACTGTTCTTCTCCTATTGCAACTTCCGTACACTTTATTATCCTCTCTATCAACACCCTCCCATACAGCTTTCCAACCACTGACAATAAACTAATACCTCTATAACTTGAACACTCCTGCCGATCTCCCTTCCCCTTGTACAACGGCACAATACATGCACTCTTCCAGTCTATTGGTACCATTGACACAGCAAAGCACACATTGAAAAGTCTCACCAACCAATCTATTATCACATCTCCACCCTTCTTTATACACTCCACAGCAATACCATCCAAACCTTCTGCTTTTCCCGCTCTCATTTGTTTCACTGCTTCTTTCACCTCATTTTCCTCAATCCTTTAATTCATTCCCTGCCATCTGGGTGGCCTGGGTAACCTATCTCCATCCACCTCTGCTTCAATCACTGCTTCTCTTCCATCTCTTGTATTTAACAAAGATTCAAAATACTCAGCATATCTTTTCCTCACTTCAACTAGTTCCACTAGTAATTCTCCATTTTCATCTTTCACTGACTCTTCCCTCTTTTGTCCTCCTTTCCTTACTTTATTTACCTCCTTCCAGAACATCTTTCGTTCCTCAAAATTCTCACTCAGCCTTTGACCCCACCTTTCGTTTGCATCTTTTTTCGCTTCTCTAATTTTCCGTTTTGCTTCTCTCCTTTTCTCCTTGTACCTCTCCCATACCTCAACACTACCATCCTGTAAAACCCTCTCAAAACACTGTCTCTTCTCCTCAACTGCCTTTCTCACCGTATCATTCCACCACTCGCTTCCCTTCCTGATACCTCCGCCTCCTATTTTCCTTTTTCCGCATGCTACCTCTGCACTTGCTTTCACTCCTTCCTTAAACTGTTGCCATTCAACCTCTACTTCTCTCTCTTCCATCTCTCTCACTTCCATCCACTTTTCATTTAGTCTTTCCTTGTACTCCCTCTCTTTTTCACTCTTCTCTAACTCACTAACTTTTATTACCTCTCTTACTTCACACTTGTCTCTTATTCTCCTGTAACTCTTAACTCTTAGCTTTCCCTCCACCAGGTAATGATCTGACATACTCTCCGCCTCACCTCTCATCACATTCACATCCAGCAGTCTACACAATCTTTCCCTTGTCACCAGCACATAATCCATCAATGCCCAATCTACAATCTCTCCCCTCACAAGTCTATGCCAGGTGTACTTGTGTATACGCCTTTTTTTGAAGAACGTATTACCTACACTCAATCTACACTCTTCACATAAATTTTTCAGTCTTTCTCCACTCTCGTTTACACCATCCACACCAAAACTACCGATGACTCCCTCAACAGGCTCATTTCCTACCCTAGCATTTAGGTCCCCTAAAACTATAACATTTTCATTTTCATCAAACCCTTGTAGACAATCTCTCAAATCCTCCCAGAAACCCTCTACCTCGTCTAACTCTCTTTCACTTCCTGGTCCATACGCAGGTGCGTCCACTCGAGGTGCTGTCCATTATCTCCATTGATGCCATATGGTGTCACCTTGGGATAAGGGGTTAAGAATAGGGTTGTCAGCCTTGTTGTCTTCATAATTCTCTTTTTCACCTTTTGTAACGCCCTTGCCGTCCATCAACTGGTCTCTGTATGAGGAGTCTTCTACCCTTTGAGGAGCGAGGGAAGCTGAGTTTATGGGTGGTCATGTGCTGTACTTATAACTGTCTTGATGATGTAATGGTTAGAGCATGTAAGTTCTATATGAGGTATCCTAGGTTTAGGAATATGTTGTAGCAAGGTAGGTTCTCCATGATCTATGCCCCATAAAATGTTCTTTCCTCTCGCATAGGCATTAGGGTATTCATTGTGCAGTTGGGTGCAGTACATGATTAGATTGATATGCAGTATTCGATAAAAGTATATTAATTGTAGTCATGTGCTATACTTATATCCGTCTTGATGGTTTAATGGTTAGAGCGTGTATGTTCTGTATGAGATATCCTAGGTTCGAATCATGGGAGAATCACATGCTTTCCTAAATTTCATTTGGGGGTTAATGGTACGCCTGGCGGGTATATTGCAGAAAATTAGGTTCATTCCATGCTTTTTGTCATGCATAAGTAAGAGCCAGAACGTAATACAATTATATATCCGTGAAAGGGTTATAATAGAGCTTTCCAATGACACCTGAAGCATCCTTGTACGCCCACGGGTTCACTTGCAACGATTGTGTAACTGGAGGCGAAAATACCCTAAAATTAAGTATTTTTCCCGATTTTATCCTTGTTGAGAGCAGTAGGGAGGTGGTGATGAAATACAATATGTCTCAGTGACGGCCACATAGCGGTGGCGAGCGGTCCGAGGCCACCTATCGTCCACCCAATGCTCGGTTTCTCTCTCATAGCTCATAATGGCCTCAAAATGGCACCCGTCATATGACGGGCACCGCAGGGGTGGCCAATATTCTCTCCCGTCATATGACGGGCACCACGAGTTGAGGGTTATTCGTAGTGATGTGCTGTACTTATAACTGTCTTGATGATGTAAGGGTAGAGTGTATGCATTTTGTATGAGATATCCCAGGTTCGAATCCTTGTTGAATCCCATGCTTTCATTAATTAATTTTGGGGGTGTTAAGAATGTTCTGCCACAGTCGAAGTCAGGAGTGTGTGTGTGTGTGTGGTGGTAGTGGTGGTGGGGGGGAGGAGGGAGAAAGACAAGTTGGGGAGGTGAGGGCTCTATATGAATTAGAGAAAGGTAATAGAGCAAATAAATAATATGGGTCTTGCTGTATCTTTGGATGTAGAGGTGATTATTGTGGGTTAAAATAGACCAATAACACATGTTTATCATCACAGGGTACTACAAATCATAATAATTGATTATTGTGGGTTAAAATAGACCGATAACACATGTGTATCATCACGGGGTACTACGAATCATAATAATTGATTATTGTGGGTTAAAATAGACCGATAACACATGTGTATCATCACGGGGTACTACAAATCATAATATTTGATTGTATACGAATATTTATATATAGGCTTTCGTCGGACATGAATAATGACATTCATAACGGTTACATTTTCAAAGAATTATACAGTACACACATATTAACACAATATATGTATAATAAATAAAAACTATTCTAAGAAATATAACCCTATCTTATAGTAATTTAGATGTACTAACCCGTAGTCCGGGCGAAATATCCAACATGTTTAAAGGGACAGCCAGCACACTTCTTGCCGGAGAGAGAATGAAGACTCTCGCTATACTTATCCATAGGGAGGGGGTACGTTGACTAAGAACAGCATTGCCAAGGGTTCCAATTAGTTTGCCACAACCAAAACCTAATTTTTTAAGAATGTGGAATATTCAGTTTTCTTTCTAATTATTTTTATCTCGTGCCCGTGCATGTAGGGGCACCCTTCCTGAAAAGCTAACCGTGTTTCCAAACCTGACAGAGCTCAAGTTATATGTGTGTGACCCAAAGTTAACAACTATTTCAACAATGTTTAGATTTTGGAATATCCCTGTTCACCAATATAACATATTTTGTAATTGATTTCCCCTTGCCGTTCATGTTCACGTAGTGCAGCCTTAACTTTACAGGTCAGCATAAAATATACCCTGACAGTTTATACCGACATAAACTATCCGAGGGTTCTACTGCTCTCTTAACTCCATTATATTTCACTATTTGTTATGGTTGTTTAAATGTACGGTCTATTTACTAAATTGTACATTGTATATGCATTAGTTGGGCCTTTCCTTTGCTATTGCCCCGTATTTTATATCGTTGATATATGTATTACAATAAGAACTTATTTGACTTAAAGGTTAATTTCCATATATCTTGTCATAATTTTACTAGTAGTCTTGCTTAAACTAATTATAGTCACCAAGGGTTAGCCATAATATAATTATAGTCACCAAGGGTTAACCATAATATAATTATAGTCACCAAGGGTTAGCCATAATATAATTATAGTCACCAAGGGTTAGTCATAATATAATTATAGTCACCAAGGGTTAGCCATACTATAATTATAGTCACCAAGGGTTAGCCATACTATAATTATAGTCACCAAGGGTTAGCCATACTATAATTATAGTCACCAAGGGTTAGCCATACTATAATTATAGTCACCAAGGGTTAGCCATACTATAATTATAGTCACCATGGGTTAGCCATACTATAATTATAGTCACCAAGGGTTAGCCATACTATAATTATAGTCACCAAGGGTTAGCCATACTATAATTATAGTCACCAAGGGTTAGCCATACTATAATTATAGTCACCAAGGGTTAGCCATACTATAATTATAGTCACCAAGGGTTAGCCATAATATAATTATAGTCACCAAGGGTTAGCCATAATATAATTATAGTCACCAAGGGTTAGCCATAATATAATTATAGTCACCAAGGGTTAGCCATAATAATTATAGTCACCAAGGGTTAGCCATATAATTATAGTCACCATGGGTTAACTATAATATAATTATAGTCATCAAGGGATAGCCATAATAATAGTATAGACACCAAGGGTTAGCCATCATATTATTGTAGTCACCAAGGGTTAGCCATAATATTATTATAGTCACCAAGGGTTAGCCAATATAATTATAGTCACCAAGGGTTAGCCATAATATAATTATAGTCACCAAGGGTTAGCCATAATATAATTATAGTCACCAAGGGTTAGCCATAATATAATTATAGTCACCAAGGGTTAGCCATAATATAATTATAGTCACCAAGGGTTAGCCATAATATAATTATAGTCACCAAGGGTTAGCCATAATATAATTAAATATACAGCAAAGTAGGAATATTGTAATGCTACTGTTATTGACAAAATATATTGTTCTATGTGTTTGTTTTATACGTATTATATTGTATGTCAATATATAAATACACGCCTTATACGGTACTGTCAGGACAAACGTATCTGCCGCTGCGGCAGATACATACTCAAATATATATGTATCTATTCATCTATTATCCGATGTTTGATTCTATTTATATGAAGGGAAGAAAAGGCTGAGCTGCCTGTAACAAGTGTCTCCCCCAAAGCCAAAAGAGTGGACGAGAACCAAATTCAAGTAACGTTGGCTTAAAAATGCCAGGACACACACAGTTAAAAGCAGTCTTAAGTCATAGGATGAAGGAAATATTGATTGAGGGAGAGTGTCCAGAGCCAAGTTGTTAAGTAGAAGAAAGTCTAAGAAAAATGTATATTTATTGGGTTGGAAAGCTGAACAAAATAGGGGTGGTACTGTGTTGAAAGGCGGGTGCCATCCTCTCTCTGTAGGGAAGGAGTATGTACTGAGAGAGCTCTGAAGAATATTGATTATTGTAATAGCGATATAAGAGTGAGAGAGAGGCAACAGTGTGTCATGTAGAAACATTATTGTAGGAAATTAGTAAGAGGTGGTGAGTTGATACGATGGAATATTTTGGACTCTACCCTTTCCAGAAGTAAAGTGTGGGTATGGTCTTTCCAAGATAGGTTAGACGAAAAAGAGACACCGAGGCTGTTGAGGGACGATGAGGGGTAGATCTGACTGTTGTTGAAGAGTAAGGGATAATTGTGTGGTTGATTGTGACGCCAATGTGACGGGTAGACAGATGGAGAAATTGGGTTTTGGAGGAGATGCTTTGATCCAAAGTCCAACTAAATAAGTGGCGATATATTGACATGGATACAATCAACATTTTAGAACAATATTGCCAACCAACGCCCTTGCCAACTATTGCCGGTCATACATGAACCACATTGCGGAAATATTGCCACGTATTGGTGAGTATTGCCAGCCATTTGTGGGAATGCTAACACGTGTTGACATTTATTGGCGTGTGGTCCGAGCTGGATGGAAAATACTACAGTTTTATTGTTGTCGTCAGTACACTCTGTGCAGGAAAGTGTGTGTATGTGTGTAGAATATTGTGGATTCAGGTAAATGAACTTTGTTCTAACTTTAACAACACATAATTCTTCACCTGCCTTAAAGTTGCCAGCTTCAACGAAGGTGCCACCAGTCTTATAAATCACCAATATACATCAATAAGCAACACTACTCGAGTTATTTTCACTAGGTTTTCTAACAGCGCATCTTGAGTGACTGTACACTATAGTTTAGCCATAATATAACATTTATATCTCACAACACTATAGCAGTTATACACTTATTATAGTACACAACTGTACATATTTAGGTTGTATGAGCTTACCCATAGAAGGTCATAACTACACCTATAAACTTCCTTGGTCTAAACCTGCAATCTTAATCATAGGTTCCCATGCCTTGCACCATGATCCACAGACAATTGCCGGAACACCAAGAAGATTGTCAAAAACTAGTTAAGTATCACACAACACTGACAGAGCCGGCTGAGTGTCTGAGAGCCTGAGAGCACCAGTAGCAGAAACTCACAGCCACAGGAAGGTAAATTCCTTCAGCGCTCTAGGTATTATTCAGTTTTATACAGTGACGCATACAGTATCGATACTGCAATGTATTTAAAGTGTGTGTTAATACTTTGTTCTCAATTTGTTTCCTAATATATTATGTTCTTTTACAGAAATAACAGATTACAGGAAATATAGCTCATTGTCTTAGTTACTTTCTTTATAGAGTTGTTTAAAGTTACAGGTACTTCCCATATGGTCGGTACAGTACCGTCAAAAACCTTACAGTTAAAGTTAACCCTATACAAAAGTTAACCTGCTTCAGATCTCTATTGTCTTGGTAAATAAATAAGAAAACCAACAATGTTTACTTAAACAAACCTCAACATTTGTATTTCGTAATTAACATGTTTACAGCCTTCGCAGAAACTACAATCATTGCAAGGAAATATAAAGGAGGTAAGAAACAGAAACTAGACATCCTGATACAGCCCGCTACAGTTTCATGTCTACACAATCCGGTATTTATGGTGATACAGCTGCAGTGTTTGTTAGTACAGTATTAGATAGTAGATACATGGCGTATGTTGTCTTCTCGATACTAAAGCCTAGTTCACACATTCAGGAGTGTGAGGCCGAGTTTCCAGGAGTCCATAGTCTTGGTTAATCGGGCAGGAATGAGGCAGAGTGTGAAAAATACCATGAGTTTACAAGATTGCCCTAGAGTGTCCATGAGTTATTTCGAGTAACCCCGAGTACATTCAGGGACTATTCTATCTATCTATCTATCTATATGCTCAGGCCCAATCCCCATTTCGGGGTAGCCGACTCAAGACAGAGCAAGAACAGGGAAAACATTAAAACAACATAAAACAACAAATAAACACAGATAAAAAGCACAAACTCACACACATCCAGGTCACCCAGGAGAAGACCCAGAGACCAGGGTCACCAAGGTCGCTCCAGCACTCCCCCGGCCCCCGACCACCCGGAGAGGTTCCGATCTCGGCAGGCAGACATGCAGCGGAGCCAAAGCCACAAGCCCTCCCACCACACTTCCAGGCGCACCCTTCATATTAATCGTCTCCCCGGGCCAGGCGCCTGATGGACTATTATCTAGTCCAACTTGCCCCTTACTCCAAATGACCACGTGTTCACTGAACTATTCACAAGCATTCTCCATTCACTCCTGTCCACCACCACTTCCCCTGCCTGATCTATAGTCATTCCTCTATCATCCAAAGCCTTTCGTACACAGTCTCTCCATCTCAATGGGGGTCTTCCTGCCCTTCTATCTCCCCTTGTACCTGACTCACATATTCTCTTTGTAAGCCTTTCATCTCCCATTCGTTCAACATGACCATACCAGCTCAGCACCCTTCTGTCCATTCTGGCTGACAAATGTTCCTGCTGCCCCATACTCCTACGTATATCTTCATTCCTCAATCTGTCTCTACGAGTAACTCCACACATACTCCTCAAGCAGCACATCTCCATCACATCCAGCCCTCTTTTCTCCTTTTTCTTCAGAGCCCATGTCTCAGCCCCATACATCACTGTTGGCACAACATTCAGGGACACTCTGATTAATTACAGTCATTAACAGTGTGCTGAGAGTGTGTGGAAATTTGAATGTTAACTGTCATTTCCGGTACAGAGTGTATCCGAGTGTGTAAGAGAAATTAAGAGTTATCCAAAATGCAACTACGAGTTAATCAGAGTTAATCAGAGTTATCGTGGGTGTTCAGGAGTGTACCTACGAGTCCGTTGAGAGTATAGCCCGAGTCCCTCCCATTGTTCCCCTGGCATATATAAAGGCCACCCCATGACAACCTATGCCACACCCACAGGTGACGATGTGGAGCTGGATGGCCGAGGTTCAGCGGCAGGCAGGGTGGGTGATGGGGTACATCATGCCGCTCTTGGAACTGGAAGATAAAATGTATATTAGTTTGACATAGCCTGTTTTAATGTCATTCGTAAATATAAGTCTATCTACTACTATTACTATGCTTACATAACACGAGCATTAATAATGTTTGATGTATATGTTTTATTATTATTAATCAATAAATGTAAGTGAGCTTTGTGTCATGTGTCCAATGTCCATGCAACCCAAACATAATTATATTTTCTATTAAAAGTATTAAATATATATGTCTAAGGGAAATTAGTTAAACTAATGATAATGACATGGAGGATGTTACTGCATTTTTTTTAAAACAAACAATAAAGGGAGCATTATCTATACTTTAGATCTCTTATATTGAAATACGTGCAGGCAAATATATATCATTCTTACATATTAAAAGATAATGGGGCACACACATATAGGTACTGCGACCAGGGGTGTAAAGGTAACCAAGTACAGTACTTAAGTATATTTTCTCAGTCTCTACTTTGTATAAAGTATTAATTTGTGCCCACTAATTTTACTCTAACTTGAGTATCATATATATGAATTAGTTGTACATTTACTCCACTGCATTTACTTTACTTCTGTTAATTTTGTGGAGTAAAACTTCAGCAACTTTCCGAATTATTCCTTACAATAGATATGGAATTACAAGTAGCATTTTCCATTGACATTCCTCCAAGTTTAGGTGTGACATTCCTTGGGTAGTTCCAAGGACACCACTATACAGTTAAGCCTCCCCTCTCTCACAACCTCCCAGGCAGTAGGTAGATATTAACTTTAGCTTAAGTAGCTTTCTAGTTGGGTACTTCTACAAATACCTGAGTAACTTTATGAGTACATACTTGTACTTGAACTTGAGTACAATTATTAGGTACTTTTGACACCCCTTACTGTGACATACAGATTTTATAATACAAATCAATATGGTTGGAGATACAGTATGAATTGAGGTTTGATTTGCAACACTTGTGGCAATGATATGTATGATCATGTCACATGTGGCAGTGTCTTTACTTGTATAATGTAACTGTTATAGGATATAACGTACCTCGGCTGTTATGCGGGTTTACTTGTATAATGTAACTGTTATAGGTTATAACGTACCTCGGCTGTTATGCGGGTTTACTTGTATAATGTAACTGTTATAGGTTATAACGTACCTCGGCTGTTATGCGGGTTTACTTGTATAATGTAACTGTTATAGGTTATAACGTACCTCGGCTGTTATGCGGGTTTACTTGTATAATGTAACTGTTATAGGTTATAACGTACCTCGGCTGTTATGCGGGTTTACTTGTATAATGTAACTGTTATAGGTTATAACGTACCTCGGCTGTTATGCGGGTTTACTTGTATAATGTAACTGTTATAGGTTATAACGTACCTCGGCTGTTATGCGGGTTTACTTGTATAATGTAACTGTTATAGGTTATAACGTACCTCGGCTGTTATGCGGGTTTACTAATGTTATAGGTTATAACGTACCTCGGCTGTTATGCGGGTTTACTTGTATAATGTAACTGTTATAGGTTATAACGTACCTCGGCTGTTATGCGGGTTTACTTGTATAATGTAACTGTTATAGGTTATAACGTACCTCGGCTGTTATGCGGGTTTACTTGTATAATGTAACTGTTATAGGTTATAACGTACCTCGGCTGTTATGCGGGTTTACTTGTATAATGTAACTGTTATAGGTTATAACGTACCTCGGCTGTTATGCGGTTTTACTTATATAATGTAACTGTTATAGGCTATAACGTACCTCGGCTGTTATGCGGGTTTACTTGTATAATGTAACTGTTATAGGTTATAACGTACCTCGGCTGTTATGCGGGTTTACTTGTATACTGTAACTGTTATAGGTTATAACGTACCTCGGCTGTTATGCGGGTTTACTTGTATAATGTAACTGTTATAGGTTATAACGTACCTCGGCTGTTATGCGGGTTTACTTGTATAATGTAACTGTTATAGGTTATAACGTACCTCGGCTGTTATGCGGGTTTACTTGTATAATGTAACTGTTATAGGTTATAACGTACCTCGGCTGTTATGCGGGTTTACTTGTATAATGTAACTGTTATAGGTTATAACGTACCTCGGCTGTTATGCGGGTTTACTTGTATAATGTAACTGTTATAGGTTATAACGTACCTCGGCTGTTATGCGGGTTTACTTGTATAATGTAACTGTTATAGGTTATAACGTACCTCGGCTGTTATGCGGGTTTACTTGTATAATGTAACTGTTATAGGTTATAACGTACCTCGGCTGTTATGCGGGTTTACTTGTACAATGTAACTGTTATAGGTTATAACATACCTCGGCTGTTATGCGGGTTTACTTGTATAATGTAACTGTTATAGGTTATAACGTACCTCGGCTGTTATGCGGGTTTACTTGTATAATGTAACTGTTATAGGTTATAACGTACCTCGGCTGTTATGCGAGTTTACTTGTATAATGTAACTGTTATAGGTTATAACGTACCTCGGCTGTTATGCGGGTTTTTGTCCAGGATATGTGGCCCCTCATGAACGCAGTTCTTAAGGATCCACTCATCCCGCTCAGACAGTTTCTACCCACCTTGTGTCCCGTCACCACTCTTTGTGTCGGTCAGCTTGCCAAAGCGTGACCTCGTTACCGTCACCCACACAGACAACTGGCTGCCTGTGATAGAAGGATAGAAACATATAAGACATTAGTGATATTCGTTCAACAATCATTTACATTATACATGTCACACACACACACACACTCCTTAATACGACACCTGCCCATAATATTGTACACATTTTGCCTAGGCCATGGCGAACATGTTAAGAGGAGGCTGACCGTTTTTCTGGACCCCCTTCTCCGTCATGCTTAGCCCCATTAGTTTTGAGACTAAGACGTTCGGCCCATTAGTTTGGCGATATTAACACATTTATTTGTCAATTTTATGACCTTTCGTGCCATTTAGTTATCGATTTTTTTTCATGGCGAGCTACAGCAAGCTTGACATTTTACGAGAAACCGGCCTTCGGCCAGGAAATTTTTCTATCGAAAAATGTACATATTTATCTTGAAGGGGAGTCTAGGGTTTTTTGTTTTAAGCTTGATGGAGGTCTAGTGATCAAACTAAGAAATAAAGGAATGCAAGACCAAACACACGGTCTGTCTCCCCTTAATACGGTAAAGCTTACACTTTGCTGACGAACATATACACAAATAACTACAATAACCAACGGTTGCTTACCTGTAACCGGAGATTTAAGGGTTGCTGCCTTCTCGTCAAAGAAACGTTGTTTCCTCCTTGTATCCTTAAAGTCCTTCATGCCTTTGACATAGAGGAAAGTGGTTTTCCTTGACCCATTTGATGATATCATACTCGGTTTTTTATAAATAATAAATAATAATAATAATCTTCTGGTTACTTATATAGCGCCCGTCTCTCCTCCTTCGAGGATTCGCAAGCGCTTAGCTTTCTTTAGTCTACCAGAGACCATTACCCATCCCCCTTGCTCATGGGGAGATGGTAACCGCCGGCTGTATCCCAGAAAAACTTTTCAATCTGAGCGGGGATTGAACGCGAGACCTTCAAGGTGGGAATCAGGCACGCTATCAACTGAGCCAGCCAGACGGCTGGGGGAAGGGGGGACAAGCGCAGGATGCCAGCTGGTTCACGCGGTGTTGCCACAAGTTGGGTTTCACTCGTCGATTGTCGAACGCTCGTGCTTCACTCCGGGTTACTCGAACGGACTCGAGTTACACTCGAGTTTCACTCTGGGTTATTCCAGACAACTCGAAACAACTCAGCCTAACTCAGCATTATTCGAGACAATTCGGGTTATCTTATTTGACATAACCGGTGATAACCAGCAACACTCGAGTACACTCGAGATCATTCGAGTTATACTCATGGCTACTCTTTATGCGCTCGATATTCATTCGGCCAATTGTTAATAGCAGGCTGAGTTAGCACGAGTGTCTGCTGTGCACTCGTGGATACTCGATCACATTCATAAACACTCAACATCACTCTCGCATATTCAGCCACGTGGTTTTGTCCCCGAGTGTTGATGAGTTCCACCGATTAATTTGGAGTAATTATGAGTTGTTCCGAGTTAATCCGAGTAATCACGACCTATTTCGAGTGTTCCCGAGTGTCTTGAGGTTGATCTGACTCGGGGCAATATTTTTAAACTTGGTTGAAATTTGGGCTACCCGAGTGGAGTTCCCTGGAGTATCCGTTAGTGACCCAGAGTGACCATGGGTGCATGCGATCTTCCAAGAATCATTACCCGAGTTTCCGAGACTGTGGACTCCTGGAAACTCGGCCTCACACTCCTGAATGTGTGAACTAGGCTTAACCCTTTCACGCACATATGACGCAGAGGTTGCCAGATTAGCAATAAGAAATAGAGTTTTCTCACTCTTATAATTACCTCTCCAAAATAAGTTTTCTGCCCACAGCTAGCTAACTCAAAGACAACTGCAGAGGTTGAAGTAACTAAACTAAAGGTTTCTAAATACCCCTGATGGTAACAAAGGCTTTAAAGTATCCCCAATAGGCTTAAAGTCGCGTCATATAAGAACATAAGAACATAAGAAAATGGGAGTCTGCAGAAAGCCGATTGGCCTAAGCAAGGCAGATCCCTGTCCCACACAACCCCAATTACAAAGCCCAATTATAGGCTCAACACTCTAATACCCTGAGGATCATCTTACCAAAACGGTTAGAGATACACGCAGGATTACGGGGGTCTGCAGAGCGCTGATTGGCCCAACCCTGCTGATCCCCCTTCACACCCAACCCTTCTTGTCCATATGCTTATCCAATTT
This sequence comes from Paralithodes platypus, assembly GCA_032716605.1. Lineage (NCBI taxonomy): Eukaryota > Metazoa > Arthropoda > Malacostraca > Decapoda > Lithodidae > Paralithodes > Paralithodes platypus. The sequence goes on along the minus strand of CM064480.1, from coordinate 14,312,089 downwards.
TATCTTAAAGCTCCCTATCGTTTTTAATCCCACTATAGCACTTGGTAGTCCATTCCACCCATCTACAACTCTGTTACCAAACCAATATTTGCCTATATCTTTTCTGAAACGAAATTTATCTAATTTGAAACCATTGGTACGAGTTCTTTCGCTATCACTGAGCTTTAGTACATTTGTCATGTCCCCTTTGTTAATCCCACTAACCCACTTGAACACCTCTATCATATCCCCTCTAACTCTACGTCTCTCTAACGAATGTAAGCCTAATTTCTTCAACCTTTCTTTATACGGAAGATTTCTAATATTATGGATCATTTTTGTCATTCTACGTTGTACTCTCTCCAATGAATCTATGTCCATTCTGTAATAAGGACACCAAAATTGAACAGCATAATCCATAAAAATTATGGGGTCTCACTAATGACAAGTAAAGTTTTAAGATAACATCAGCAGTTCTGTTACTCACACTCCTTGAGATGAACCCGAGAATCCTGTTTGCCTTGTTTCGAACGCTTATACACTGTTGTCTAGGCTTCAAATCATTGCTAACAAACACACCTAGATCTTTCTCACAATTCGAGTTTTCTAATTCCACATTAGCTAGTTTATATTTAACATTTGTATGCATCTTCCCTATCTTTAATACCTTGCATTTGTCAATGTTAAACTTCATCTGCCAATTTACTGACCATTCGTGTAAGGTATCTAGATCCCTTTGGAGGCACTCTATATCTCTATCTGAATCAATTGTTCTCCCCATTTTGGTATCGTCTGCAAATTTACTTATCCTACTAGTTATACCTAAATCAAGGTCATTTATGTATATAACAAACAACAGAGGACCTAATACAGATCCCTGGGGGACACCACTTTTGACTGCTCCCCATTCTGACTTCGTACCATTTATGCTGACTCTCTGCTTCCTACCAATTAGCCATGACCTAATCCATCCCAACAACGACCCACCTATTCCATGCGCCTCAACCTTTCTCATCAATCTCTCATGGGGGACTCTGTCGAAAGCTTTACTGAAATCTAAATATATTATATCATATGACTTGTCATTATCTACTGCTTCATATACCTCTGAGAAAAAACTAAGCAAATTAGTAAGGCAAGAACGTCCCTGAGTGAATCCCTGCTGAGAAGAATTTATTAAATTAAATGTATCTAAGTGGTTTCTAATTTTACTAGCAATAATTGACTCTAGTAGCTTTCCTATGATTGATGTAAGACTAATGGGACGGTAATTGGATGCTATTGATTTGTCACCTTTTTTGAAGATCGGAACTACGTTTGCAAGCTTCCAAGCTTCTGGAACTATACCTGTCTCCAATGACTTGTTAAATAAAAATGTTAATGGGTAACTTAACTCATCCCTACATTCTTTTAATACTCTAGCATATACCTTATCAGGACCAGGCGATTTATGAGGTTTCAGTCTGTCAATTTCCTTAAGCACATCATTTCTACTTATAGTAACCGTACTAAACCTATTTTCTATACTATCGCTATATACCTTACGGACTTCTGGAAACTGTGCCAAATTTTCATTAGTGAAAACGGAAAGAAATTGACTATTTAATGTACTGCACATTTCTAAATCATTTTCTGTCATTTCTCCTATCGAAGTTTTAAGGGGACCAATTACATCTCTAACCTTGGATTTATATAGTTGGTAAAAAGCTTTAGGATTATTTTTTGAGTCATTGGCAACCTTAATTTCATAATTTTTTTTTCTTTCCTAATATCCTTTTTTACCTGTCTTGATAGATTCTGATAGTAAGCAAGTAGGTGAATTTCGCCTTTTCTAATTTTTCTATATATTCCTCTCTTTTGTCCTAGAAGATCTAATAGTCTATTATTCATTCATTTGGGTTGGTTCTGTGTTGATCTAAATTTTCTTTTGGGGATGTATTTATTTTGTGCATTGAATACTGACTTGATAAAATTATCGTATGTATCTACCAAGGTTGACGTCTCTTCCTGACTTAAGATGACAGGTGCCTGAGACGGGGTACACTCATTTGGACACCTGGATCGACTTAATTTTTGGACCATAGGGTCCGCTAATAGGGCTCTTCTTAACCCACCATAATTGGCTTTTCTAAAGTCAGGTATTAATGTTGTATTCGCTCTGGTAATACCTTTCCATTGTATATTAAAATACACAGAATTGTGGTCACTATTTCCTAGGTGGTCCCCTATCTCTACATTATTTACCATATGTTCATTGTTACTGAAAACTAGATCGAGAATATTATTACCTCTAGTCGGCGTATCTATGAATTGAAATAAAAAACTATCTTGTACTACCTCTATAAACTCCTCAGAATCAGAGTCTCCTATTTGATGCTGCCAATCTATATTCGGAAAATTAAAATCCCCCATAATGCACACATTGCTAAACCTTGATGCCATTTTAATTTCCTCCCATTATGACGTTCCGTCATTTCTACTCATATTTGGCGGTCTATACATAACTCCAATAACTATGGTCTCACTACCTTCGTTAACCTCTACCCAAACACTTTCATTATCGTTATTTAGTCTAATACCTGATTTAATACAGCTTTTTAATGTACTCCTGACAAACACTGCTATACCGCCACCCCTCTTACTTGTTCGGTCATATTTAAACAAACTATATCCTGGTATATCAAATTCTGCTAAAAAATGCCTGGTTTCTGTATTAATCCACGTTTCAGTTAGCGCTATTATGTCTATATTTTCTTTGCTAACAAGGGCTCTAAGTTCGTTCATTGTGTTACATAGACTCCTACAGTTTGTGTAATATACTCTCAATGTACTTCTTTTCTTTATACCTAATTTACCTTTGTTTTTAGCGACATTTCCATCTTCCGTTGCACCATCACTACTATCATTTGCATTATAGTCATCATTTTTAGCATGAGACTGAATATCCTTATCGCTTTCGCCTGACGCTAAAATTGTTCCATTTAACCTCTCATTTACACTCTCAATATTTCTGTTCAAAACCCCACAACCACCCTATCTAAAGAACTAGCTAATGTAGAAACCGTGAAAGATTAACCCCATCCCTTGCGTACATCCCATCTCTCCCATAGAAACTATCCCAGTTATCAATGAATGGTATTGCTTTTTCTTTGCAATATTTCTCCAAACGGCAATTGACACCAATCGCCCTGGATGTCCATTCCTTGGGAACTCCTCTTCTGGGTAGGATACAATGTACTACAGGGATCCCTCCCTTCATCCTAACTTTATCTAACACATCCCGATACTGCTGCAGCCTTACCAACATCGTTACTCCCGGCACTGAGACAGATAATGGGGTTATCTCCACTATCTTCCAAGATGTGGTCCATCTTCTCTAAAACCCTCCCAACTCCATGGCCAGGCAGACACACAACCTTCCTAAGTTTAGTGCGGGTAGCCCTAACTAAATGTCTTACCATGGAGTCGCCCACAATCGACACAGATTGTGTCGGAGAGGGTTAAGGGGTACTTCACACAGTCAGGAATGCGAGCTAGAATCACTAGGAGTAGCTGAAAATTCGGATTCCTGGGCCTATTCGCGGTGAAAATCGATGACTCCTAGTGACTCTAGCGATATCCTAGTGATTCCTGTTGACTCCAAACCAGTCCCGGCCGATTGGCCCTGTCCGACAAAATGTTCACAGTGTTTAAGGTTCTTGCCGCGAATTGGACCATTCCCAGTGATTCCCCAGTGACTCTCAGTGAGTCCGGGTGATTCTGGTGAGAACTGAAACTGAAATCGAAACCTGTCCGCGAATCAGATACAAATCACCGAGAATCCCCAGGACTCACTGGGGAATCACTGGGGATCACTGGGAATCAACTGGGAGTCACTTGGCATGGTCCGATTCGTGGCGAGAACTTTAAACACGGTGAACATTTTGTCGGACAGGGCCAATCTCCCGCGAGTGGTTTGGAGTCACTGGGAGTCTAACAGGAATCACTAGGACATCGCTAGAGTCACTAGGAGTCATCGATTTTTCACCGCGAATAGGCCCAAGAATCCGAATTTTCAGCTACTCCTAGTGATTCTAGCTCGCATTCCTGACTGTGTGAAGTACCCTTTAATAAATATATTATTCATATAAACCTGTAATACTTCTCATGTGAAAGTATAATATACTGGTTAACTTTTCTTGGTCAAACATTATAAATAGGCCTAGTATTAACCTATGTAAGTACAATTTCCCACAAGACATTGTATTCACCCAGTGATTGTGTGTAGAGAAGGAAATTACGGTAGTTGAGGTAATTCAATAATGTGAACAATGTATGGTCAATGATACAATACCCTACTTGTAGTCTACAAGTTCTGCAACTCCCCTTACCTAACATAACGAGAGTGGTGGAGACGTGTTTGTATGTGTTGTGAAGTGTCAAGTTCGCTTGGTGGTGGAGAGTGGATTTTGAATTACTACTTCGAGGGGCGTTGTAGTCGCCGGGGTAAACTTTGAGCCAGCGTAATCATGGCTTGGTTGTTTAGGGGCCGTTGTAGTCGCCGGTTAATAATCTAGAAGCTCTGCAACTCCCCTGACCTAACTTAAGCAAACTAACACAACCTATAAGTGTTACCTATTTTAGGTAATCGTATGAAATATTACAGAACTCGGTAACGAATGAAAAGAGGAAGGTGGGAAGGATTAACTATCCACTATTTAGACAATAGTTTAAATATATTTGTTCCGTAAAGTATAGTAAGCATTGATATTATGACCTTACGGTACATACTAATACAGACTTATCGTATTATATTAATTAATATCTGTAATGATGTATGAATACAGTCATAATACTTAATGATGATATTAGAGGACTGTAGTTATAGCCTACAAGAGACATACTTGAGTACAAATTAATTTCAATTAAAGGGTCAAACACATGCCTGGAGCCTCACAGTGGATGTACAATTTCCCACAAGACATTGTATTCACCCAGTGATTGTGTGTAGAGAAGGAAATTACGGTAGTTGAGGTAATTAATAATGTGAACAACGTATGGTCAATGTTACAATACCCTACTTGTAGTCTACAAGTTCTGCAACTCCCCTTACCTAACATAACGAGAGTGGTGGAGACGTGTTTGTATGTGTTTTGAAATGTCAAGTTCGTTTGGTGGTGGAGAGTAGTTTGGATTACTACTTCGAGGGGTGTTGTAGTCGCCGGGGTAAACTTTGAGCCAGCGGAATCATGGCTTGGTTGTTTAGGGGCCATTGTAGTCGCCGGTTAATAATCTAGAAGTTCTGCAACTCCCCTGACCTAACCTTATAAGCAAACTAACACAACCTATAAGTGTTACCTATTTTAGGTAGCCTAATCGTATAAAATATTACAGAACTCGGTAACGAATGAAAACAAGAAGATGGGAAGGATTAACTATCCGCCATTTAGACAACAGTTTAAATATATTTGTTTCGTAAAGTATAGTAAGCATTGATATTATGACCTTACGGTACATAATAATACAGACTTATGGTATTATATTAATGTCTGTAATGATGTATGAATACAGTCATTGTACTTAATGACGATATTAGAGGACTGTAGTTATAGTGTCCGTGGGTCGGTGGTGAGTGTGCATGTGGCTTGGCACAGCTTGGGGGCCCCTTATATAGGGGCTGTGCACAATGGGGGCCATGCCTGGCATAAGAACATAAGAACATATGAAAATGGGAGTCTGCAGAAAGCCGATTGGCCTAAGCAAGGCAGATCCCTGTCCCACACAACCCCAAATCAATTACAAAGCCCAATTATAGGCTCAACACTCTAATACCCTGAGGATCATCTTACCAAAACGGTTAGAGATTAACGCAGGATTATGGGGGTCTGCAGAGCGCTGATTGGCCCAACCCGGCTGATCCCCCTTCACACCCAACCCTTCTCGTCCATATGCTTATCCAATGTTATCTTAAAGCTCCCTACAGTTTTAGATTCCACTATAGCACTTGGTAGTCCATTCCACCCATCTACAACTCTGTTACCAAACCAATATTTGCCTATATCTTTTCTGAAACGAAATTTATCTAATTTGAAACCATTGGTACGAGTTCTTTCGCTATCACTGAGCTTTACTACATTTGTCATGTCCCCTTTGTTAATCCCACTAACCCACTTGAACACCTCTATCATATCCCCTCTAACTCTGCGTCTCTCTAACGAATGTAAACCTAATTTCTTCAACCTTTCTTCATACGGAAGATTTCTAATATTATGGATCATTTTTGTCATTCTACGCTGTACTCTCTCCAATGAATCTATGTCCATTCTGTAATAAGGACACCAAAATTGGACAGCATAATCCATATGGGGTCTCACTAATGAAAAGCAAAGTTTTAAGATAACATCAGCAGTTCTGTTACTCACACTCCTAGAGATGAACCCGAGAATCCTGTTTGCCTTATTACGAACGCCTATACACTGTTTTCTAGGCTTCAAATCATTACTAACAAACACACCTAGATCTTTCTCGCAGTCTGAATTTTCTAATTCTAAATTAGCTAGTTTATATTTAACATTTGTTTGCATCTTCCCTATCTTTAATACCTTGCATTTGTCAATGTTAAACTTCATCTGCCAATTTACTAACCATTCATGTAAGGTATCTAGATCCCTTTGCAGGCACTCTATATCGCTATCTGAATCAATTGATCTCCCCATTTTAGTATCGTCTGCGAATTTACTTATCCTACTAGTTATACCTAAATCTAGGTCATTTATGTATATAAGAAACAACAGGGGACCTAATACCGATCCCTGGGGGACACCACTTTTGACTGCTCCCCACTCTGACTTGGTACCATTTATGCTGACTCTCTGTTTCCTACCAATTAGCCATGACCTAATCAATCCCAACAACGCCCCACCTATTCCATGTGCCTCAACCTTTCGCATCAATCTCTCATGAGGAACTCTGTCGAAAGCTTTACTGAAATCTAAATATATAATATCGTATGCCTTGTCATTATCTACTGCTTCATATACCTCTGAGAAAAAACTAATCAAATTAGTAAGGCAAGAACGTCCCTGAGTGAATCCATGCTGAGAAGAATTGATTAAGTTAAATGTTTCTAAGTGGTTTCTCATTTTCCTAGCAATAATTGACTCTAGTAGCTTTCCTATGATTGAAGTGAGACTAATAGGACGGTAATTGGATGCTATTGATTTATCACCTTTTTTGAAAATCGGAACTACATTTGCAAGCTTCCAAGCTTCTGGAACTATACCTCTTTCTAATGAATTGTTAAAAATAAATGTTAATGGGTAACTTAACTCATCTCTGCATTCTTTTAATACTCTGGCATATACCTCATCGGGACCAGGCGATTTCTGAGGTTTCAGTCTGTCAATTTCCTTAAGCACATCATTTCTACTTATAGTAACCGTACTTAACCTATTTTCTATACTATCGCTATATACCTTACGGACTTCTGGAATCTGTGCCAAATTTTCATTAGTGAAAACGGATAGAAACCGACTATTTAATGTACTGCACATTTCTAAATCATTTTCTGTCATTTCTCCTATCGAAGTTTTAAGGGGGCCTATTTTATCTCTAACTTTAGATTTATATAGCTGGTAAAAAGCCTTAGGGTTATTTTTTGAGTCATTGGCTATCCTGATTTCATAATTGCTTTTGTCTGTCCTTATACATTTTTTAACCTCTCTTGATAGATTCTGATAGTAAGCAAGTAGGTAAATTTCGCCTTTCTTAATTTTTCGATATATTCCTCTCTTTTTTCCTAGAAGGTCTAATAGTCTATTATTCATCCATTTGGGTTGGTTCTGTGTTGATCTAAATTTTCTTTTGGGAATATATTTATTTTGCGCATTGTGGAGTGAAGATATAAAATTATTATATGTAGCTGTCAAATTATCCTGAGTTAAGACAGGTATCTGAGAGAGAGTATGTTCATTAGCGGACCTGGGTCCACTTAATAGTTTAACCATAGGATCGACTCTTAAGGCTCGTCTTAATCCACCATAATTGGCTTTTCTGAAATCTGGGATAAGTGTCGTATTCTCTTTAGCCTTTCCTGTCCATTGTATGTTAAAATAAATTGATTTATGATCACTATTTCCTAGTTGGTCTCCTATCTCTACATTACCTGATTTAATACAGCTTTTTAAAGAACTCCTGACAAACACTGCTATTCAGCCGCCCCTCCTACTTGTTCGGTCGCGTTTAAACAAACTATATCCTGGTATATGGAATTCTGCTAAAAAAAATCTTGATTCTGTATTAATCCATGTTTCAGTCAGTGCTATAATGTCTATATTTTCGTTGCTAACAAGTGCTCCAAGTTCATCCATTTTGTTACATAAACTCCTACAGTTTGTATAATATAATCGCAATGAATTTATTTTACTGGTATCGGATTTACCTTTATTTCTAACTGAATTCCCATCTTCTGTTACACCTTTAATATTTCTACTAGCAGTACAATTAAAATCCTGTGACTAATATTTTCTATTCCTATCTGATGTACCAGTACGGCAATTTACCCTATCTAGACAATTATTCTTACTCATATTCTCAGGCTTTATTTTCAGCGAAACCCCGCGACAATCCTATCTATTGACCTAGCTAAATTTGCCACCCCATAGCCGAGAAAGATGAACCCCGTCCTGTGCGTACAACTGATTTTTACCATAGAAACGGGTCCAGTTATCAAGGAATGCTATTGCATTTGCATTACAGTATTTTTCCAGCCGACAATTGATACCAATTGCCCTAGATGGCCATTCCTTGCTGACCCCTCTCCGTGGCAAGATACTGTGTACTACAGGTATGCCTCCCTTCCTCCTAACTTTACCTAACACCTCCCTGTACTGCCGAAGCAGTACTTCAGTCATACCTTTACCAACATCATTGCTCCCTGTACTGAGACAGAAAATGGGGCTATCTCCAATATCTTTCATGATGTAATCAATGTCCTCTAACACCTTCCCAACCCCGGCACCAGGCAGACAGACAAGCTTCCTAATATCAGTACAGGTGGACCTAGCTAAGTGTCTGACCATGGAGTCCCCAACAATTGAGAAGGACTTGCCTCTCCTTGTCGATGACTTGGTAGCAGCTGCGGCAGCGGAAGGAACTCCTGGGGCAGCAGTTGAAGGTACTCCTGGGGGGGCAGCAGTCACAGCATTCCCTGTTGGAGGCAACTTACTTACCTTTCTCCTGGTTTCCTCGCCGAAGGAAGCCCTCGCAGCCTCACCATGACATTCGTCATCCAAGGTGATGAACTTGTTGCTGAGGGCAACTGGCCGCCGTAGAAATTTGCAGGTTATTGCACTTGTTGGAACAACTGTCCAGGGAGCATCACGATCCCTAACAGCAGTTGCACTATCCTCACTTTTCTTGTCAGCCAAAGTCAGCTTTAAGGCCAAATTCTCGTCTTTGAGAGACTGCACCTCTCTCTCCACATTTTCCATCCTTTCTTGCAAAGCAAGACAAAGCTGGAGAATATGAGAGGAGGTAGCAATCTCGTCAACACCAGCCATTTTAAGAAAGCGTTAATACTATCACCACACTATGGGCAAAGATAATTCACTGGGAGTCACTAGGGACAGGTCCTCACTCAGCGAAGGTCAGGCAGGTACTGCATACTCACATCTCATTCCTAACAAATCCAAGTGATGCTCGGTGACTCCCAGTGACTCCTATCTAATTCCCAGTGATTCCTATATATTTTTTTTTTTTTTTTTTTAAGAGACAATGAACGGAGGAAGGAAAAACACAGATAAAACAAAAAGGTCCATGTGCCTAAAGGCATCCTCCATTCATAAAATGTTTGTAACAACTGGATTTAAACATTTGTAAATTGTAAGTTTGTGGAAAGCAATTCGAGGGAAGTGAATTCCAAAGAGTAGTAGCTCTGGGGATAAATGAATTCTGATAAGCAGAAGTTCTGCATTGTGGAGGAGAAAGTGTAAATTCCTGGGCGCTCTCAGCTGCCCTAGTTCTACGGGGAAAGATGTGGAGAGGCGGCACAATTGAAGCAAGTTCCTCGGAACAAATGCTGTGAAAATATCTGTAGAATAATGCAAGGGATGCAACGTTTCTTCGTATGGATAATGTAGGAAGGTCCTGTGTGATTGCAGGGTTATTGATAAATCTAATAGCTTTATTTTGAATTTTGTCCAACTGCCTCAATGCTACCACTCCACTTCCACCCCACAGAGGTGAACAGTAATCTATCTGAGAACGCACATGACTTTTATATATTACGGCCAACTGCTCGTCCGTGAAGAATTCTCGAACTCTGTACAGGAGTCCCAGTTTTTTAGAGGCATTCTTAGCAATCCTTCTAACATAATGTGTCCAGATCAAGTTAGTAGTTAATGTTACACAGAGAATGTCAATACTAGGGGAAGTGGGAATATTTACATCATTAAAAAATATATGGGAGTCAGTGAGATTCTGTCGGTTAGAAAATTGAATGTACTTGGTTTTCTGTGCATTAAAGGAAACTAGATTCTTTTGTCCACATCCATTAATTCTAGAAAGGTCCTGGTTCAGAGAAATTGCAGTGTTTATTTTTGAATTTATAAGATCGGGTTGGGTGAAAGAATTGGTAAATGTGAAGGAACTGTGGAGTGTTGAGTCATCTGCATAGGAATGTATTGGATTATGAGTGGTAGATATGAGATCATTGATATGAATGAGGAACAGAATTGGGGCCAAAACTGATCCCTGGGGAACACCAGCATTTATTGAGTGAAATTGAGAATAAAGGCCATCTACCATTACACATATTTTTCTGTTATGAAGATAAGAAGAAATTAGTGGAACTAATGATGCAAGGCCGTAGTGTGACATCTTCGACAATAAGGATTGATGCCAGACTCTATCAAATGCCTTTGATATATCCAGTGCTATTGTATGTGTTTCACCATGTTGGTCTGTAGCTTGGTTGATTTGATGCGTAAGAAGGCAAAGAATGTCTGCAGTTGATCGACATCGTCTAAAACCATATTGCCTATCACTGATTAATTTATTATTCTCCAGATGCTTAATTATGTGATTATTTAATATAATTTCAAAGACTTTACCAAGAGTGGAAGTTATAGCTATTGGTCTGTAGTTTGATGGATCTGAAGAGGCACCTTTTTTAGGAACTGGATGAATGTTTGCTTCTTTCCAGGGTACTGGGAGGCATGAGGTATGAGTACACAGACGAACATTTTTGGCCAATACAGGAGCGAGCACCAAGGAGCAATTCTTAAGTATAGGAGGAATTTCATCTGGACCAGGAGCCTTATCTACTGAGAGATTCTGCAAAATAGTTTTGACATGTCTGGTGTGGATCTTAAGTGAGGGAATTTCAGGCGAATTAAAATTAAGTACAGGGACATCTTGATTTATTTCATCTAAGGTTGAGTTGGTGGAGAAAATATCCGCAAGAAGGTTAGCTTTACCTCTTGGGTCACTTACAAGATTGCCAGTCGGAGATTTTAATGGTGGAATGGATGAAGCAGTAGTGAAGTTGGATTTGAATGAGTTAAGAGTAGACCAAAATATTTTGTTATCATTTGGATTATTTAGAAGTTTATTTGCCTGCTTGTGGAGAAAGTTTGATTTAGTTAGGTTTAATACAGTTTTGGCATGATTTCTGATGTTTCTAAAGTAATTAAAGGCTTCATGTGTTTTTGATCTTGTGTATGCATTGTAGGCTATTGCTTTTTGTTCAGTTACTCTAGCACAATTATGGTCAAACCATTTAGGTGAATTAGATCCTTTACTGTTCTTTTGATGAGGAATAAAAGTTTCCATTCCAATTTAAAAACAATCTTGTATGTGGCTCAAGGTGGAGTGTGCATCATTAGAAAATAAAGAGGTCCAGGGAATATCAATAGAGAAACCTTGAAGACCCTCCCAGTCTGCCCTATCGTAATGCCATTTAGTCACCAAAACAGGTTCAGAGTGGGAAGGTGTGGTAGGTGATAGACAGGTGGCCTGTATCAGACAGTGATCAGAAGATCCAAGCGGGGACCTCACTGTAACATCATAATTTTCTGAATTGGTTGTTAAAAATAAGTCCAGTAGGTGGGAATTATGATTAGGATTATCTGGTACACGGGTGGGTTGGTTGACTAGTTGAGTGAGATTAAATGAGTCTGCAAATAGCTCACATTCAAGACCAGCATCATCAGTCCTGGCTGAATGAGTGAGCCATTCAACATTATGGACATTAAAATCACCCAACACAGTGATTTCAGAAGAAGCATTTAAGTTGAGGACACTGAGTTGTGAGGACAGAGAATCAAAAAGACTTTGCTCTGGAGGAGTATTTGGGGAACGGTAGATGCAACATATGTATTTAAATTTACCAGCAGAAATTAATTTGTATATAGAATAATCAAAATAGGGACAATTGAAACTAGTAACCTCCTCCAGGGCAATTTCAGATTTTGCGAAGCAACATACACCTCCTTTAGGTCTGAAATTTTGGAGCAGTTGATAACCTGGAACATTAAATCTAGACATGTCAGATGTGGATGTTACTTGAGTCTCTGTCAAAAAAAGGAGAGTAGGGGATTCTGCTTGAAGAAATTGGTGTACAGAATTGATGTTAGAGTGAAGTCCCCTTATATTACTAAAGAAAAAGCTGCACCGACGAGCAGCTTTGGGACGTTGCAATGCTCTTGACACAGTCGCATGATGACAACCGGGAGGGCCCTGTGTCAATGACCCAACCCTGCCGGGGGTGGATATCCAAGGGACCACCAGGTTTGCTCTTAACAATTGTACTGCCATATTTATTAGGTAAGTGTATGGTGTTGCATGTATGATATGTAGTGTGAAGAGTAGTGTTTTATGGATAGAGGATAGCGATGCAGGGCAATGTCGTGAAGTTGGATGTGTATGTTATATAAAGAGGGTTTTCCTGATACCCCTGATGTGTGAGGCAGAAAGATATGTATCCAGCTACCAAGGCCTGGGAGAGAAAATGGAATTCAGGCTATTCCCTGAGTCTCCCGAAACCTTGGCGGTAGTACTTCCCTGGGCGGGGCTGCCTACCCCTACTACCTACAATCGACTCCTATCGACTCATATATTACAGTAATCTGAAATTTTCAACTTTTCAATAACTCGCACTTCATTCCTGGTTTTATCCCGGTGATTCCTGGTGATTCCCAGTGATTCCAAGTGACTCCCAGTGATTCCAGGTACACTCCCACTGGTTCCTACGGTGTTGTGAGTGCACGGGGCATTGCAGACATTCGCGGTCGTATTCCCAGGAATCATCAGGAATCATTACTCCTAGTGATTCTAGCTCGCATTCCTGAGTGTGTGAAGTACCCTTTACTGTTACACGTTGATACCGCAACAGTATTATTTTCATTATAGCCAGTATAGTGATGAATAAGAAATATACATAATATGCATGTATTACTGCATACGAAGGTGCATCCACTGGTGCCTACAATGACCACTTGTATCTCCAATATTATTATTGAGAGACTAAATACCAAATGGTATAGTGCAACAAAGGCCAACACATTTTACGGTCTATCATGTATTGAAAGCGACCAAGCCAAAACGACCATCGAGTAGAGCTACATGGGGCTTGTAATAGTGATGGACAGGCTTGAATTCGTCAACGTTACCATCTATATAATTTTAACCACCGCAATGTTAACATCATTAATTCAGTAATCAGTGGTAAATATTTAATTTTGACCTGTGAATATTTCTACATGATAATTGAGTTACTATACTGTATATATATATATATATATATATATATATATATATGGTGGAGGGGTGAGAAATTTCCACCACCGCTTTTCTCCGGCGAGACGTAGAAGTCGGCTAAAGGGGATCGGGGGCGGGGGCCTGGTATCCTTCTCCCCTTAAATAAATCTACCAAAAAAACGAGACAGAGATAGGGGCGAGGGAACGCGTTCGTGGTCCCGGACCCTAAGAATAGGAGCTTTGAATGTGCGTGGATGTAGTACGAATGAGAAGCGAGAGGATATTGGAAGGTTATTTGAAAGAATGATGTATGATGTCCTTGCACTGAATGAAACAAAGATGAAAGGAGAGGGAGAAGTGGATTTTGGAAACGTGATAGGCAGAAAGTCTGGAGTAGACGAGGGAGTCAGGGGGAAAGAAGGAGTGGCTATTATTGTGAAGGAGGAGTTGAGAGAGTTTATTAAAGAGTGGAAAGAGGTGTCATCAAGGCTAATGTGGGTGAGAATGCGGTTTAAGGGTGAAAGGTGGGTTTTTGTAAGTGCGTATGGACCAGGAAGTGAAAGAGAGTTAGACGAGGTAGAGGGTTTCTGGGAGGATTTGAGAGATTGTCTACAAGGGTTTGATGAAAATGAAAATGTTATAGTTTTAGGGGACCTAAATGCTAGGGTAGGAAATGAGCCTGTTGAGGGAGTCATCGGTAGTTTTGGTGTGGATGGTGTAAACGAGAGTGGAGAAAGACTGAAAAATGTATGTGAAGAGTGTAGATTGAGTGTAGGTAATACGTTTTTCAAAAAAAGGCGTATACACAAGTACACCTGGCATAGACTTGTGAGGGGGGAAATTGTAGAGAGGGCATTGATGGATTATGTGCTGGTGACAAGGGAAAGATTGTGTAGACTGCTGGATGTGAATGTGATGAGAGGTGAGGCGGAGGGTATGTCAGATCATTATCTGGTGGAGGGAAAGCTAAGAGTTAAGAGTTACAGGAGAATAAGAGACAAGCGTGAAGTAAGAGAGGTAATAAAAGTTAGTGAGTTAGAGAAGAGTGAAAAAGAGAGGGAGTACAAGGAAAGACTAAATGAAAAGTGGATGGAAGTGAGAGAGATGGAAGAGAGAGAAGTAGAGGTTGAATGGCAACAGTTTAAGGAAGGAGTGAAAGCAAGTGCAGAGGTAGTATGCGGCAAAAGGAAAGTAGGAGGCAGAGGTATCAGGAAGGGAAGCGAGTGGTGGAATGATATGGTGAGAAAGACAGTTGAGGAGAAGAGACAGTGTTTTGAGAGGGTTTTACAGGATGGTAGTGTTGAGGTATGGGAGAGGTCCAAGGAGAAAAGGAGAGAGGCAAAACGGAAAATTAGAGAAGCGAAAAAAGTTGCAAACGAAAGGTGGGGTCAAAGGTTGAGTGAGAATTTTGAAGAACGAAAGAAGATGTTCTGGAAGGAGGTAAATAAAGTAAGGAAAGGAGGACAAAAGAGGGAAGAGTCAGTGAAAGATGAAAATGGAGAATTACTAGTGGAACCAGTTGAAGTGAGGAAAAGATATGCCGAGTATTTTGAATCTTTGTTAAATACAAGAGATGGAAGGGAAGCAGTGATTGAAGCAGAGGTGGATGGAGATAGGTTACCCAGGCCACCCAGGTGGCAGGGAATGAATTAAAGGATTGAGGAAAATGAGGTGAAAGAAGCATTGAAACAAACGAGAGCGGGAAAAGCAGAAGGTTTGGATGGTATTGCTGTGGAGTGTATACAGAAGGGTGGAGATGTGATAATAGATTGGTTGGTGAGACTTTTCAATGTGTGCTTTGCTGTGTCAATGGTACCAATAGACTGAAAGAGTGCATGTATTGTGCCGTTGTACAAGGGGAAGGGAGATCGGCAGGAGTGTTCAAGTTATAGAGGTATTAGTTTATTGTCAGTGGTTGGAAAGCTGTATGGCAGGGTGTTGATAGAGAGGATAATAAAGTGTACGGAAGTTGCAATAGGAGAAGAACAGTGCGGTTTTAGGAGGGGAAGAGGGTGTGTGGATCAGATGTTTGCAGTAAGACAGTTATGCGAGAAGTATTTAGAGAAGCATAAGGAGATATTTTGGGCATTTATGGACTTGGAAAAAGCGTATGATCGTGTGGACCGTGAAGCAATGTGGAAGGTGTTAAGGATTTATGAAATAGGAGGAAATTTGTTAGAAGCAGTTAAGAGTTTTTATGAAGGGAGCAGAGCATGTGTGAGAGTAGGAAATGGTGAGTTGAGTGAATGGTTTGAGGTAAAGGTAGGTTTGCGACAGGGTTGTGTAATGTCACCATGGCTGTTTAATATGTTTATGGATGGTGTGGTGAGGGAGGTGAAAAGGAGAACTATGGGAAGAGGATTGGGTTTAGTAGGGAAGAATGGTAGAGATTGGGAGTTGAATCAGTTGCTGTTCGCTGATGACACAGCATTGGTGGCGGATTCTGATGAGAAACTGCAGCGGGTAGTCAAAGAGTTTGGTGTGGTTTGTGGAAGGAGGAAACTGAAGGTGAATGTCAATAAAAGTAAAGTAATGGTGTGTAATAGGGGAGAGCATAGGGTGAATCTAGATGTGAGGCTGGATTGGGAAATATTGGAACAAGTAGAGTGTTTTGCATATCTAGGAGGAACGATAAGCAGGAGTGGAGGTATGGAAGTGGAGGTAAAACAGAGAGTGTGTGAAGGAAGGAAGGTTTTCGGAGCAATGGGAAGTATGTGAAAGACGAGAAATCTCGGAGTGAAAGTAAAAAGTGCACTGTATCAAGGAATTGTTGTGCCAACAGTGATGTATGGGGCTGAGACATGGGCTCTGAAGAAAAAGGAGAAAAGAGGGCTGGATGTGATAGAGATGAGCTGCTTGAGGAGTATGTGTGGAGTTACTCGTAGAGACAGATTGAGGAATGAAGAGATACGTAGGAGAGTGGGGCAGCAGGAACATTTGTCAGCCAGAGTGAACAGAAGGGTGCTGAGCTGGTATGGTCATGTTGAACGAATGGGAGATGAAAGGCTTACAAAGAGAATATGTGAGTCAGGTACAAGGGGAGATAGAAAGGCAGGAAGACCCCCATTGAGATGGAGAGACTGTGTAAGAAAGGCTTTGGATGATAGAGGAATGACTATAGATCAGGCAGGGGAAGTGGTGGTGGACAGGAGTGAATGGAGAATGCTTGTGAATAGTTGAGTGAACACATGGTCATTTGGAGTAAGGGGTCTGGCGCAAGTTGTACTAGAGAATAGTCCATCAGGCGCCTGGCCCGGGGAGACGATTAATATGAAGGGTGCGCCTGGAAGTGTGGTGGGAGGGCTTGTGGCTTTGGCTCCGCTGCATGTCTGCCTGCCGAGATCGGAACCTCTCCGGGTGGTCAGGGGCCGGGGGAGTGCTGGAGCGACCTTTGTGACCGTGGTCTCTGGGTCTTCTCCTGGGTGACCTGGATGTGTGTGAGTTTGTGCTTTTTATCTGTGTTTATTTGTTGTTTTATGTTGTTTTTGTGTTTTCCCTGTTCTTGCTCTGTCTTGAGTAAGCTACCCCCAAAATGGGGATTGGGCCTGAGCATATAGATAGATAGATAGATATATATATACTGTATACAGGGTGTTTTAAAACAACACTGTCAGAGTATGACGACCACATTGATCAAAATATATAATACACATATTTCTATTCTATTTTTACCAAAAATATATTGTAACGGAGATAAATGGTTATTTAGAAATGTAGCAAAACAGGGTTCTGAGCTCAGCACAAAACATATGATACATAATATGAATGATTACCAAGTAAAAAAGGTAAAGAGGAGATATCAAATGACCTAATCACTTATGAATAATTACAAAATCAAAGTAACATAAAATTGGTAATGATATTTTGCAATTAGAAGAAAACTGCTAAGTATTATAATCCAAGTAGCGTAAAAAGATATGCACCATTTGTAACAATGACCAAGAGGTAAACTAATGAATCTACAGTCTGGGTCAGGTATCCGAACACTGACTGCTATAGGTAATTTAATCGTTCGTGAAACTGTTTGAATGAGAAAATATTGTTCCTGCGAAATTTACTGTTTCAATACAAATACCTCATTACGTTACTATTATCACAGAGTACTAACGAAATATGTCTATCTGTTTTATGGTTGAAGTTTGACGATTTTACGTAGCTGTAGACATACAAGTATACGGTGTTCACTAATGAATATTTAAAATCATCTAATGGTACCCAAAACAAAAAATGTATATCACTTGGACTTAACGAGTATAAAATAACAAAGGCAGAGACACACCTAAATAACGACAATCCATATTTATGTGATATTATAAGGTAAATAAAATCACTATGACAGAAGAAGATAGCACCATGGCCGAGCAGATGATTAAACACATGAGAAGATTCGTTATGACTCCAAAGCTTCGAAGAAAAACTCGAACTGGGATGGGAGGCAAGAGGTAGGCTATTTGGGGGGGAGGGGGGACACTAGCCCGTGTTCGGATTATAGCTCATACCTGGGTGTCACTAATTATTTTACTCTATGCGGTTTAAATCATTAATGGTATATTATTTTGCATTTTGTCTTTAGATAATCTTCTTCGTTATTGTATTTACTAATTAGCAAATGAAGTCTGGCAGTGTTGTTTTAAAACACCCTGTATATATGATGTATTAAAAAAACGCTTACAGACTTCAAGTGCTAAGTACCGAATAAAAAAACAAGTTTACTTTATTCTATAATAAATACAAAAATAATTAATGATTACTAATTTAAAGGATATACGGTAAAATATTCAGTGTCGTCCAAGCATGTGTTATAATATAATCGGAACACTGGCATTGATCTCCCCTTTCATACTCCCCCCCCCCCCCCCCCCCGCCACACACTCATCTCCTAGTTTATACCCAGGAATATTGAATTATAAACATAATTAGTTTTCAGGGTGATGCAATGTAAGTAATATTCCCTTTATACACCGTTAACAACTCAAATTATTTTATGTTAATTCATTTATTTTTCAACATAGGAAAGACCAAAGGCATCTTGGATGAAGCAAATTACGATCCTCAAGTAGTCTGCAGACATTACTGCCATATGTTAGTAAATCAAAAAACAATGCTGAATGATAAAAAATACCCAAACAATGTGGACATTTCAAAGTTATTGCCTAATGTTATTTATTTAATTGTACAGTAGTGAACATTAATTCAAATACAAACTTATTCGAAGAAGTTTCGGGTTGAATTGAATCTCCTTACTAATTCTCACTGAGCATTTGCATTTCAGAGATTCGTTTAATAAGTTCGAGACTTCAAAATCGATCAGAATTAATTACCACTACTTTACATGGTCATTACAGTGTAATAAGAAGAGATTAATTGAAATAATTGCAATTACCACCAACTGATGTAATACAGAAATCAATCATACCCAATATTGTTAATCATTGAATCTTTATACCGAGTCGTAAAACATTTTCAGAATTTCATTCAAGATAGGAACGATCAGCCCCCAATGAATCTATGAATCAAGAACTTTGCTTCATAAACGATTGAATTACCTTCAACTACGTTTGGATACTCGACCCAGACTTGGGCATCAGCATTATACCCCGTGACCAGAGTTGCAAATGTTACATATTTGTTTACGCTAATATGTTTAAAATAATTAGTATTTTTCTGCTAACTACCTAATCATTATCATCACCATATTCTAAGATACTTTGATTTCGTAATTTCTGATGTGTGAATAGGTAAACCTCTACTTTCCCTTTGGTTAAGTCCATAGTAAGCATGTTAATCATGTATCAATTTTGTTGTGCTTTATCAACTCTGGGAAGCAGAGTGGTATTGCGCAAACAGATCCCACCCGTATACTGTGCACCACCAGCCAGCCTGTCTGTCGTCGTCGTCGTCCGTCTGTCTGTCCGGAAACTCCTCCTAGACCGTTCGATGGATTTTCACCAAATTTCACAGATATATCCATTTGGTCAATGCGATGGTCAGTCAAAAAGGTATTTTCCATTTAACTTAAAGGTTAAGGTCAAAGGTCAAGGTTAAAAATAAGGTAATTATTTCATATATTTTAGTTTTTACTAAAATGTCTTCATGTTCACTATACAAGTTACTGTTAACCTTAATATTGTATTGATCAAATTTTAGGTAAATATTCTAAAGGGTAAGGTCAAAATATGTTTTGCACTAATATTTCTTATACTAACTGTTAGATTCTCACTAGGCTTACCATGTATATTTGGAATACCTAGGCCAAGGTCATACAAGAACCTATACAATTCCATGTGAAAGGTCAAGGTCACAGGTCAAGGTCAAATAAAAGGTCAATATGCTATTTTCTTTACTTTTCATGCAAACTTCACACAATTTGGCGAGATAGTTGCACTTTAAATGAAAAGGAAAATAATACATTTGGACACACATAACATAAAGGTCAAGACAAAGGTCAAAGGTC
Source organism: Paralithodes platypus (assembly GCA_032716605.1). Taxonomy (NCBI): domain Eukaryota; kingdom Metazoa; phylum Arthropoda; class Malacostraca; order Decapoda; family Lithodidae; genus Paralithodes; species Paralithodes platypus. The sequence goes on along the minus strand of CM064480.1, from coordinate 14,291,919 downwards.
AAGGTCAACTATTTTATTAATATATATGAAACTAACTGATGAGTTTTAATGAAATTAGGCATGCTTATTTGATTTTCCAGGGCAATGTCAATGACAAAAACAAAAAATACTCTTACATAAAGGTCCAGGTCACAGGTCAAGGTCAAAGGTCAACTTTTACTATTTATTTTACTTTGTACTCAAATGGCTTCATTTTCACATTACAAGTTGCTGGTAACCTTAATATCGTATTGCCCAAATCTTAGATAAATATTTTGAAAGGTAAGGTCAAAGTACAAGGTCAAAGGTCAACATGGGTTTTTTACTAGTATTTCTTATACTAACAGTTCGACTCTCACTAGGTTTACCATGTATATTCGGAATACCTAGGCCAAGGCCATACAAGAAACTATTCAATTCCATATGAAAGGTCAAGGTCACAGGTCAAGGTCAAATAAAAGGTCAATATGCTATTGTCTTTACTTTTCATGCAAACTTCACAAAATTTGGTGAGATAGTTGCACTTTAAGTGAAAAGGAAAATAATAGATGTTGAGACATATACAGGTCAAAGGTCAAGGTCAACTATTCTATTAATATTTATGAAACTAACTGATGGGTTTTAATGAAATTAGGCATGCTTATTTGATTTTCATGGGCAATGTCAATGCAAACAAAAATTTACTCTTACATAAAGGTCAAGGTCAAAGGTCAACTTTTATTATTTATTAAAAAAGATTACTCAAATTTTGAAAAACTGGCTGCGTTATGGCTTATTACTTAAATATCATATATATACCAAATTTCATATAAATATTGAAATAGTTAAGGTCAGAGGTCAGGGTCAAAACAAAAGCATTTGTCATTTACCCTAAACTCCTCCTAGACTGTTTAATGTATTGTCACCAAATTATACAGGCAAATTCAGTTGGTCAATGCGACGACCATCCAAATATATGTATTTTATTTTAAGTCAAAGATCATGGGTCAAGGTCACAGTATATGATCACTATTTGTAATCAATATGTTTTTATGCAAATTACACCATATTCATAATGCTAGTTAATATGAACATTGCTGTTAAGCTAAATAAATCCTGGATAAGAAATTCTAAGGTCGACGGTCAAGGTTAAAGTTCGAAATATGATTTTTACTAGTATTTCCTATTTAATGTAAGATTCTCATTAGGCATATCATGCATATTCGTAATGCCTAGACCAAGGTCATACAAATATGAACATAATTCCATTTAATAGGTCAAGGTCACAGGTCAACATCAAATATAAGGTCAATGAGCTAATTTCTTTAATATTCATGTAAACTTCACAAAATTCGTTGAGACAGTTGTGCTTTAAGGAAAAATTATAATGTTAATTTTTCAGATATCATGAAGGTCAAGATGAAGATCAAATGCCAAGGTAAACTATTCCTTTAATACCTATGAAACTAACTGATAATTGTTAATGCAATTTGACACACTTATTTGATTTTCTAGGGATACATCAAAGCAAACAAAAATATAATCCTACATAAAGGTCAAGGTCACAGGCCAAGGTCATAAGATAACCTTCATCATAAAAAATACTAAATTTTCGATAAGCTGATGACTGTTAGTTGCATTTTACTTTAATATCATATATTTCAAGCATATACTGTATATACTGTATACATATATATATATATATATATATATATATATATATATATATATATATATATATATATATATTATAATACAGTACTTAAGGTTAAAAGTCAAGGTCAATGAACAAAACAAGAGTGTTAATAATTTTCTTTAAACTCTTCCTAGACTGTTTAACCCTTTGTGTACCGGTTACGTCTTTTTTATTGTAGTCTAGCTATAATTAGACGATTTTGTGGATCGTATGAAGGATCTGTGGTAGTAAAAAGGGTTAATTAAGAAAGTTAAAAGTCTGCTAATCTTATTGAGGCCCTTCATAAACTAAATAAAATCGTCTAAATATCCAGTATGAAATGAAACTAACAGAACTGTACTGAAAGGATTATGTATCGTCACCAATTTTTGCTGTCAAATTCGGTTGGTCAATGCAACGATTGTCCAAATTTTGTGTTTTTGTTATTCAAAGGTCAAGGTGAATGGTGAAGGTCATAGATTATGGTAACTATTTCTTTCTTATATATATTCTAAATTTGAATTACACGTATATATTCAAAATGCTACAAAATAATGTTACGCTGACCTTATTATAGATAAATATTCCAATGGTTAAGATTCAATGCGATCATAAATGTAATTATATATGTATACTCCCAAGCGGACATGAACCACCAACAGTCAGGACTAGTGTCTATGCTTTAATTCACTGCACACAAGTATCGTCTATCACGCTGTGGTATAGTGGATTAAAGTATGGGCACCTGTTCTGACTGTCGTTGGTTCAAGCCCGGCTGTGAGTATAAAAAACATTTAGTATATAATAATATATAATATATATACCGATTTTACCTAAGAGATTCAATACTACCTTCAGAATTCTAGGTCGCAGAGTTGCGTAGGCTTTTTTTTTTTTTTTTTTTTTTGTAATGCGAAAACTGCACACCTACTTTATTTGTAACCCTCTTTTGCTAGATTTCTAAATAAGCATATATATTCTGACATACGGAGCCCTGTATGTTAATTTAAGAGTTCGAATTAGAGTTCAAGGAGCCAAACTACCCAAGTGGTGAAGCAGACTAGCGAGCGAACGAGCGAGTGGGCAAACCATCTCGCCCCATACCAGCTCGCCCCATACCTCGATGACCGATGCTATGACGTATGATCGACGCCAGGAGCTGTGAGTGGACGACACACCTGTTATGTGATTCGAGGAGCTATGATTGGAGCGCGCACCATCACTCGCCTCCTGATTCGTTCCTACACCATCATTGTTTGGTATATAAGACCCGAGTTGTGGGCATTCAAATCAGTCTCATTTGGAGTTGGGGAAGGTGAACTTGCAGCTGGAGGAAGACGGGGTGAAGTATTATAATGGGATTGTGACTGTCAGTCAGATTATATAAATGTGTGTTAAGTGTGTTCGGTGTAAACACTTATGTTATGTTGGTTAGTGAGATATGTGATTGGGAATTAACGTGATGTGTTTAATGTGTGTAATGTGTTTAACTATTTAATTGGGAATTAACGTGAACGCTACTATTATGTGTTTAACTATTTGATTGGGAATTAACGTTAACGCTATTATTATGTACTTAACTAATTTAGTTGACTAACTTGTGGACTAAAGCAACTCTTTAAGTAATTGGGTTATGATGAAAGTAATACTATTGTTTTATATTAATACTTAAGAGTTCTTTCATTTTCTTTGAATTAAGCTTACAGTGCTTAATGGTGCTTAGTACGGTGATGCTATTGTCTCGTATTAGTAATATCGCCTTAGACTAACATGGCTGTGTTAATATTACTTCTAGTGATTTCCTAAGCTGAAGAAAATTATTTTGCTTCAAAATATTATATTTTGCTTTTCATATTATTTGAGTGAGACCTGAATCGAATCTATGAAACGATCCTGTAACTTTATTTACTCATAATCAAACCTCAATGTTACGTGGTTAAGAAATAAATTTAACTAATTATTAAATATATATCTAACTTTTTATGTGACTTTGATATTACTCCTGATGATAATAATAATATAATACTATTAACGTAAGACAAGAACCAAGAATAATTACATTAAATATAAATAAAAGGACATAGAAGAAAACTATCTATTCATTTCAAAAAGGGTAAGAGACAGAAATATTCTTACTTTAATATTTATCTTTCAAGACTTTTTATAAAATTTATAGTCCTTCTTTAGCTATAACTTATTCGGTTCATAACCATAGCCTACTAAGCTTCGGTTAAATAATAATTCTTTATAAATACTACATGACTTTAATTAGTTTCAGTATTTTTCATAATTAAAGAGTATCGGTCAATAAAGGATACCAAGTCCTATGATCCAAAAGGAAAGGAAGCAACAACAGGAATTTATGTTATTAGATTTTACTTTTGTTTTGCCTTCAGCTGACTGATACCTTAATATATATCTCTGTGCTATCTAGATTCATCAAGTTAACCACTTGAGGACCAAGATACGTAACAGAAGAGTGGCGACCTCGCCAGGATTAGTTTCATACAGTTTCACTCAGTTTCATTAACGTTTCACTACTTAACAATCGAATATTAATCATGCCTCAACTAATTAATAACGAAGATGCTAGAGTTTTCATAGAATCAGAACCCACATCCCCTGATATTGACTGTCTGTCAAAATCCGAACTGAAAGTGCTTGCCTCACATCTCCAATTAACTGTCTCAAGCATGTCCAAAGTAGAGGTGGCTCAGACCATAAAAACCCACCTGTTCCCTGTAGAAGGCGGGGAGGGAGACGGAGCAGTTGGTGGGATCCCGAGTAAACCTAGCCAACTTGATATACAATTGCCACCTGGTTTGACCGGTGATCAAATATTCGAACTAGAACAAGCCAAATTAAAAATAGAACTAGCCAGAATAAATACCGAACAAGCCAGAATAAAAGCAAATACCGAACAAGCAAACGCAAGTATAGAACTAGCCAGAATAAAGACCGAACATTATCAATATCAATATCAAACGGCTCAACTAAATGTCAATACAAATGCTCCTGTAATTGCGCCCCCTCTGGGATTGACTATGACTAGTGTCATTCCACCTTTCACTGAGGATAATGTGCAGGATTTCTTTGTTTTGTTTGAGGAAGTTGCTGGAGGTATGAAGTGGACAAGAGATCAATGGCCTTTTATGTTACAAACTGTTTTGACAGGGCAGGCTCGAGCCACGTATTTGTCAGAAGTAGCAGAAGTTAGGCAGGATTATGACAATCTCAAAGAAGCTATCTTAAAAACCTATCAATTGCAGCCTGAGGCTTACAGGCAATCTTTCCGAAAAAACCAGAAGAAAGTAGAAGAAACCCATAAGGTATTTGCCAGGACCATGACTAAAACTTTCAATCATTGGGTCAAGAGTAAGAAAGTCACAAGCTACAACGATCTGAAGGAGTTGGTCCTGTTAGAAAATTTCCTATGGAAAATTGATTCTTCTGTATCCTATCATTTAAAGGGGAAAAAGGTAGATTGTCTTGCCGACGCCGCTGACATGGCTGACACATACGTGCTCAACAACAAATTTCGTGGAAAGAAGCCCTACGATAATTCTAGTTCTAATTTTAAGTATCCCAATCACAAATCTGACCGACCCAGTCACAAGCCTATAACGTCTTCCCCAGTTAGCCAAAATAGAAATGTTCCCCCAACTAAAAATGCGACTCAGGGCAATGGTAACAGAGGTGGGCCCCAAATAAATAGTAATGCTCAAAGAGGGAACGTTCCCGTATCCCCTAAAGTATGTACTTTTTGTGGCATGAGAGGCCACCTAGCTTATCAGTGCTGGGCCAAGGAAAAAACTGAGAGATCGGGGCAGACAGTTGCCGCCGTATCTCAAATTCCATGTGTGCCTTTAACCCTTATTTAGCGGGTGGTAAGGTATTTTACACTGTACCGCTCAGCGGGCATAATCCCGAAATATTCGCTCAATTTCACTCGCCCTAGCGCTGTTACTCTGGCTCCAATGCGAACGAAACGATCATTTTTGGAAAGAGCAACTCTTCGTCTCCCCATATAAGTCTATGAATGGATGTTATGAATGAGTGTGGAGGGTGGGAAGAGGTGAGGAAGAGGAGGTACTTTTTGGTCTATTTCCCGGGCGCGTTCGGATGCGTTCGCTTTGGCCTGACTTCGGCCTCTCGCGCGTCTACTATTCCTTCGGTAATCGGTCTTATTTTCTCTTATTTCTCCTTATTTCTGTATTCTCTGTATTATCTCTCTCTCTCTCTCTCTCTCTCTTTCTTTCTCTCTCTCACTCCTGTCTGTCTGTCTCTCTCTCTCTCTCTCTCTCTGGCTCGCTCGCTTTCCCTCTCTCGCACTCCCTTTCTCTCTTCCTCATCCGTATATGTAATTCTCATTATTATTTTCTCTAACTAATCCCTCTATTTCATTTATTTGCTTGTAATATTTCTGTATTATTATATCTTGTTCACTCTTTCTTCAGTTCAGTTTCTGTATTCTCTCTTTCTCTTCTCATCCGTATATGTAATTCTCATTATCATTTTCTCTAACTAATCCCTCTATTTCATTTATTTGCTCGTAATATTTCTGTATTATTATATCTTGTTCACTCTTTCTTCAGTTCAGTTTCTGTATTCTCTCTTTCTCTTCTCATCCGTATATGTAATTCTCATTATTATTTTCTCTAACTAATCCCTCTATTTCATTTATTTGCTTGTAATATTTCTGTATTATATCTTTTTCACTCTTTCTTCAGTTCAGTTTCTGCATTCTCTCTCTCTTTTGCAGGTTTTTGTTTTTGTTTTATATATAATATTATTTCGCAACACATTTCCAAATCACCCTATGGGGTAGTGTTGAAGACTCATTTTTTGTTTGTGGTGTTCCCAGGAGGTGCTATCCACATGTGATTGAGGTAGGCAAAAGGCAGTTATGTGATTGAGGTAGGGAAAAGGCAGAACTGCCTATAGCGAGTGTATGAATGGGATTGAGGTAGACAAAAGGCAGAACTGCCTATACCGAGTGTATGAATGTGATTGAGGTAGACAAAAGGCAGAACTGCCTATAGCGAGTGTATGAATGTATGTATGAATGAATGACATGGATGTATGAGGTGGACCAAGAACCAGATGATGGATGAAATTCGAAACTTTGATAGACGTATATATCACGGTATACGGTAGAAGTAATTCCTTACAATGTACCGTACATCGTGATATATACGCCTATCAAATGATTGCAATCAATATACGGTATATATATAAATATATATATATATATATATATATATATATATATATATATATATATATATATATATATACAGTATATATATATATATATACAGATATATATATATATATACAGTATATATATATATATATATATATATATATATATATATATATATATATATATACTGTATATTGGTGTATATTGATTGCAATCATTTGATAGGCGTATATATCACGGTGTATATATATATATATATATATATATATATACCGTATATTGATTGCAATCATTTGATAGGCGTATATATCACGATGTACGGTACATTGTAAGGAATTACTTCTACCGTATACCGTGATATATACGTCTATCAAAGTTTCGAATCTCATCTATCCATCTGGTTCTTGGTCCACCTCATACATCCATGTCATTCATTCATACATACATTCATACACTCGCTATAGACAGTTCTGCCTTTTGTCTACCTCAATCACATTCATACACTCGCTATAGGCAGTTCTGCCTTTTGTCTACCTCAATCCCATTCATACACTCGCTATAGGCAGTTCTGCCTTTTCCCTACCTCAATCACATAACTGCCTTTTGCCTACCTTACCGTAAGAAATTTACTGAACGCCTGCAAATAATACGCTAAAAAATGCTTGCAATCAAAATTTCAAACAATTTGAAGGTCACATGCAATTATATATGTATAGGTAGACCCAGAGAGGAAGAGACAAGAGAGAGAGAGAGAGTGTCGTGATAATAACAATGTTACATATGTATCGTATATATGAAAAAATAATATATACGGTAGGCCTACATATGTTCCCCACAATCATATAATGCCAAGCACAAATATTCAATCTTTCGTTGTTTGTATTACCGTAAGAAATTTACTGATCACCTGCAAATAATACGCTATAAATGCTTGCAATCTCTCTATTTTCTCTAATCTCTCTCACGCCTCCTGTCTCTCTCTCTCTCTGGCTCGCTCGCTTTCCCTCTTCCTCATCCGTATATGTATTTCTCATTATTATTTCTCTAATAATCCGTCTATTTCATTTATTTGCTTGTAATATTTCTGTATTATTATATTGGTTTCACTCTCTTTCTTCAGTTCAGTTTCTGTATTCTCTCTCTTTCTCTTCCTCATCTATATGTAATTCTCATTATATTTCTATAATCCCTTTCTTTATAGCTTGTAAAATTTCTGTATTATATCTCTTTTCTCTTTCTCAGTTCAGTTTCTGCATTGTCTCTCTCTCTCTCTCTCTCTCTGTTTCGCTTGCTTTGCAGGAATTTTTTTGTTTTATATATAATATATAATATTACTTATCATTACTTACTATATCGTATAAACAATAGTAGGTAGCCAACTTACCATAATACCGATACACCAAACCGATACGCATGCGGTTATGTTTATCACCTGTTTACTAAAGTGCCACCATAATCGATTTTCTTCGCGCGGAATGGCGGGAGGGTTACCAATGAAGTTAAATCCGCTAGCATATATTGTTAGATAAGACATGATAAATACCACTAGAAATAATTGGCAAATCCATATAATATCACTTCGAAATTGTTCTGAAATTTCAAAACAAAACCGCTAGTGTAAGTCATTGCTGCTAGATCGAAGTAAAGGTCTCTAGATCTAGCGGAAGTCGCTATACGTATTGGCAGTACTGCACACTGCCGACTGCGATACGTTGTTGACATTGTTGTTGATGTTCCAGTGGATGAACAAAATATTTCCTTGTCCAATAATAGCTATTCATAGTCCCACAGGACTTATTTGATATAATTATCAAATTTACTGAACGCCTGCAAATGATATGCTATCAAATGCTTGCAATCAAACTCTCAAGCACTTTCAATGTCACATGCAATTATACTAGTATATATAGGTAGACCCAGAGAGGATTAGACAGACAGAGAGAGAGAGTGTTGTGATAATATAACAATGTTACATATGTATCATATATATGACAAAATAATATATACGGTAGGCCTACATCTGTTCCCCACAATCATATAATGCCAAGCACAAATATTAAATTTTTCGTTGTTTGTATTACCGTAAGAAATTTACTGAACGCCTGCAAATAATACGCTATAAAATGCTTGCAATCAAACTCTCAAGCAATTTCAATGTCACATGCAATTATAAAAAGGTATATTGTAGACCACAATCTTCGCCAAGCTTCGTTGTTGCTTATATTATCGTGAGAAATGTACCGTATACCCTGGTTATCGTGAGAAATTTACCGAACGCCTGCAAATAATACGCTATAAAATGCAAAGGACATTTCTTGTAGAGTGCAATTTTGAGGACGTAATGTGCTCTGAGAGAGAGCGGAGCGGTGATTAGAGCATAATGTACCTCCTGACCGCTCGTCACAGCCGCCGTGGACCTACTACAGGGAATTATATAAGGAAATTACCGTAGTTTAGGGTTTTGCACTCGTGTTGCACGATCGTTGAAAGACAACCAATGATCGTAGAAGGATGGTTCGGGTGTCATTGGAAAGCTCAATTTACGCCCTTTCAGGGATACATACTTGTATTACGCTCTGGGTCTTGTTTATGCATGAAAAAGAGCACGAAACAACCCCATTTAGGGTAAAAAAAAAAACCCCGCTGGGCGGCACAGGGAAATATACTCCACCACCCGCTCGTAAGGTGATAAAATGCTTGCAATCAAACTTTCAAGCAATTATAAAATATAAATTGTACTTACCAACACCCACACCAGTATGTTCTTCGTCAGGAACGTCTTCAATATGGTCAACGGTCTGTCCAACATCAACCTCAACATCAACCCCACGCAAATTATGCTTGGGATGAAAGCCTATGATCGGGTTATTTTCGTCTTCCGAGTCATCCACACTACCAAAACTCTCACCCAGACATTCGACGGTTTCATCCAACAGCTTATTAGAAAGTTCTGAAGAGTTCAGCATGATATCTAGTTCCTGGGTGGTAAGCCGGGCGTGGTTAGTAGGGTGGCGCGACGCACTAGGGATGGCGGCCACCGAATCGAACACGGGCAAATCTTGACCTTCCATTATGGCTGCTTGAGGGTCACTGAGTCACGGTCACGCAGTGGGGATATGTGGGTGGGCCCTTGTAGTATACCGCCTGACCACCAGGTTCCGCTTTCCACCTAAATTAGGGTGGGAATACACCCACGGACTTAAGTCCGACCCCGCCATTTAGTCCAATTATCTCGTACCGGACTTAAGTCCGACCCCGCTAATAAAGGGTTAATGCAGGGCTCCCGACAGAAGGAGTACCTAGCACCAAATGTTCCTTTAATGCAGGACTCCCGACAGGAGTACCTAGCACCAAAAGTTCCTTTAATGCAGGACTCTCGACAGGAGTACCTAGCAGCTAACGTAAATCATCTAGACAGGGGTGTAGTAGCATGTGTGGTGCAACCCACAAGGGTTAAACCAATAATAATTTCACCATCAGTGCAGGACAGTTACCGTCCCTTTATTTCATCTGGCAACGTGAGATTAAATGGTTGCATGCATGAGGTAAAAATTCTGAGAGACACAGGTTCTACTAGCACCCTCATGGTGAATCCTTACACTGAGTGCCCACCTGGCGAACCAGTTGTAATGAGAGGTGCTGGAGGCCAGTTTTATGCATACTTGGTAAAAGGCGAAATTGAATGTGAGTTACTACAGGGTGAGGCCACCATAGCTTTGTGTAGGTCCCAAGATATCCCTGTGCCTGGGGTAACACTCCTTTTGGGGAATGATGTAGCAGGTGAGAAGGTCCGACCAGACCCCATTTTGTCACTTTCCCCTGTTAACGAGCCACTAACCGGTGAGCTCGACAAGGAGTTGCCAACTGTTTTCCCTGTGTGTGCTGACAAACGTTCAATGTCTCAAGTAGCAGTTCCCTCAGACAGAAATGTACCGAATGTAAGAGTTGATGAAAGGGATGATGAGAGTGTAAATGATGCTCCAACTGTGCCTGATGATGTGACTGAGGTGGATTTATCTGACACCTTTATGGCTCATCTTGACCCTAACGATGACCATGAAACCCTTCCAAATTGTCCTAGCGGCCTGGTAGAGCTACAGAGAGATGATAGTGAATGCAAGGAGTTAGCTGCCAGGTCCGTGAGTGAAGAGGAATGTGAGAAGGAGGGTGGTGAATGTTTCTACCTCAAAGGAGGAGTATTGTGGCGAAGATGGAGACCGCCACACAGACCAATCGATGACGGGGCTTGGGACGTCCATCAAGTAGTAGTCCCCAAACCTTGTCGTAGAGATATCATGGAAATGGCACATTGTATACCATTGGCAGGACACCTAGGTGTGAGAAAAACTCTAGACAGAATCAGAGCCCACTTTTACTGGCCAGGAATGCGTGCAGATGTAGTGGAGTTTTGTAGAGTGTGTCACACTTGCCAGATGACAGGAAAACTCAATCAGAAGGTGCCTGTACATCCTCTGGTGCCCTTGCCCGTTTTCGAGAATCCTTTTACTCGGGTGGTAGTGGACATTGTAGGCCCATTGCCTAAGACTTCCCAAGGTAACATTTATTTATTAACTATCATGGACATGGCAACTCGCTACCCAGAGGCTATACCCTTAAGGACTACCTCTGCTCCAAATGTAATCAAGGAACTGCTCAAATTCTTCACCAGAATGGGTTTCCCCCATGAGGTGCAAAGTGATCAAGGAACTAATTTTACCTCTAACATTTTCCAGCAGTCCCTGAAGGAGTTGGGTATCGAGCATGTAAAGTCTAGCACCTACCACCCAGAGAGTCTAGGGGTTCTCGAACGATATCATCAGACATTAAAGGGAATGTTACGTAAGTATTGTACAGAGACCGGAGTTGAGTGGGATAAGGGGTACCTTTTCTTTTATTTGCTACTCGTGAGGTTCCAACTGAATCCCTGGGTTTTTCCCCTAATGAGCTAGTTTTTGGCCAACCTTTATCTGCCAAGTTCAGGGGCCCATATAAGATAATTCGGAGGGTGAGCATTACCGATTATCTAGTAACTACCCCAGACAGGAGAAAGCCCACGCAAGTATTCCATATAAATATGTTGAAGCCCTACTATAGGTCCCCTGATTCCTCTCCTCCAGATTCTCCCACTGTGGCAGTGAATGTCAGGACCTGTGAGCAGCCTGGTGCGGACAAAGTCTTCAGTTCTCTTACTGACCCGCAACAGACTGTTCCAGAGCCTGAAGGTATCCATGCAGACTTTGACTTGTCATGTAGCCTATCCAACTTTCAGTATAATTCAGTGGCTTTGAGGGAATTACCATCTAAACTATGTCATCTTCCCTCTGATCAAGCGAACCAACTAATCTCTGTTTTATCTCAGTCTCCCAATGTGTTCCATGATACTCCAGGGCTCACTTCTTTGGCCGTGCACGACATCGACGTAGGGGATGCAACTCCCATTAAACTATCCCCCTACCGTGTCTCGCCACAACGCAGGAGTATACTGCAGGTCGAGCTTGACTTTATGATTTCTAATGAACTGATCACTAGGGCCTTAAGCCAGTGGAGTAGTCCGGTCATACTTGTGCCAAAGCCAGACGGGAGCCATAGGTTTTGTAGGGTCTATAGGCAAGTCAATGCTGTCACAAAGAACGATACCTACCCACTGCCACGGATCAAAGATTGCATTTCCCAGGTTGGCCTCATGCAGCAGTAAGTATAATTTAATGAGAGGATTTTGGCAATTAGCTCTCCCTTGTAGCGAGGTAAATATCATGCTTTTGTAGTGCGCTTTTAAGCCTTCAGCTGTGAGATGCCTTGCAGTTCGAGTAACGCTCCAGCTACGTTCCGGCTATGTTCTGATGTGGTACCTGGAGACGTTGCCTACTTTGGGTGATATCCTTATTATATCCTCATTATAATCTTGCTGTTGCCAATCTGGTGGTGAATCTATTTATGTATTATGTTTAATATTATGTACTATACTCCTTAAACTCTTTTCTAGGGGGGAGGTCTGACATACGGAGCCCTGTATGTTAATTTAAGAGTTCGAATTAGAGTTCAAGGAGCCAAACTACCCAAGTGGTGAAGCAGACTAGCGAGCGAACGAGCGAGTGGGCAAACCATCTCGCCCCATACCAGCTCGCCCCATACCTCGATGACCGATGCTATGACGTATGATCGACGCCAGGAGCTGTGAGTGGACGACACACCTGTTATGTGATTCGAGGAGCTATGATTGGAGCGCGCACCATCACTCGCCTCCTGATTCGTTCCTACACCATCATTGTTTGGTATATAAGACCCGAGTTGTGGGCATTCAAATCAGTCTCATTTGGAGTTGGGGAAGGTGAACTTGCAGCTGGAGGAAGACGGGGTGAAGTATTATAATGGGATTGTGACTGTCAGTCAGATTATATAAATGTGTGTTAAGTGTGTTCGGTGTAAACACTTATGTTATGTTGGTTAGTGAGATATGTGATTGGGAATTAACGTGATGTGTTTAATGTGTGTAATGTGTTTAACTATTTAATTGGGAATTAACGTGAACGCTACTATTATGTGTAACTATTTGATTGGGAATTAACGTTAACGCTATTATTATGTACTTAACTAATTTAGTTGACTAACTTGTGGACTAAAGCAACTCTTTAAGTAATTGGGTTATGATGAAAGTAATACTATTGTTTTATATTAATACTTAAGAGTTCTTTCATTTTCTTTGAATTAAGCTTAATGGTGCTTAGTACGGTGATGCTATTGTCTCGTATTAGTAATATCGCCTTAGACTAACATGGCTGTGTTAATATTACTTCTAGTGATTTCCTAAGCTGAAGAAAATTATTTTGCTTCAAAATATTATATTTTGCTTTTCATATTATTTGAGTGAGACCTGAATCGAATCTATGAAACGATCCTGTAACTTTATTTACTCATAATCAAACTTCAATGTTACGTGGTTAAGAAATAAATTTAACTAATTATTAAATATATATCTAACTTTTTATGTGACTTTGATATTACTCCTGATGATAATAATAATATAATACTATTAACGTAAGACAAGAACCAAGAATAATTACATTAAATATAAATAAAAGGACATAGAAGAAAACTATCTATTCATTTCAAAAAGGGTAAGAGACAGAAATATTCTTACTTTAATATTTATCTTTCAAGACTTTTTATAAAATTTATAGTCCTTCTTTAGCTATAACTTATTCGGTTCATAACCATAGCCTACTAAGCTTCGGTTAAATAATAATTCTTTATAAATACTACATGACTTTAATTAGTTTCAGTATTTTTCATAATTAAAGAGTATCGGTCAATAAAGGATACCAAGTCCTATGATCCAAAAGGAAAGGAAGCAACAACAGGAATATATGTTATTAGATTTTACTTTTGTTTTGCCTTCAGCTGACTGATACCTTAATATATATCTCTGTGCTATCTAGATTCATCAAGTTAACCACTTGAGGACCAAGATACGTAACAATATCATTAATAACACTTTTTTTGTGGAAATGTTTTACACCAATATTATTAATTTTCCATTTTACAATGTGTTCGTCATAGTCTGTACCAGTTATTTCAATACACCCTGTATATATATATATAATATACTGTATATATATATATATTTTTTTCTTTCTATATTCCAACTACCCTCTCTCGGGCATAGGCTGACGCCTGCATACTCTACCGCTGAACACGATGAGGCCCGTGAGGTCTTCTTCCAGTATAGGGAGTGAGACATGCGAAGCACCTATTCACAGCTTGAACCTAACTCTATCTCTGAAGCGGCTTCGCCTCTGCGCTTTACCGTCTCACTCCCCAGACTCGAACCCTTACTCTCAGAATGCCACCTATTGAGCAATTAACTCACTAGGCATTGCCCCCCTGTAGTATATTTTGAATATGGGAATATTCATACAGTGCTATTTAATCAGGGAACAATTAGGGTATTTTCTTGGGGCATTTCGGTGTGCTGCGGTAATGCAATGAAATTAGGTACAGCACAAATTTCATCCCAATAATATCTTCCCATTGACATATTGGGATTCGAACCCAGGTCCATTGGATTACCAGTCCAGTGGCAAGACCACTCTGCCACACCTCCCGTTATATATATATATATATATATATATATATATATATATATATATATTGCCTGACGCCGTGATCCCCGAAGGTGTGGCCACGATCGAACCGCCCCCATGCACCTCTGTCCCCTACACACCCACATACAGGACATCGCACAAAAAATCCAAGCACTCAACACACAGATTAACAACAAAATACAAGAACAATAAACACTAAACTGGAAAAACTAACTCCAAACACTTGATCACAAAACAGACCCCAAAAAACTCTACAAAACACTAAACATCATCACACATTCAAACACCAACATAATAAAAATAACAGGCCGCAATCACAACAACGGACTCTATTTCTTAATATAAACAACAAGCAAACACTCTCATTAATCATTTTCTCATGTCATCCACCTAAACCACCATCAAGACGACCGACGTGTCATTCGACGTAAGAGACAATTCCCGACAAACCCTGACTATGCACCCTTCTCCAACAACCAGACAAAGCACATCATCAACAATCTGAAGCACTCACCAGCCTGTGGTTCAGACAACATAAGCAACATACACCTCAGACACCTAGGACCACAAGGCATACAAGCACTCACCAACATATCGAACTACAGTTATTCACACAACACAATACCAGACATCTGGAAGCATGGTGTCATCATTACTCTCTCTAAACCCAACAAAGACCCCACGCTGCCCTCCCCACACCACCCCATCACACTCCTTTGCACCCCCTCCAAAGTCATAGAACGCCTCTTACTACAACTGACCCCACATGGTCTACCCCTAGCACCAACACAACATAGCTTCAGGCCATTACACTCCACAAACACTCCTCTTACATAATTATCCTACACATATATTTTGACAGCATCTACTCATGGATAGAGAAGGTTTGTGGAAAGTACTTAGAATATACGGAGTAGAGGGCAAGTTGCTGAAAGCAGTGAAGAGCATGTATGAGGGTGCAAAGGCGGCAGTACGTGTGGAGAGTGAGCAGAGCGAGTTCTTTGACCTGAATGTTGGTTTGAAACAGGGGTGTGTGATGTCCCCGTGGTTGTTTACTGTATATATGGATGGAGTCATGAAAGAAATACTATCAAGAGCAGTGAATGTTGGTGTATCGCTGAAAAGGGAGGGAATTGAGTGGAAGCTACCTATACTGCTGTTTGCGGATGATACAGTTCTGATGAGTGATAATGAATGGGAGTTGCAGGGTCTGGTAAATGAGTTTGGAACAGTGTGCGAAAAACGGAATTTGAAGGTAAATACGGGGAAGAGCAAGGTTATGGTCTTCGAAAGGGGTGAAGTCACAGAGTGTGAGGTGAAGCTGAACGGTCAGGCTATGGAGATCGTCAACTCTTTAAGTATCTGGGCAGTGTGTTGAGTAAAGATGGGACTATGGATGAAGAGGTGCGGGAGAGGGTACAACAGGGGAAGAGGGTTGTAGGAACGCTAAAAGCAGTAACAAGAAATAGGGTGGTCAGTATGGAAGTGAAGAAGTCCTTGCATGACAGTGTGGTAATCCCGACACTGACTTACGGAAGCGAAGCATGGACGTTGGTTGAGAGACTCAGACCAAGAGTGAGAGCAGTGGAAATGAATTACTTAAGGAGTGCGTGCGGAGTTACATGGAGGGATAGACAGACTAATGAGGAAGTAAGAAGGAGGTGTGGTGTGGAGGTAGATGTGCTGGAAAGTGTGAAAAGGAACAACTTGAGATGGTTCGGCCATATGGAACGTATGGAAAGCGAGAGAATGACTAAGAGGGTGTACGAGAGCGAGGTGGAGGGACAGAGGGGGAGAGGTAGACCGAATATGAGGTGGAAGGATGGAGTGAGGAACTACATGAACGAAGGCGGTGCTGGTTGGGGGGAGGGGCGTCGACTGACTGGGGACAGAGGTGCATGGGGGCGGTTCGTTCGTGGCCACCCCTTCGGGGATCACGGCGTCAGGCAATAGATAGATAGATAGATCTACTCAGCCAGACCACCACACAGATCACTTGCCACACTCGACATTAGTAAAGCCTCCGATGCCATCCCCCGCCACAACCTAACAAACAAAATCTACTACAAAAAACATGCACAACAATATAAAAAGGTGGCTGGCCAACTACCTAGCAGGCAGATTTGCACACATATAATGCTCCAGTCAGTCATCTAGCATCAGAAACTTCAAAAACGGAGTCCGGCAAGGATCAGTCCTGAGGCCCGCACTCTTCAATCTGTACATGCATCATATACCTACTCCCCACGCAGCCCAAGTAAATATTGCATCCAACGCAGACGACATAACACTCACATCCACACACCAAGACCCAGACTGAACAACACTTCTCCTTCAACCCTATTTCAACACACTATATCACTGGTGCACTACAAACAGACTAAAGTTGGCCCCAGCTAAATCCATTGCAACCCTCCTCACAGGTTGGACAGCCGAACACAAATTCACACCGCATCTTACCATAAAGAACACCCCCCTAACACACACACACCCACGCAAAATCCTAGGAGTAACACAGGATACTCTAATGACATTCAAACAACACATCACAAACATACAACATATACTGACACCCAGACTTAACGCCCTCAGGTCACTTGCCCACACATAATTTGGACACAACAAAGAAACTACTACCACAGTATACAAAGCATACATAAGATCAGTGATGGAACATGCAAGCCCTGCCTGGGCTTCTAACCTAGCTGAAACACATCACAAAAACTTGCAGACTATTCAAAACAAAACCCTAAAAATCATCACAGGCTGTACAGCTGTTACACCTACATCAAGAAACCAAAGTCCTCAAAGTCAAAGACCATCTGGACATGAGAGGCACTCAATTCTTGGCTGTAGCCTCCTCAAAACAACACAAGCCAATACATTACATGGCAGCACACCCACAGACACCAAGATACATCAAAACAACACCCAGCACACAGTATCACACACAAATACTATCGTCTCTCCCTCCCTGTCCACCCCAAACCAGCCACCAGAAGCACATCCATATTCATAGACAACGCGCAGCTGCAGACACAACCTCCCGAGATCCATCCTTCTGAATTCTCCTTTCCTCGCCAAGATAGAGTCCACATGGCCAGGCTGAGATATGGGCACCATCCAGCTCTCCTGAGCTATCAGAAGAGACTGGATAAGTCCGTCGACACTTGTCCAAGATGCAACACAGCCCCCCATACTATTAACCACTTCTGTACCGGTGACATATTTTAAAGTTTATTCTAGCTATGTTTAGACGATTGTGTTCAATCTAAGAAGGATTTGTGTTAGTTAAAATGGTTAAGCGAGATAGTTCGAAGCTTGTTAATTGCTGGAGGCCCTTTTTAAACAGAATACAATTGTCTAATATTAGCCAGAATAAAGTAAGAAGACGCCACCGCTACAGAAGAGGTTAAACACATCATAGAAGACTGCATTCTACACAATCACTTACGCCAACAACATAATCTACACTCCTGTGGGAAAGCCCAATCGAAGCATGGCCTGCCTTACAGACTCGGGGCTGTTCGGCCAGGCAGCCTAGGGACCAACAACAACAACAATAACAACTATTTCATCAATGGATTTATATATGTATGACGTGAATAGCATATGTATTAGCGGTAATCATCTGTGTATTATGATCAATATATATTTTAATCAATATAACACAATACAATTAGTAACAGTTATTGCATTTTTATTAAAATATGCTAGCTTACCGTGCTATTACAACAAATCCCTGGAACATAATATAGCCATGACATTGTTGCCTTCCTATTTGTTGTGTGAATTTTATTCTGAGAATGACGACAATTCTGGGAAGAGCCAAATTGAGAACTAAAGGCCGCCATTGCTGGCTATTGACAGAACACATCATGTTACTTATGTGTTTTGTGTGTGTACCTGTGCGTATATGTATGTATGTGAACAGTATGTGTGTGTTTTCTTTCTATGCTAGCATGCAGTGATATAATCCACCACCAGGTTCAAAGTATTGGCAGGTCCAAAGTAATTAGTACGTTCAATCATGTTCATTCATTGAATTGGTATGATGAATTAATTCATGAATAGTCAAACAACATTACCATGTAGTTAATGGCACTAACTTGCCAATGCTGTCTTGTATGTTGCCGGCAGGCCCTGCACCCTGTATGTATGAGGTAATATATTGGGCTCTTAACAACAGTAACCATTGACTGAGAGTGTCGTTCATTATTAAATATGAGTGCTAACAATATTTATAGTTATTCAGTCATAATGATTACGTTGCACACGTTGTTTACCAAATAAACAGTTTACGCCAATAATGTATTATTATTGAAGGTTGACTGTCACTAATATCATCTCAGTTATGTACTACAGATGTTCAAATATAATTATATAGTAGCAATACCAGCCGATTGCTGGCTATACTAGTTCCTGATGCACTTCTATTACTATGATGATATATCAATTCTTTACATGTAATTCCAGAACATTGTGCTAACATTACCAGTAACCATTTCCTACCAATGGATAAGACATTATTCGAGTACTTGTATTCCTCAAATAGCTGGCTTTTGATATAAGTGGTAATACAGTTCATTTCTTGTAATTAATATATATATATATATATATTGAATGATTGTGAGCATACCTATAATATAATTGTAAAAGGGTATTGGGTTAAAGATAACATAATTAACCCCTAAACTATGGTTGGCTTCTCACGCTCCATAACTCCTGACTTGGGTCCTCTGGCGATATCACTCAATCTTTACATCTGAATAGCTAATTAATGGTATTAGACATAAATGTTTGCTTAATGGGCAAATTAATTACTTTCTGTTGTCTTGAGCCTAGTGTTGACCAGACATCACTACGTCATCTGTTGTTGTTTTTATGAAGTGTTTGCGCACGAGATTTAGGCCAAATTTTTCACTTTCACCATCACTATATCCTCTCTCCCTGACACTACACTGCTCTGCATCGCCATAGTCTTCATAGTCATCATCACAAGCACTCGCAAAACCATGATATTTATTGCCTTCTCCATCTTCTTCCTGACTCTCACTCGGCACTTGTTCTTCCTTGTTACTCTCAAGCTTGTCTTGTTCAGAGATTACCTTCCTTCCGTATTAAAATTAGTTATACAGTACATGGATATTAGCTAACACTACAGAAGAAATCAATTCCAAGATATAAAACCCCATCATCTGGTACTTAAATAAATTAAAGATACACTAACCCATAGTCCAGGCAAAAGGTCTGACACGTTTTAAGGGATCGGCTAGCGCACTCTCCTGCCTGTGTGCTTGGGAGAGACTGAGGTTCAGAGATTTGTCTACCTCTGTAAGAGAAGTTGACTGGGAGCAATGTTGCCAATGATTTAATTCAGCATGTCACTACCAAAACTTATGGTAGCTCATATTATACGCAATTCAAGTATTCAGTTATCATTCAATTGACTTCTACAATATCAAATATACTAATTGCGCATCCGTGCATATAGGGACACTCTTCCTGAGTTCGCTAATTGTGGATAGAAGAATCAGAGGGATAAATAGAGAACATAGTAGATTGAGGGAGAAGATTGATAAATGTAAGCCATATACTTTGTAGAGGTCTTAATCAAAGACTGCTTCACTCTTCCTTGTACTCTCTTGTTCTTACCTTGCTGAAATGTATGATTCCTTTGTTTTCCTCTGTTCCTGTCTTACATCTTGTATCCACTTGATTTCCTTCCATCACTTCTCTACCACTCTCCACAACCGTCCCTCTCCTCTCTACCACTGTCCACTATAGTTACTGTCCACAACCGTCCCTCTCCTCTCTACCATTGTCCACTATAGTTACTGTCCACAACCGACCCTCTCCTCTCTACCACTGTCCACTTTAGTTACTGTCCACAACCGTCCCTCTCCTCTCTACCACTGTCCACTATAGTTACTGTCCATAACCGACCCTCTCCTCTCTACCACTGTCCACAACCAACCCTCTCCTCTCTACCACTGTCCACAACCGTCCCTCTCCTCTCTACCAGAAGAAGCAGCAGTGACATAAATCATCCAACGCCAAGAAAAAAACAGAGGCAACCGAGGACCACCAGCGATAAGGACCGGAGACAGCGAGGACCGAGGACAGCCATGAACATAAATGTAGATCCGACAAGAACCAAAAATATTATTAAAGCGCGTTCCGTGAGTTCTAAAATAACAAATTTAAAGGTTTTCTATGCAAACGCTCGTAGCATACGCAATAAATTTTCAGATTTAGAGGAGCTAGTGTTTACAGAAAATTATGATGTGATTGGCATAACAGAATCTTGGCTCAATACAGAAGATAGAGACTTTTTAGCAGAGTATTCACTTCCCGGTTATGTAATGTTTGAGAAAAGCCGAATAAATCGAAATGGAGGTGGCGTTTTACTTTATATCAAAGATAGTCTTAACCCTACCCTCTTGTCAAAACCTCAAATTGTGAACGTCGACACATCTTTTGTGCTAATAAAGAATAATAAAGGTACCAAAATAATACTTGCATTAATATACAGACCTCCAGCTCAATCAGTGCAAACTGACCGAGAAATTTACGAACAAATTGCAGATGTAAGTAACTCACAAGATACCGTAATTTTTGGTGACTTTAATTTACCTGTGACCAAGTGGGGCGATACTCTTACTTCACACTCCGGACATGACTTGTATACGAACTTGCAAGAGAGTTCGCTTTATCAATTTGTTGGAACGCCGACCCGTGGTAATAACGTTCTTAACATTGTACTTGCAACAAAAGAAGAATTAATAGAGAATTTGAATGTTGGTGATGAATTCAGTAACAGCGACCATCATACGATAACTTTCACTTTAAAGTTTACTAGTAACGAACCAAATAGTAGCATCGAAAAAGTCCCTAATTTCAAGAAAGCAAACTTCCATAAACTTAGAGCTATGTTTAAAGAAACTGACTGGAGCTTTTTAATTCACAATAACGACATAAATACATCTTGGAAGTTATTCGAAGCCACTTACCTAAAAGCAGTGCAAGACTGCATACCATCGAAAACTCGGCGGCCAGGCCATAATAATAAGCCCAAATGGTGGAATAAAGATATTTCAAACTGCCTGCTTGCTAAAAAATTTGCTAATGATAGATTAAAATCCTCACAAAATGACGAAGAACGGCTGAAATTTGTAGAGCTACGACGCAAAGCCAAAAAGTTAATTAAGCAAAGTAAAAAGACCTTAGAGTTACATATTGCGAATCAAAGTAAAACAAACCCGAAAGAATTCTATAGTTATATCAGAAAGAAAAAAGTAGTTACTTCAACTGTTGGACCGTTAGTCGATGAAAATGGAGAATACACCAAAGACGAAGAACAAATGAGTAATGCCCTCAATACCTTCTTTGCATCAGTTTTTACAACAGAAGACCTCAGTGATATCCCTACACCATCGCCGATTCAGATTGATAATTCAGATGTTCTAAGCAATATCACCGTTACAGAGAGAGAAGTATTGAATTGTTTAGATAAACTCAAGGTAAATAAAACGCCTGGACCTGATACAATCTCGCCTAGAGTTCTAAATGAAGCTAAGGATGAGCTCTCTAAACCACTGACATTACTATTCAATAAATCCTTGCAGTCTGGAACTATGCCCGATCAGTGGAAGCTAGCCAACGTAACACCGATATTCAAAAAAGGCAGCAAATCCCTATCCAGTAACTATCGTCCAATTAGCTTAACCTCAGTTGTATGTAAAATGCTAGAAACGGTCATACGAGACAGACTCGTAAATCACTTAGAGGAAAATAACATACTTAAAGATACTCAACACGGCTTTCGTAAAAAACGTTCCTGTTTAACAAACCTCTTAGACTTCTTCCACGATATCCTCAACCTCTACGATGAGAGTAAAGCTGTAGATATTATATACCTTGATTTTCAAAAGGCCTTTGACAAAGTTCCCCACAAACGTTTACTGCTAAAACTAAAAGCGCATGGAATACAAGACGGTGTGTTGAAATGGATAGAAAATTGGCTCAGCGACAGAAAGCAAAGAGTAGTCATAAACGGTAAGGCATCAAAATGGACCAATGTAAGTAGCGGGGTACCCCAGGGATCGGTACTAGGACCAATTATCTTTCTAATTTACATCAACGACATAGATGAGGGTCTCACCTGTACAATCTCAAAATTTGCTGACGATACAAAAATTGCAAATAGCGTACTCTCAAAAGAACAAGTTGACGATATGCAACACAATCTAGATAAATTGTCATGTTGGGCCCAAATTTGGCAAATGAGTTTCAATGCGGATAAATGTAAAGTACTACATATCGGATACCTAAATGAGAAAGCAAACTATTCGATGAATGGCACTCAGCTTAAGAATGTAAACAGAGAAACCGATCTGGGAGTAACAATATCGAGTAACCTAAAACCGAGTCAACAATGTTCAGAAGTTGTTAAGAAGGCAAACAAAATAATTGGCTTTATAGGCAGGTCATTTGAGCATAAATCCAAAGAAGTTATCCTAACCCTTTACAATTCCTTAGTCCGCCCTCTTCTGGAATACTGCGTTCAATCCTGGTGCCCTTATTACCAAAAAGATATAAACAAGCTAGAACGAGTTCAACGTAGAGTTACCAAAATGATACCTAGCCTAAAGAACAAACCATACGAAGAGCGTCTTAGAGAATTAAATCTATTTCCTTTAACCCAGCGCAGATTAAGAGGCGACTTAATTCAAGTGTTCAAAATCATCAAAGGCATCGACAATATGAACTGTAGTAAGTACTTCACTATCGACCAATCTAATTACACGCGGGGAAACGGTTGCAAAATGATTGGTAAATCTTTTAACTCGCACGAATCTAAAAATTTCTTCTTCAATCGAGTTGTCAACTTGTGGAATGGGCTTCCCCGAAACGTTATAGACTGCATCACCGTTGATTCATTTAAACTCCGCCTAGACAAATATCTCGCATCAAACCCGCGACTGACTGCGTTTGTAAATGAATAACTTTATTTTATCCCCCCCTCAGTTACTAACCCATCTGTCCCCTACTAACTTCCTAATCCTGCCACGGACATTAGTTCCAGGGCAGTAATTCCCTTTCCAATGTTCCCTTACCCACTCTAAACCACTGTTTGGACACTTGATCCTCAGTGTTTTGGAGGACAAGCAACCTAGAAGGGTCACTGGATCTGTTGTTGCTTGATTTCCTTTGTACTCCTTTGTACTCCTTTGTACTACCACTGTCCACTATAGTTGCTGTCCACAACCGTCCCTCTCCTCTCTACCACTGTCCACTATAGTTACTGTCCACAACCGACCCTCTCCTCTCTACCACTGTCCACTATAGTTACTGTCCACAACCGTCCCTCTCCTTTCTACCACTGTCCACAACCGTCCCTCTCCTCTCTACCACTGTCCACTATAGTTACTGTCCATAACTGACCCTCTCCTCTCTACCACTGTCCACTATAGTAACTGTCCACAACTGACCCTCTCATCTCTACCACTGTCCACTATAGTTACTGTCCATAACCGTCACTCTCCTCTCTACCACTGTCCACTATAGTTACTGTCTACAACCGTCCCTCTTCTCTCTACCACTGTCCACTATAGTTAGTGTCCACAACCGTCCCTCTCCTCTCTACCACTGTCCACTATAGTTACTATCCACAACCGACCCTCTCCTCTCTACCACTGTGCACTATAGTTACTGTCCACAACCGTCCCTCTCCTCTCTTCCACTGTCCACTATAGTTACTGTCCACAACCGACCCTCTCCTCTCTACCACTGTCCACTATAGTTACTGTCCACAACCGTCCCTCTCCTCTCTACCACTGTCCACTATAGTTACTGTCCACAACCATCCATCTCCTCTCTACCACTGTCCACTATAGTTACTGTCCACAACTGTTGCTCTCCTCTCTACCACTGTCCACAACCGTCGCTCTCCTCTCTACCAGTCTTTTCAACCGTCCCTCTTCTCCCTCCCAATATCTACTTTACAGTAGTTACTGTCTTTCCTACCAGAAGCTGGGTGTGCTCAATCGCCTGAAGGGGTTCTTTACCCCTGCATAGCTTCTTACTTTGTACAGAGGAACAGTGCGTCCTTGTATTGAGTATTGTTCACATGTGTGGGGAGGATCCTCTCACACCGCACTCCTAGACAAAGTAGAAAGGAAGGCCTTTTGTATAATTAATTCCCGCCCACTCACCGACTCTCTGCAAACTCTTTCTCTTCACCGCAATGTTGCATCTCTCTCGCTATTCTATCGCTACTACAATAATTAGTGCTCCTCAGAGCTCTCCCAGTGTATACCACCTCCTCTACGTAGGGTGCATGGTACCCGTCTTGCAACACAATCCCACCCCTACTCTATGCAACTCTCTAACCCAAGAGTGAAACGTTACTCTCAGTCTTTCTTCTATTCAATAGCTGAGCTTTGGAACTCTCTCCCAGAATCAGTTTTTCCCTCCTCCTATGATTTAAACTGCTTTAAACTCTGTGTGTCCAGGCATTTTGGCTCGAACGTCCCTTGATTTTGGCCCCGTCACTCATTCAACTATGGGGGATGCACTCACTGCAGGCAGTTCTGCCTTTTGTCTTCCTCACTCAAATAGAAAAAATAAATAAAAAAACAGCAGGGTCAACAGGAGACATAAGGAACACTCTCATTATTACCTGTTACAATTGGTACATTACTGTACAATACTCATAAACATTCATTGTTATACATTCATTGATGAATGTATGTTCTTATTGTTTGAACTTCTATTTTTTTTATGATGGTACTTTTGCGTTTTTATCTGGGTAGCATTATCCGAATATATTGTTAATAAATTATATAATAATAAGGTTACGTTTGAGTTTAATTATTTCTGGAACACCTTGTATGTTTCAAGTCAATAACTTTTCACAAATCTATAAAATGTATGTCACATTTGTCTGACTTTGTGTTTGTAGATGGCCAATTTATATCTTTGCCTAGCCTACCTTTACCAGAAACAACCACAAAGTTGAATATATAAGCATTATAATAAATATTCACAATTATTATTAAGTGCTGATTTGAAACAAAATCTACAAAATGTAACTGTTGAAGTAATTTAAAGAAAAGATGAAAAATACTGCTGATTAGAAGAGGTAACAGTTAATTACCTACCACCACTACCGCCCTTCGCCTTATTTGTGTTATCTCTGGTTACATACCAGGAGTCTAATATCCCAAATATGTGTTATCATCTTGATGTACATGTAATTTACACACAGCACATTAACATTACTTAACCCGCTGAGCCCCAGCTAGTTATTAATAAATGTACCACCAGGGCCCAGCAGGTTTTGATTTTTTTTTCCAGAAACAATAGCGAATTGGTTAGGAATGAAGGAAAAACCACGAAAACCCGATCAAATAGCTCAAAAATTGGTCCTACAGAGCCCCCGAAAACGGATTTTACAAGAGTAAAAAATTGAAGGCAATTTTCTCCAAAAAACAGGTTTTTGCATGCTCACGCGCACACGGTTGTACTTTGAGAGTTTTCAACCATCGGCATGGGTGCGTGGGATACTTACACAGTTCCCATACAAATCTGAGCCCTCTAGGTGCCATAGGACCGGAGTAATTGGGACACTGACGCAAACGTTGCGTCGCTGGGTTCTGGTGATCGAACATTGCCGACGCAACACGTGCGACGCTGGGATCCAGCGGGTTAAGTTAAAAGCATCCATTATCTTAGCAGTTGTTCAGTTGTGAACCTGCAGATCAACTCGATGCCAACAATTGAAAGGTCGTGAGAATAATCCCAATACAAACTGAACCACTTGGTCTAGAATCTAGATAGTTCTAGTATTCACCCATCGCAAAATAACGAGTACCGCCTCTGGTTATATATATAACCTAGGTTAGGACTTTGTTTTGTGATTAACCCTTAACTGTCGGCGCGCAACTTATGTCGTGTGAAATAATTTTGGACTATGTGGCGGTTCACAACTTATGTCGTTCGCCATTTTCACCACGTAATGTTGCTGAGAGAGAGAGCTGAGCGGTGTGAGGAGCGTAGTAAGGCTATGACCGGCTCCCATTACCACGGTGGACCAACTGAACTGTATTCTAACTTCCTCCCCCACTTCTCACTTGCTACACAGGGAATTATGTAGGGAAATTACCTAATTACAGGGTTTTTGCACTCGTGTTGCACGATCGTTGCAAGAGAACCAGTGGTCGTACAAGGATGGTTCGGGTGTCATTGGAAAGCTCTGTTTACGCCCTTTCAGGGATAGATACTTGTTTTACGCTCTGGGTCTTATTTAGTCACGAAAATGATCACGTAAACAACCCTATTTAGGGTAAAAAAAAAAAACGCTGGGCGCTACGGTCAAATAGACCACCTAGCCCGCTAAATAAGGGTTAACAAGCGCGCCGAAATCCCGAGAATACGATGTTTCACTTGGATCAAGCACTGGCGGGAAGGTTCGACGAGGGTTAAAGTCTTTACCAACTATTTAGACGTTTCATGTATTTTGACGAAAAATACTGTATAATTTAGTCAAACATAATTTACATAACATAAACGCGTTGGGTTAGGCGAGACAAGTATTAGTACAGTAATTAGTGTACACAGTATAATAACTGGGAAGAAAATGACGCCAGTAATAAAAGTATATGGATAAACAGAGTACTGGAAGATAAATGATAATACTTTGTGAGAGGAAAGTGGAAACATTACTATTGGTAGAGGGAGCGATAATGGGGACATTACTATATATTGGTGTGTCTAATTGATACCATTATTGTTTATGTTTGTAATTCCCCCGTTAATGAAGATGAACGGAGCTAGACAGAACGAGTGTTTTATTTTACATCAGTTGTGCATAGTATACACTTGTAATGCCTTAGCAGTCACTCATTATACATGATATTTTTAGTAGTTAGTAATAAGTAGCTTATGTCCTTCATTACCAAGATTCGAAATAGATTACACACTTTTAAAATAATCCATTGGCATGCACTATTTTGCCGGAATTGGTCATGTAATTAAAGATAATGTCTGTAGACTTTGTATGATGCTGTGCAATACATATTGCAAAACAGTAATAATCGAATTAATAATCGTAATGTGTTCTTGCAAAACCTAATATGTATACGCTACAATACAAAACCATTAAAGCCCATTGGTTGCCCTTGCTCTCTCTCTCTCTCTCTCTCTCTCTCTCTCCAATCAGAGAGTGTCTGGCACGCCACAACAATTTGAGATAAGGGAAATCCAGTCTTTTGCTGCCTTGAATGCTAAGTGACAGAGAGAGAGAGAGAGAGAGAGAGAGAGAGAGAGAGAGGAGGGGGTGGGGGGAAGGGGATCTGGTTCACCCTAAAGTCCATTACAGCATTAACCTCTAAAGCACTAAGCCCCTGTGGTGTACACCACACCCCTGTGCTAAGGTATTCTGATTAATTCTTCACTAAAATCGTTAATTTACCATATATATAATTAATACTTATCCATATGCTCCTATTTTACTTTTAATATGAACATATGAACATGGGAT
Source organism: Paralithodes platypus (assembly GCA_032716605.1). Classification (NCBI taxonomy): domain Eukaryota; kingdom Metazoa; phylum Arthropoda; class Malacostraca; order Decapoda; family Lithodidae; genus Paralithodes; species Paralithodes platypus. The sequence continues at coordinate 14,263,432 of CM064480.1, read as the reverse complement.
ACCAATAAATCAAGTGGTAACAGCAATTGGCTGGTGAAAATTGTATATTTTAGCCCCGCGGTCATAATATGGCCCAGACCGGCGAGAGAGACACACCCTCACTCTCTCGTCTCTTTCGTGGCACTGAGAGGCAAGGGATGGACTCAGACTGGCTTGGAGGGTCAGAGTTAAGGCCGCGTCATACAGAAGTCGAACGTTGGCCGAATGCCGCCCGAAGCCGATGACTTGCATATTTGAACCGAATAACCCGAAAGTTACTCGGAGTCGAATGTAACCCGACAATGACCCGAATGAATTTCGAATATAACCCGAAGGACCTGAATGAAACTCGATGATGAGTCGATGAATCCCCGTACGTAACTCGAAGGAATCCCGATGTGAAACGAAGAAGACTCGATCATGAGTCGAATATAACTCGAATATGGGCCAAAGACGTGGAAATAACCAGAATTATTACCGAAGCTCAGTCGATCAACAGCCGAAATAGAAGAAGTTAAGTCGAATGTCAGTCGAAGATCAGTCGATACAAAGCAGCTGCCAGACGTACCTGACGCTCTTATATAAGTAGGGGTGGGTTCACAGCCACACCATTCGTAACTCGGTGCTCAACACGGCAACGTGGCACACAGTCTCGACTTCCCGGACGACTCACTTCCACAAGCGATATAATTATGAAGATGAATTGAAGAAGGCAATCGAGTTCCAGGATATTGTCAATGCCAACCTCAAGTATCAGCTTATGTGCGTGCCGCACACTAAGGCCGCGGATGAGGCCGCGTGCCTCATCGAGCAAGAACGTGAACGCCAAAAACGACCCAGGAAACCACGGAGTTGCAGCGTCAAGCCTTGGGTCGCACAGAGAGCAACCCACAGACACTACCACCAGTTGCTGAAGAAGCTTATGGAAACGGATAGGGTCACCTATAAGTACTATCTCCATATGGACAAGGAGACAACCAACTGGAAGAAGCCCCTGGAGCTCGGATTGCGAGTTGCCATGACACTACGTTTCTTGGCCACTGGTGAGGCATATAAGAGCATGGCATTGAACTTCCGTGTTGGTGCCAACACGATATCTCTGGCAGTACGGGAGACGTGTGAGGTCATAATACAAGAGTACATGAAGGAGGTCATTGTCGGCCCATCAACACCTGAAGGCTGGAAGGAGGTCGCCAAGGGCTTCAACGACAGGTGGAACTTCAGACACACCATTGGGGCAATTGATGGAAAGCAAATTGCCATACAGCCTCCAGGAAACTGCAGATCCCTGTACTATAACTACAAACACTACCACTCCATTGTGCTCCTGGCACTTGTTGATCACCTGGGAAAGTTTATGTACGTTGACGTGGGAGCGAACGGGTCAGCATCTGATGGTGGCATTTTCCAGGTGACCGACATCCGGAAGGCGCTGGAGGATGGCGCAGCAGGCTTGCCGGCACCAGAGCCTTTCCCCGGGGAGAACCATCCAGTGCCCTACTTCCTTGTTGGGGATGACGCATTCCCCATGAGGGAGTGGTTGCAGAAGCCCCACCCACACCGAGGACTCAACAATGACAAGAGAAACTTCAACTACCGACTGTCCCGGGCCAGGAGGCAGTAGAGAATGCCTTCGGTATGCTGGCAAACCGCTTCAGGTGCCTCCTGACTACCATGAACATACACCCCAGCACCGCGGAGAAGGTAGTCCTGGCTTCCTGTATACTTCACAATATGCTCATCGACCGACAGCCAGCACAGCAACCCCCACTGCGTCATGATAACCAACAATGTGACTGGATGAGGGACCCCTTGGATGGACTGGAGCCAATGCAGCGCCAGAGGGGACCAGCCGCTGCCAAACTTGTTAGGGAATACCTGACAGAGTACTACAGCCGGCCCCAACAGCGCCTTGCCTGGCAGGAACCGGACAACTAAAGAGGTAAGTTTCCAGTAAATTCATGTGCAAAGTATTCCATCACCCACATCGTATAACCAAATCAGTAATAGTAATCCTTTGTTAAATAAAATAGATATTCATGACTTCACACCAAATTTGACACCCATTTTATAATTGTTGAAACAAATTTAAGTTCTCTGTTGATTATAATTGCAGACATATACCACACACAATTTGAGCCCCATTTTATAAGTGTTTAAATTGTTGCTAGTTCTCTGTTCAATATAATTGCAATGACATAATATAACACACATAATTTGATCCCCATTTTATAAGTGAGTTGACACTGTAACAATTCGAAGTATTGCTCAACAGATATTGTAATCTTAAATTATTTGTCCTCAAGACTCTAGAGGTATGGGAACTTCAAACCGTACAAGAGACTGAATTTGATAGGTAGGTATTCAGTAGATATGGTATGGGTAGATTTCTTATAGGGATATTATTCTTATAGAGTTACTTCATTAATATTCCAGTTCTTAACTAGTTTTATAGTATATGTTCAAGGGTCAACCAACCAAGCTTCATTAATGCCTATTCTAATATGATTTCAAAACCAAGAAATAATTTAATTATTATTATTATTATTATTATTATTATTATTATTATTATTATTAAAGTAAAGTAAAGTTAAAGATTAATATAATTACAAGAAATTTGAATTACTAATTGAATTATTTACAGAGGGATTAAATATAAAAAGTAAAATATTAGTTATCTCTTACAAATAAAAAACAAATAAATATAAATATACTGTATAACAAACATATTATAAACTAAAAACATGAAATTATGACATTTGAAATATAGTCACGTGCTCAATCCCGGTTAATGAAGATTGTTAGCCTAGGCGTCACACTCTCTAGTTGGTAGGTTGAAGAGAAGGTAAGTAACAACCCGACTGCACTCCAGGTATTCACAGAGACACCACCAGTGCTGCCGTTTTTCCGCAGTTATTTGGTCCGCTGTTTACAATTTGTTTTAAGAAAACGGATATATTGATGGAGTAACTTGGTAAGAATTAAGTGTGCACCTTTTTGTCTGTATGTCTGTCAGTCTGTATGTACGTATATGTCTAGGCATGTATGCATTTTATGTATGCATATGTACAGTAGCCCTATGAAGTTCGTAGTCTCAGAAAATATAATTATTAAATTATGCAATTGACCACTTGCGAGTTTCGTTCTATAAGGAAGTTGGAGTTGTAGACATCGATATTTAACATAATTATACCAGCTAAAATACAGTTATAGTACATTTATAGATACATAAACTCCAATTCTACATACTCTTTAGCCATCCGAAACCTACATTATTATTGCATTTATGTTTACTATCGATGTCTACAACTCCAACTTCCTTGTAGAACGAAACTCTCAAGTGGTCAATTACATGTCTTTTCAGATTGCTGTAGGAAACATTATCACTTATATATTTCTTGATTCATCCTCTTTTTACATTATATATACCGTTCTGTAAATGTAGTTGTTGTTGTTGTTGTTGTTCCCCAAGCTGCCTGGCCGAACAGCCCCAAGGCCCCGAGCAATTCCAAGGCCATAACCGAGCGCCCCCACAGAACCCTCCCTGCCGACCACAATAAAGCCTGGGTGACCGAAGCCACTCCATGGCGGGGAGCTGAGGAGGGTGCGGAAACGCCCAGGAAACCAAAGCCCCACCCAGGGCCCTGTGCCCCTCAGCAATTATGAAGAGAAAGTTGAGGGGCAAAGGAAAAATGAGACGCTTTGGCTTCCAATCTTGGTAGATTGGGAGGTCAATCCACGGAAAAGACGCCGTCACTTGAGATCTAGAAAATATATAAGTTAAAGGAACAGTCAGAGTAAGCTATGGGTATGGCAGAGATCGCTCAGTTCTCACTCTGATAGACCAGCCCATCACCAAATAAGGAAGTTGGAGCTGTAGACATCGGTATTTAGCAGAGCTGTGCAAAATCGCTTAATGATAGCCAGACTAAACTGTCAAAATGAGTCATAATCTTGAAAGGGTTAATAATTACTTTGAGCGTATAAAGCTACACAAACGAGACACCAACATCTATTAACCCTTTTGTAACCCTGTAAATGTAGTTTATACATTAACTGTTGAGCTTCTAATAAATCAAATTAAGATTGTTGGAACTCTGTAAACTGTAGCCAATATTTGGGTATATAACTGTGTAGGTTATATACACCAACAAACAAAATTAGTGTCGCCGCTCCAAAATGTCTACTTTAATTTTGTCTATTAGAATAAGACAAATGTACTCCTCGCACACCTGAACAAAGCTTGGATATATATGCTTTGTTCAGATGTGTTAGGGAATAATGTTATCTTATAAAACAAAAGAGAACCCTAAGGTAGAGATTTTGGAGCGGCAAACACTAAATTTGTCCTTGAGTGTACATCTATAGTATGTATGTACATCATGGACACATGATTTTAACCATCCTGGGAATAAATTACGCAGGTATTACATTTTTAATCAACCAGTTTATGTATAATCAATATTTCATGCAATTATCAGTTTGTAAATTTATGGAAAAGTAAGTTTTATTGTTTCGTATATATATCATAACATTTTAATTACATAATGACAATCCTAGCATGGTTAAGAACATATATCCGGGACTATACATGTATATATACAGTATGTGTTTATAAATATATGCTCCCTGTTTGACCACTCAACTTAGACCTTGGTACTATAGGTAGGCCTAATGATTTCTTGCTCTTAATTACGATTCAAGTTATGTTCACTTATTTTACTAAAGTTGTCTCATCATGTTGTAATCGACGGAATGTGTGTGTTTTTGCGATTAATATAGTGTATTTGTCTTGAATTATGGCATCAGATATTCAGATTGCAACTGTATTATGTGTTACTAGCTTTCATTGACATTTCCTGTACTCTGTGATATGTTATATAAGTTGCATGTCCGACACTGATAACGCTCCCTAAAGTGTTGGGGATTTTACTGAGAGGTAATTATAGACCAACTTTTAAAAATATTGGAACAGTTTTATGCAATACGTTATTATTATTTGAGATAGGGAATAAAAACGCTAAGGAAACAAACCACAGAGATGAGGTCCTGCACGCACCAACAACCACTGCCACCGCGACACGAAGACAAGAGGACACAAGCGACTTTTCACCACGCTTCGCTCAGGTCACCTGCATCACTCAGGCACTTCCCCCAACCCCAGGAAAGAACATACCTGTGAGGACGGCACCTACTGATGATATACCTAACAAAGATAATCCCTCACGACGTCGTAATAAACAAACCGTGCATAAAGATCAACACACCACGTGTCCTTCTTGCTCAAAGGAGCACCACCGCCGTGATGCGGATTCCCAGAAGGGCTACCGCAGCCGGCCCAGACCCTCCTCCAGGCACAGCCGCCCCTCTAGCCCTGAAATGCCCCGCCGAGGAGAACGACGGAAGTGGTAAGACCATCTCAGCCTACCTCATCATCAGTAGAGTGGAACTACTCGACACATTTCTCAAAGGTACCTTGAATTTGCTAGTATTCTTGTTGGACCACACTGCTGACCACCCAACATCTTTACATTGCCTTGGTACAGGATTTACTATAATTAGAGTATGCAATACCGACAAGCGCTCTAGTTCTAGTAAGCCTACAAAAATAGTAAGGGTGTGTTGGAAGAGTGCAAGACACTGGTGAAACGGCTTCCTTCTCAGTCAGGACTTGTAGTGGAGGGTGTAACGACACTGGTGAAACAACTCGCTACTTAAGTCCTGCAATACGAGAGCATAAGACACTGGTGAAACGGCTCGTACTCGTATAACCACATCTAACAGTGACTCCAAACCAGTCCCGGCCGATTGGCCCTGTCCGACAAAATGTTCACCATGTTTAAGGTTCTCACCGCGAGTCGAACAACTCTCAGTGATTCCCCAGTGACTCCCAGCGAGTCCTTGGTGAGAACTGAAACAGAAACCGAAACCTGTCCATGACTCAGATATGAATCACCGAGAATCACCAGGACTCACTGGGAGTCACTGGGGAATCACTGGGGATCACTGGGAATCACTGGGAGTGGTCCGATTCGCGGCGAGAACTTTAAACACGGTGAACATTTTGTCGGACAGGGCCAATCGCCCGCGAGTGGTTTGGAGTCACTTGGAGTCTAACAGGAATCACTAGGATATCGCTAGAGTCACTAGGAGTCATCAATTTTCACTGCAAATATGCCCAGGAATCCGAATTTTCAGCTACTCCTAGTGATTCTAGCTCGCATTCCTGACTGTGTGAAGTACCCTTTCATAAATATACTATTCATATAAACCGGTAATACTTCTCACGTGAAAGTATAATATACAGTATACGGGTAGTTAACTTTTCTTGGTCAAACATTATAAATAGGCCTAGTATTAACCTGTGTAAGTACAATTTCCCACAAGACATTGTATTCACCCAGTGATTGTGTGTAGAGAAGGAAATTACGGTAGTTGAGGTAATTATTAATGTGAACAATGTATGGTCAATGTTACAATACCCTACTTGTAGTCTACAAGTTCTGCAACTCCCCTTAACGAGAGTGGTGGATACGTGTTTGTATGTGTTTTGAAATGTCAAGTTCGCTTGGTGGTGGAGAGTGGACTTTTGGATTACTACTTCGAGGGGCGTTGTAGTCGCCGGGGTAGACTTTGAGCCAGCGTAATCATGGCTTGGTTGTTTAGGGGCCGTCGTAGTCGCCGGTTAATAATCTAGAAGTTCCGCATCTCCCCTGACCTAACCTAAGCAAACTAACACAACCTATAAGTGTTACCTATTTTAGGTAATCGTATGAAATATTACAGAACTCGGTAACGAATGAAAACAAGAAGGTGGGAACGATTAACTATCCACTATTAAGACAATAGTTTAAATATATTTGTTTCGTAAAGTATAGTAAGTATTGATATCATGACCTTACGGTACATAATAATACAGACTTATTGTATTATATTAATGTCTGTAATGATGTATGAATACAGTCATTGTACTTAATGATGATATTAGAGGACTGTAGTTATAGCCTACAAGAGACATACTCGAGGAAAAATTAATTTAAATTATAGGGTCAAACACACAATGGGGGCCATGCCTGGCATACTCGCATCTCATTCCTAACAACTCCCAGTGATGCTCGGTGACTCAGTGACTCCTATCTAACTCCCAGTGATTCCTGTATTACTCCTATCGACTCTTATATTACAGTAATCCGAAAGCGACCGTTAATTTTTTGTGCAGATCCTGTATAATGACTTACTGCCAGTATTCTGGTCCGAGTAGTCTGTCGAGCCCGGTTATTGAGCTTTAGCTAGCTACCAGTCTACTGGTCCGTGTAGCCTGCTATATCTCAGTCCCTATGGGTAGTGATCCAAACCCTACCGAGAAATTGTTAGGTGGACAGTACACTGGTCCGAGCCGCCTAATAGATTCTCTGGCCATACCCAACTTGGGTATCGATAGTTGTCCAGGCCATAATGACTTCTCCCTTACTCGAGAGAGAAATTGCGTGGTTGACAGTAGGCTACACTGGTCCGCGCTGCCTAGTAAGCTCTCTAACCCTCCAGGCTTGGTATCACCAGTACACTGGTCCGTATGTAGCCCGAGACTTGAGTATAGGAGTTGCTAGATTACCAGTACACTGATCCGTGTTCCCTAGTAATTTCTCTGATCCCTCTCCCTTACCTCTCAACACCTGGATGGTAAGGAGCCAACTAACAGCCATGTCAAGACCTGTTAGAGGACCAACCCTGACGTTGAAGCCACTACAAGGACGAGTACGAGGAAGATCCGTAGATGTTGGACCACAGCACCAGAACGTAGAACTTAGCTTGCTGAAGGCTGTATAAGTGTATAACAGACCTCCCTTATCACTTGTTAGGCCTCTATAGACGAGGATACAAACCACACATATTTATCGTTGTAAAGTAGAATATTTTGTACATGAACTCTTTGTGAGATCACATATGGTAATATTTCACTTTATAGCCGCACACACCCATACAGTGATACACATAAAATCAACCCCAGTGACACTATCTTTCCACGCCCGTGACCAAATTACTTGTGATTATTTCATTGTGTTTATACTTTCATTTCATGCTAAATTCATTCGAGAAATACGTCTGTGACTTGTCTAAATCTATGTGCGAAGACTCCTAAGTGCGCTTTTTAGGATACCAATATATCCGTGATAAACTCTGACCTATGAGAGACACTCAGTGAATTATTTATATATATATTTTGTAGATGGATTGGGTGGAGGAAAAACACAGGAAAGAGATATGATTCTTTATTCTCTAATCTTTCCGGCTATGTATTACCCATCTTTAGAGAGACTGACAAGTCTCTCTGAAGATGGGTAATACATAGCCCAAAACGTTAGCGAATAAAGAATCATAGCTCTTCCCTGTGTTTTTCCTCCACCCAATCCATCTACCTGTCAATATGAAACATTCACATATATTTTGTGTGTAATTTCTATTGCTAATTCAAAGGAGCAGTAAACCCTCCAGTCTTAATACTTGCAATTCATCTTAGCTCCGGTGTATATCATATTCTGTTCCATATCCATGATTTTGTGTATGGTATTTTATGCCATTATATGTGTGAACCATTAGCCAAGTAAGCCATCATATGTTGTTATCTATATTGAATATAATAACTATATACAGTATGTACTCCTGTGTTGTCCTTACACCTCTGCATGTATGTATGTGTGTCTGTGTGTGAATTCCTTCTCTGCCACACCAGTTAAGTTAGGATCCAACTTTTATCCAGTAAACCCAGCAAAAAGCCTGGTATAACAAAACCCAAATGATGACATATAGGCTACCTGTGTTTATTAATATTTACGTATATACAGTACAAGTTCTACCATTTAAGAGTAATGAATACAAGGTAATGGTTGCAAATATATACTGTACTATACTGTATACTCAAGCAAGACAATAGTCTATAATTATGTATGTATATAATTATATATAAATTATATGTACTCATATTAACTATAAAGCTAGTACATTCTATATTGCACATGTTCCGTCTCTCTCTGAGATTGTATTTATGACAGAAAAAAATAGTATTGTTGATTTAGGAGAGTTTCTTGTTATGCAGTAGTTAATTCACCTTCTTATGAAACTGTTAAGATACTACACTCAAATTTCAATTATACTATTTTGTCTTCCATAAATAGAATCTCAGAGATAAACGGAACTTGTGCAGGGAACTGTAGCCTACAATGTAAGGAGACCGTGAATGTTTCGGTGTCTGTATTATAAATACTTGTATGTCAATATAGTTACAGGTATATTATATATTTGTTTTGAGTGGCATAAAAACTATATAGGCTACTATACAGTATGTTATGTTGTATTCAACACATAAATGGTACTTAGAACCATATTAAACATTATATATTTATTTCACTCTGCGCGGAAATTAATATTCCCAATTATTTGGATAATGAGGAAATTCGGAATACAATTTCCGCACTTCGTCTTCCCACACTTTAAATTCCGCGTTTGGTGACGTATTTCCGCATTCTGGCAGCCCTGGGTCACACCACCCCGAGCTATAGTCAGTGCTGCCGTTTTTCCGCAGATGGTTTGTCCGCAGTTTATAATGTTTTGAAGAAAACGGATATATTCAGGGAGTAACTTACTTAGAATTAGGAGTGCAATGGTTTGTCTATCTGTATGTACGTAAGTATACAGGTCTGTATGAATCTAGGAATGCATGCATTAAATATATATACAGTATGTGCATTTGTACAGTCGCCCTAGAAAGTTCGCAGTTTCATCAATTATAATTATGCAATTATATTTGTTTTTCAAATTGCTGAAGGAAACAGTAGGCTATCGTTATAGATTTCTTGCTTCATCCGGTTTATTCTAAATATTACCAAATAATACATAACTTTTTACGTAATAAACCTAAACAAGTTTGTTGGTAATTTGTGAACTTAGTAGGGCAAATGTACAGTTGTCCACATAAGCTTTGTTTCTTGCCATGGACTTAGATATGAAGAATGAATTGCGAGTGTGTTAATTTATCGGTTGACTGATCACATGAGTCAACCACTGGATACGAAACTACACCTGTTAATAATTATTTAGTTTATGTTCACGTATGTTACTACATGTTTACAGTTGTCTCATCATACTGTTATACTGGTCGGAATGTGTTTCCATTAATATAGCGGTTTATATGACTTGTATTGTATTGAATTATGACATTAAGTTGCTACTTTATATTTGTTATTAGATTTGATTGACATTTTGTGTTCTGTGATTTGTTAAATAAGTTGCATAGCCTACACCTACAACGTTGCCCAAAGTGTTGGGGCTTGTACTGAGAAGTAACTAACGACCGACCTACTATAAACAAATATGTTATTAGTTTTATGCAATACGTTATTGTAGGCCTATTATTATTATTATTTTTGTATTATTATTATTGTTGTTTAATATTTTTTCACCAACCAATTTTACTTCTTAACTCAATTAAATTATTGTTATTATTATTGTTATTATTTATTTGCATTATAATATATAATGTAATTGTCTTAAGTAATTCTAGTAGTACAAATATTATACTACTACCAGTAGTAGCCTACCGGTACTAATAGCAGTACTAGTAGTAGCAGTAGGCCTAGTAGTAGTTGTAGTACACATATGCTTTACGTTTTGTACGTGAGTAACCAAAACCAAAAACAATTCTATTGATAAATATGATCAATATCCCAATGCTGAAATGAAGGCTACTGGTGTGTCTAAATATTTACGCATATATAGGGTATGCCATTTAGGAATAATTAATACAAGGTAATGCTCGCCAAAAATATTATATACCCAAACAAAACAATAGTTTATATTTATAATATTTCTTTATAAATATTAATTATAAGTATTCTTATTTACTATAAATATAGTGCATTGTAAACTTATTAATCTTTCACAAGTTTAATACATATATAACAATATCTCTAGTAAAGTAAATATTACTATTTTACAATAGGTTATTGTGTTTTGCATCTATACTCCTATCCCCATTAGCTCATCAACCATGGATTCTTTTGGAACATAATTGAGACACCCACCCCTCCTCTTCACCTCCTCCGACACGACAACCAGAGCATTTATTGTTGCATTACCAAGGTTGTTTCTAGTTTTTGTCTTGATGAGCGAGAGCTTAGAGAACATCCTTTCTGCATCAGCATTGGATGTTGGAAGGCACAATAACTCGCTGGCAAACTGTGACAGGGTAGCGAAGCGTTTTGTTCCATCATTATTTTTGATGTCTGACAATTTAGCAAAGAATTCCATTACATGTTGAGTGTTCTTTACATTTACAGGTAATTCAGCATAGTCGATCGCTCTCCACTCATCATCAAGGGTTTGGATGTTGAAGGATTCTCCAATCCGTGGTACAAGGTTGACAAAGTCGTGTAAGGTAGGCAAGGCCAGCCTAGACTGAGGATCCATCACACGAGTAGGAGAGATGAAAGAGCAGAGTTTTAGGAACTTGTTGTCCATATCAAATCTTTTCTGAACTTGTTGACATGCAGTAATTAAAAACATCCTACATCTTTCTTTTACATACTTCTGCATGTCTACATTTTTGTAGGGATCCTCTTGCATCAAACCATGGGGTTTAGCCCCTAGATAAATTTGTGAGAGCGGAACGTAGTTGGAGTCATCTGCAGGGTCAAGTGTCGCTAGGTCTTTACGGCCATGAAGTATGTTTGGGCTGCAAAAATATCCCAGGAGAGTCCGATAGAGATCCATGATTTTGTAAAAAAGCACATGGATGGTTGGAGTGGAACGTTGAAACAGCAAGTTAATCGTAGTAAATTTTGGCAGGATGTGGTCGAGGAAGGTCAAATATAGAAAAACTGAGGGATCTTCGAGATGTTCACGTATGTGCTGAACGGACACCAACCTCTCTTCTTGAGCTTTTCCATTGAAATACAATTTCAACGGGCGCCATTGTTCAAGGATCCTCTCGACGGCTTGGTGCAAGGACAACCACCTAGTTTGGGAGGGATGCAGCAATTTGTGTGGCTTTGTCTCACAGAAATGTTGGAAGTACAGTGGCTACTTGCCCTGCACAGTATGCTCGCAATTATATATTTACGAGTCGCCAGCTACACCTGCCCCCCTGCAAACAGAAGAAAGAACACCTACACCTCATCGCCATTATGTCCCACTTCATCTGGGTTCCCTACTTAACGTAAAAGGTAAAACAATCCACACACTGTCCTTGCTTCTTATCTGATATACTTATATCTCAGACATTCGTTGGTCATTTTCCACCAGTACCTATCGAGATATATTAATATTCCAGTTACAGTAATAACGCCTGCTCACAACACCCGCTCGCAAATATAACAACCACTCATCTATCTCATTAACTCATAAAGACAACCCTAACTGCGTAGGTTATTTTCTGTCTATTAAAACAAATGTATTCGTATTGCCACGTTTTGTAATTGCCATTCTGATCATAATATGATTACTTGCCTTTGGATTACTTTTTGTCAATAAACTCATATATACTGTACTGTATATGTGTTTCTGTTCGCCTCCAGTAGTGTAGAAACCCATGTCTTATTAATGCTATATTGTGTACTATAAATAGCGCTAAAATCAGCTAAGTATAGGTCATTATAATAACTACTACCATAATCACCACTACTGACACACGATCATCATCGGTACTGATCACCACCACCATTACAAATACTACCACAATCACCAACACAATCACTACTAGTGCCATAATCACTATTATCTGCATTTCTGTGATGTACAGTATGTGCGTTCTGATGGCGTTCTGTACACACACAGAACGCCATCATCACTACTACCACAGAAGACACACATACACAAGCATACAGACACAGTGATTACCAAATCTACGCCACTCCTGCGGGCGTGGGTATTGTAGGGGGTTTGGTGGAGGGGGGAGGGTTCCTTCGGGGATGTGAATCCCTTGGGGTGTGGTTGGGGGGGGGGGGGAGGGTTATTTCCCTATACCGGAGGGAGGGAGGGAGGGGCTGAAACTTTTGTTTGCCCAGTACCATAACTATTGCACAAATTAATAAAACATGTTTTGACTGACCGTCGCATTCACCTAACAAATGTTTGTGAAAATCTGTCATGATCTACTGTTGGAAGAGTTTCCGGACGGAGACAGACAGACAGACATTTCGACCGGCATTGTACCACTATACGGGGGGCGATACCACTCTGCTTACGCAGTTGATAAAGTAGATGTGCCATTTTGCCCAATATCAAAACGGCATACCCAACTCTGCGATGGATTGACTGTACTAGACATATTAAAGTAGACGTGCCGTTTTGCCCAAACGCAAAACGACATACCCAACTGTGCGATGGGTCACCACCATAATCAATGTTCCTCAGAGCTTTCCCAGTGTATACCACCTCTACGTAGGGTACGTAGTACCCGTCGTGCAACACAATCCCACCCCTACTCTGTGCAACTCTCCAACCCAAGAGTGAAACGTTATTCTCAGTCTTTCTTCTATTCAACTGCTGAGCTCTGGAACTCTCTCCCAGAATCAGTCTTTCCCTCTTCATATGACATAAATTGCTTCAAACTCCGTGTGTCCAGGCATTTTGGCTCGAATGTCCCTTGATTTTTTCCCTGTCACTCTTTCAACTCTGGGGGAGGCACTCGATACGGCAGTTCTGCCTTTTGTTTCCCATACTCACACAGAAAACAAAATATGGTCAATATGCAGGACACGCAACAATATAGGTAACAAATGTCTAATATCAGTTTTGGGTTCCTATCATCATATGCTTCATTGCTATATAATTTTTATCCTCGGGATTTTTTCTTTTCTTTTCTTTGGATTTTTTTTTTTTATTTGTATTTGTCATTAACCTAACCTAAAATCCTAACCTAACCTAACCTAATAGCCCCCACATACATTTAGGTTAGGTTAGGTTTTTTGGTTAGGTTAATGAAAACTACAAATATAACAAATATAAGATCGCAGATTTTTTGAATTTTTCACGGGGATAACAAGTATATAGCAATGAAGCATATGGTGATAGGAACCAAAAACTATTATTAGAAATGTGTTACTTATATTGTTGCGTCTCTTGCATATTTACCCAAAATATATATATACAGTATAACCTACATACCAACTGACATGGAGTCAAGAAATATTTGAATTTGATTTTGTTGAGAGTTTGTTGATTTAATCCATGCGCACAATACATGGCTCAGCTTGATCATTTTTACGACACAAACAGTTTAGCAAAGGATATCCTAAAATATAGATAGTTTCTCTTATTGCGTATATCATACACAACATGACAAACCACATATCTAAAGTATGAATATCCTGCCCTTCGCATAGCACATACATTATTAATAGTTATCTTTCTATCTTAGTTATCTATGTTAGGTGAGGGCTGGTCCTATCCAGAGTGAGGTTTAGAACATAAGAAAATGGGAGTCTGCAGAAAGCCGATTGGCCCACACAAGGCATATCCCTATCACACCCAACGCCAATTACAAGGCCAAATTATAGGCCCAGCTCACTATCCTATACCGGTATAATCATATGTAATGGGCAAACCTGTACTTATATCTCAATAATTTGCTAAAGTTACAATATAATTTTATATTTTAAATTTGTAAATAGTCCACTAATATACTAGGCTAGGTTAGGTTTTGGTTAGGTTAGGTTAAACATATTGTGCAATGTTTCTAAGTAAAAGGGCGTCCGACTAACAGTTCACCACGCTACACAGTATCTTAATTACCTCCCCGTCTCCTTGTAAAATTCACCTACTATAGACGAGACTAAGAAAGGGGCGAGGGAACATGAAAGTGTTCCCGGACCCTAAGATTTGGAACTTTAATTGTTGGTTTATGTTCGGGCTCTGTCTCGAATTGGCCACCCCCAGATATGGGGTATGTGCCTTGATGTATACAATTATACATACATACATACATACATACATCTTTCTATGATAGAACATTAAAATATGCGTTTCGACGAAATTTGGGGTTAGCCTACCAGTGTATGCCAACAGAAATGCATTAACAATATTGATATACGACATTTCAACAAGATATAATTGCAATAAGTAAACAATAAGTACCGGCAGCAGGATGAGGGACAGGTCCAGCATAGACCCTTATCCAGTAGTAACTGATAATGTGTGGTGTATAACACCTCTAGCCCATAATTTTGGCTCGTTAATTAAGGAGATCGCGAGTGTTTCGGTACCTGCATTATATACAGTACTTGTATAGGCTATCACTGTAGTCAATATAGTTATATTCTACGATTGTTTTGAGTGGTAAGGAAACTATAATGTACTACATAATTCTGTAATGTTGTATTAAGCACATAAAATGTACTTAGATCCATATTAAACCTTGTATATCCATTTCACTCTGCGCGGAAATAAATATTCCGAATCGTTAGGACCATGTGGAAATTCGGAATAATATTTCCGCTCTTCGTCTTCCCACACTTTAATTTCCGCATTTTGTGACGTATTTCCGCATAGTGGCAGCCCTGGCTATAGTCCAAGTCACACTGAAGTTAGTCTAAAAATAAGATCACTCATAGACTCGGGAAAAAGCTGTCATTAAGAAAAGAAACTCGCCCCCTAGTGGTGTGAGGCGAGTTAACAATCATTGAAGAGTATATACAAAAGGTTCATGGCGCTGGTGTGGTGCTTTGAAGCTCCATGTAGAGGTAGAGTTGGTTGGATGAGGCTTCAGGAAGGGTTGAGCAGGCTCGGAGTGTGGTGCTTTGAAGCTCCATGTAGAGGTAGAGTTGGTTGGATAAGGCGTCAGGAAGGGTTGAGCAGGCTTGGAGTGTGGTGCTTTGAAGCTCCATGTAGAGGTAGAGTTGGTTGGATGAGGCTTCAGGAAGGGTTGAGCAGGCTCGGAGTTTCGAGGGACGTAACAACAAAAAAATTCAGTTCTCTGTTCAATACATTTGCAACAACATATACCAATGTCATGCATTATTAGTTTTTCAAGTGAAGTCTTTTTACATTTGTCATAACCAGTTATAAAACAAAATAAATGTATATGAATATTATCTTAACTTAAATATTTATAAAATTTGCATTACCAATTTGATCCTATAAGTTGACTTGATATTATTTGTATTAGTTAATTTTATCGATATATGTTCCCCTTTTAATCCATGCTACTGACGGGACGTTAAAAATTAAGAACATGTTATGACACTATACATTGGGGTATCTTTTATCATACAATGCAACAACAATCAGATATGTTTCGGAGAAAGTACAACACAATTATACATAGAAAACCAACTTTATTTTACTTGTAATTTATACTAAGTAGGTAAGAAAGTGTCGACTATCCGGTCGACAAAGCTAGGGAAAACATCTAGGAGGCTGCTGGCCCTTCCCTGATCCACAGGTATGGCATCAGGACGTCCCATTGAGGGTGGATAGCTCCTCCAAGTTTGTGGTGTGATGGGGGCTGCTGGCTGTTGTTTTCCACCACGATAGAATGATGGTCCCGCAACAGTAAGTGTTTCATACTGGCTGGTGTATGTGTTTGGCATCTGTGCCTGGCAAGGAGGTTGAGGGTTGGGTGCCTCCTGAAGCGGGCCAAACCGTGGGAGGGGTCCAAACCCCCAGCTGTGGGCCCGCAGAGTATTGCCGTACCGCATCACCTCGCTCTCGTAGTGCTCCACGAGGTCTCTTGGAAGGTCCGACAGGTTGTTCTGTACGACGTGGTGGAAGAGCTTGAGGGAAGCGGTGGCTGGGGTGTCTTAGTTTCTTCTTCGGTCCCACTTGTTATAAAGCTCCTCCAGGTGTTGCTCCCCCTGCCGTAGCTGTGTGTAAACATATTTGAATTACAACATGAACAATACAATAATATATGTTACATAAACATTAATGCAGTGTAGCTTATTAATAACGAATATGTGAAAGTGCAAATGTTTAAAAATAAAATCTCAGAATATACTACGGAATCAGTAAAATTGCAAATCTCTGATAAAGCTAATTTATGAATATACTTAACTAATAGGTAAAAGTGTAAATGTATAGTAAAAATCAAAATTCTAAATATAATAACAATTCCATCAAAGGTGAAATCTATAATAAAACAATGTTATGAATATTAGAATATTATCAATTAATTAAAAACGTAATGATGAAGGCATGGTAACATCGGATAACTAATATCAATATTTACCTTGTCATACAGGTCGTTACTGCTCCATTCCTGCTCGGTGTTGCTGGTGGTGGCTTTATGCCGACGCGTGGTGGTGGTGGGAGTAGGAACTGCAGGCACCGGTGGGCTGTCCTCGTCAGGTTGTGTGCCCAGGTCGTCGGCCAGCTCCTCTTCAAGATCCACAACTGTCATGGTGGCGGTCTGAGCCTGCTTGTAGACCTGTGAAATATATAGGGTGGTTAGTGAAATTAGGACAATATTGAACATCTATTTATAAAGCAGTTCAAACAATTATTTAAAACTGATGATATGGGCGAATGAGTTATTACGTTTGAGAGTGTCATAATTTTTTGTATGAAATGCAATGTTCAAGCAAATAATTATAAATGTGTTTTAAGATAAAGTGAAATATTAATATTAACTGACTATACCTGTATACTTTAGAGGTACAATTATGTCTGCGTGTGAATACTCCTTAAATACATGTAAATCAATAAATGCATAAGAACATATTAAAAATATGTAATCGATTTATAATATCCCCAATTGTTTTAGATAAATGTATATACGTTTGATTAATGTATATTAAAAATGATTTCTTGAAGAACACCCACCGATTTCTTTTTTGCTTTATATTGATTGTCCTTTTGGAATACATTTTACTTATATTGTATAAACTTACCTTGCTCATCCTGGTGGGCAACTTAACCAAATGTGGTTTGAGGAACACAAAGGCCTCCTTGATCCAGGCGTCCCTCTCGGTGAGCTGAACCTGACGGGATCTTCTCCAGCTTCCCGAACTGTGTCCTCATACCCTCCATCCACTTGGCTAGGACTTGCACTGCAAAATAATAATGTATAAACATAAGCAGTGTATAGGTGGTGTTGTATTCGAAATAATAATGAGACACAGAAACTAAGAACATAAAAAATTGGGAGTCATCAACAATGTGGCAGATTCACCTGGCCAGGTAAACACACAGTACACCGAAATATAACGGAAATACAATGCAGCACTTCACACGACACTTAATAATGATTCATTAATAAATACATGTCTTTGTTATTTCACTTAACATACAAATATTTATACATAACAAACAAATGCACTCAACCAACCTGACACATTCTCCTACTCGGCCTTCTTTGACAGGGTTTTCTCCCTCATGTCCCTGTCCCTGTGCGCCCGGAGTTTGCGGTTGTACAGGAACTCGTTGTCCCTGTACCACTCTGCCACACTTACTTCCTTGTTCCCCGGCAGGATGGCGTAGGCCCTCTTCCGTTTTGGCACTGACTTGCCAGAAGGTGTGCTGATGGGCGGCGAGGGCGTGGACTTAGTGGCTAACGCCGGGGCGTCTGACTGGGTGGACTGCGTGTAGTCAGGTTGCTGGGAGGGACTCTCACTTACCACAGGCATGTCTTGGGTGGCAATGATTTCATGCCTGGGGGGAAGACCTTTCCGTTTATTCACCAGGGGCAGCACGTTCTCTGAGTCGTCAGTGGTGTTGCCCAAATCGGGGTCTGAGTTGACTTGTTGCCCTCACGCATCATCATCGGTGTCTGAGCTCATGTCATCATGTGCTGGTGGCAGGTGTTCCTGTGATGGGGCGAAGAGGTCCACCGATTCCGCCTGTTCAGGAGCATGCATCTTGGGACCCCCCAACTTTGACCCCTTTGAACCTCTGGGCATCTTGGCGAGTGGTGGAGTGGCACGAGAGAGAGAGAGGACTGGTGTGGCGATGTCGGTTGTTGACTGTGAGGCAGCACGTCTCTCCCGGCAGCTTATAAGGAGCCTCGTGCGTGCCTGCCAATGTACGATTCATCCGGTCGCATCTGGTGGTGCCGTGTGTATTCCCCCCTTGTTCTACCCCTAATTGGCTGGTCCGTGTGCTAATCTGGCAACGTCTGCCGTCCCAGGGGGACCCAGGTGTGGCCGCACCTAGCAAAAAGATGCATCGGGTGATAGTCCGCTGGTATTCGAGTGAGCATCGACTTTCAATCGACTGTTATTCTGCCAATTCTAGTCATGGTTGGGTCTATATTGAGTGTAAACTCAATACATCGGGCAAGCAACCAGTGATATACGGGTCGATATCTGGTATTCATACTTGTGTTCGGGTTATATTCGACTCTCGTACGAGTTACATGCGATTTTATGAGAGATTCATCCAGTTATCATCGAGTTACATTCCGACTATCATCGGGTTACATTCGACCCAGGTTCGAGTAATTCGAGTCATCATTGGCAATTCAAAATACAATCGAACACGACCCGAATAGGTCGAATGTAACCCGAATATGACTCGAATATAACTAGATCATGACTCGATAGTTTTTTAACGTTTTTTTTACCCGATTCATCGCCAAAAGTTAACGCATGCATCAACTTTTGGCCGATTCACCGGATGATTCCACTCAAGCCCAGAACATCCCAAGAACTTCCCGAAGATAACCGAAGATCACCCGAAGCGTTACCAGAATTGACCGGAACTGGCTGAAATTTGAATTTTTACATCGATTCGGCCAGTTTCGGGTGGGTTCGACTTCTGTATGACACGGCCTTAACACTCATCCACCTTCCTCTCACACACATTAAATGTTTACACACCAGCCCCTAATAGTGGGCCAGTGATGCATTTTGACCTAGATGACCCCTGGGTACCATTTTTCTGTCAGTCAAAAGCTTTCAGTCTTATTAACTCAAAATCTCTCACTATTCCCAACAGTTTCTTTCTACACACCTCCATGTTGCATCGCTCTCGCTCTTCTACCACTATTACAATAATCAGTGGTCTTCAGAGCTCTCTCAGTGCATATCCCCTCCCTTACGTCGAGTTGGTGGCACTCACCTTTCAACACATTCCCACCCCTATTATGTCCAGCTAGCTAACCAAAAGCCAAAATACATTCTTCCAGTCTCTCTTCTACTCAACAAGCACAAGTTCCATTCCTCTCTGAGATAATATTTGTTGGCAGTAAAAATATTATGACTACATAATTATCCCTGCTCAGGTAATGTTCCTGAAGTGTGGTGAAATTAGCAATGTGGCCCAATATGGGGACCGGCATTTTAAGCGGCTCTCACCCGAAAACTGATTGATGGATTTTAAATTTCTTGTTACCAATAGAAACTACAATTAATGCTTAATATTATGTTAAGAGCAAATTACACTACTGTAAATATTAAGTCATATATAAAAAATATAAAAAAAAATAGTGAAAAAAAGGGTAAACAAAAGTGAGGCATATCTCATACATTACATAAGCTGGATTAATTTGGTTGCAGGGCTGTGGAGGGGATGGCTGAAGGTCTTGGGTGACAACAAGGCAGAACTCTGGGGCTAAACAAAAGTTTGATAGAAAGGGGAAATTTGTAGTACACATTTGGGATTATGGACCCCATATGGCAACCGGACAGGTTGGTACAGGAAAGGGGAGGAGAAAGAGCGGCGGCTCACACCCTCTCCCAGTCGTAGGACGATGCGGACTGACTGCTCGTCTTCAACACTTTTTACCATCGGCCTCCGGCCGTGAAATATTCGCGAAAAACCTCTTTTACGCATATTTTTTTGCCCCATATGGGGCCAATATGCCTGAGCAGGGTTATAGAGTGTAGCATCTTATTTTACAGTTGCATATGAAGGTGAATGAACTACTTTATAGCAAGGGACTCTCCTAATTCAATGCTACTAATTTTACTTTCATAAATTACATTTCAAAGAGGAAAATAACTTGTGAGAGGAACTCTACCTTGAATTAGGCTTGCTGTAACTCTTTCGACATTGGAGGAGATTCATGCTACAGGCTGCTCAGCCTTTTGTCGCCTTCATATATTAAAACATCTATCTATCTATCTATGTGGTAACCACCGAGGCATATGTCTTCTAAGCGTAGTAGGGAAGGTGTACAGTAGGGTAGTGATTGAGAGAGTGAGAGCGAGAACGGAGAACTGGATAGGTGACAAGCAGGGTGGTTTTAGGAAGAGAAGAGGATGTGTAGAACAGATTTTTACCCTGATATGTGTTGTGGAGAAATATCTGGAGAAACAACAAAAGCTGTATGTTGCCTTTATGGACTTGGAGAAGGCCTTTGGCAGAGTGGATAGAGAAGGTATGTGGAAAGTACTTAGAATATACGGAGTAGATGGCAAGTTGCTGAAAGCAATAAAGAGCATGTATTAGGGTGCAAAGGCGGCAGTACGTGTGGAGAACGAGCAGAACAAGTTCTTTGATCTGAATATTGGGTTAAAACAGGGGTGTGTGATGTCCCTATGGTTGTTTACTGTTTATATGAATGGAGTAATGAAAGAAATACAGTGAATGTGGGAGTATCGCTGATAAGGAAGGGAAATGAGTGGAAGCTACCTGTACTGCTGTTTGCTGATGATGCAGTTCTGATGAACGAGAATGAATGGGAGTTGCAGGGTCTGGTAAATATGTTTGGAACAGTTTGCAAAAAACGGAATCTGAAGGTAAATGCGGGGAAGAGCAAGGTTATGGTCTTCAAAAGGGGTGAAGCCACAGAGTGTGAGGTAAAGTTGAGCGGTCAGGCTATGGAGATTGTCGGTTCATTTAAGTATCTGAGCGGTGTGCTGAGTAAAGGTGGGAATATGGATGAAGAAGTGCGGGAGAGGGTGCAACAGGGGAGGAGGGTTATAGAAACTCTGAAAGCAGTAACAGGAAGTAAGGTGGTCAGCATGGAGGTGGGGAGGTCCTTGCATGACAGTGTGGTGGTCCTGATGCTGACATACGGAGGCGGGGCGTGGACGTTGGTGAGGAGACTCGGACCGGGAGTGATAGGGGTGGAAGTGAGTTGCTTGGGAGGTGCGTGCAGAGTTGCATGGAGGGGTGGACGGACAAGTGAGGAAGTGGGATGGAGGTGTGGTGTGGAGGTGGATGTGCTGGAGGGTGTGAAAGGGAACATCTTGGGATGGTTTGGCCATGTAGAACGTTTGGGGGCAAGAGACTGACTGGGAGGGCGGTGGGGTGCGAAAGCGGAGTGGAGGGGCAGAGAGGGAGGGATGAACTGAATGAGAGGTGGAAGGATGGAGTGAAGAAGTATATGGATGAATGCGGTGCTGGTTGGGAAGAGGGGTGTCGACTGACTGGGGACAGGTGCATGGGGGCATCTCGTTCGTGGCCACCCCTTCGGAGATCACGGCGTCAGACAATAGACATATAGATAGATTGCTTGTTTTAAGGACTATATAATGGTGAAAATGTTTATCACTCAGTTTTGTGTTAATGTATGTATTTATGTATTGTGAGTAATACGTGATACAACAACAAAATACATTCTGATCCCAATTACATAGCCTACAGTTTATGTTCTCCAGATAATTCCGAGTAAATCTTTATTAGCATATTGTTTGTAGTTTCCTGTGTATATTATTAACATTCACTTGACTTCAATATCTTGTATACAAATTCATGTTCCTCTATTCATAATCTTCTTTCACTTTATGTTATTTTTGTTCACATAATATTAGTATATCCATCTAAGACTTTGCTCGTATATATTATCTTCCTCCATTTATCATTCATGGAAACTTGAATAAAAATGACCACATGTATCTCCTTCACTTATGACATACATCCTGCACACACACACACATACACACACAAACATACACAAATGAGTTGCAATGCGGATAAATGTAAAGTACTACATATCGGATACCAAAATGAGAAAGCAAACTATTCGATGAATGACACTCAGCTTAAGAATGTAAACAGAGAAACCGATCTGGGAGTAACAAAATTGAGTAATCTAAAACCGAGTCAACAATGTTCAGAAGTTGTTAAGAAAGTAAACAAAATAATTGGCTTTATAGGCAGGTCATTTGAGCATAAATCTAAAGAAGTTACCCTAACTCTTTACAATTCCTTAGTCCGCCCTCTTCTGGAATACTGCGTTCAATCCTGGTGCCCTTATTACCAAAAAGATATAGACAAGCTAGAATGAGTGCAACGTAGAGTTACCAAAATGATACCTAGCCTAAAGAACAAACCATACGAGGAGCGTCTTAGAGAATTAAATCTATTTCCTTTAACCCAACGCAGATTAAGAGGCGATTTAATTCAAGTGTTCAAAATCATCAAAGGCATAGACAATATGAACTGTAGTAAGTACTTCACTATCGACCAATCTAATTACACGCGGGGAAACGGTTGCAAAATTATCGGTAAATCTTTTAACTCGCACGAATCTAAGAATTTCTTCTTCAATCGAATTGTCAGCTTGTGGAATGGGCTTCCCCGAGACGTTATAGACTGCAGCACCGTTGATTCATTTAAACTTCGCCTAGACAAATATCTTGCATCAAACCCGCGACTGACTGCGTTTATAAATGAATAACTGTATTTTATCCCCCCCTCAGTTACTAACCCATCTGTCCCCTACTAACTTCCTAATCCTGCCACGGACATTAGTTCCAGGGCAGTAGTTCCCTTTCCAATGTTCCCTTACCCACTGTAAACCACTGTTTGGACAATTGATCCTCAGTGGTTTGGAGGACAAGCAGCCTAGAAGGGTCACCAGAACTGTTGTTGCTTGATTTCCTTTGTACTCCTTTGTACATACACATACACACACACACACTTAACATTGTCACATTTAACAGACCAGAGCTCATAGACAAAATGAGTAAGGTGGATCCAAACAAAGCCGCCGGACCGGACGGAGTATCAGGCTGGATTATTAAAGAATATGCCAAGGAACTGAGTATACCGTTCTATGATATAATGACCAAATCATTGGACACAGGGATAGTACCTACAGAATGGAAAAGAGCAAACATTATTCCTATATTTAAGGGAGGAAGCAGAGATAAACCACTGAACTATAGACCTGTATCACTATTGAGTATCCTCATAAAGATTCTGGAAGGATTAATAAGGGACAAATGGGTGAACTACCTGGAATCCAAAAGATTAATTACTGACTGACAATTTGGATTCAGAGGAGGCAGATCATGTGTAAGCAACTTGTTGAGTTTTTACTCTAGAGTAATAGACACAGTGGACAAGAGGGAAGGATGGGTAGACTGTGCCTACCTAGACTTTAAAAAGGCATTTGACAAAGTTCCACACAAGAGATTGCTGTGGAAATTAAAACATGAGGGAAAAGTAGGGGACAAACTGCTGAAATGGATGGAGAGCTACCTTAGCGGAAGACAGATGAGAACAACAGTAAGGGGGAAATCGTCAAACGACTTGCCCTACATCGCTATCCTCTATCCATAAAACACTACTCTTCCCACTACATATCATACATGTAACACCATACACCTTACCCAATAAACATGGCAGTACAATTGTTAAGAGCAAACCTGGTGGTCCCTCGGATATCCACCCCCGGCAGGGTTGGGTCATTGACACAGGGCCCTCCCGGTCGTCATCATGCGACTGTGTCAAGAGCATTGCAACGTCCCAAAGCTGCTCGTCGGTGCAGCTTTTTCTTTAGCAATATAAGGGGACTTCACTCTAACATCAATTCTGTACACCAATTTCTTCAAGCAGAATCCCCTACTCTCCTTTTTTTGACAGAGACTCAAGTAACATCCACATCTGACACGTCTAGATTTAATTTTCCAGGTTATCAACTGCTCCACAATTTCAGACCTAAAGGAGGTGTATGTTGCTTCGCAAAATCTGAAATTGCCCTGGAGGAGGTTACTAGTTTCAATTGTCCCTATTTTGATTATTCTATATACAAATTAATTTCTGCTGGTAAATTTAAATACATATGTTGCATCTACCGTTCCCCAAATACTCCTCCAGAGCAAAGTCTTTTTGATTCTCTGTCCTCACAACTCAGTGTCCTCAATTTAAATGCTTCTTCTGAAATCACTGTGTTGGGTGATTTTAATGTCCATAATGTTGAATGGCTCACTTATTCAGCCAGGACTGATGATGCTAGTCTTGAATGTGAGCTATTTGCAGACTCATTTAATCTCACTCAACTAGTCAACCAACCCACCCGTGTACCAGATAATCCTAATCATAATTCCCACCTACTGGACTTATTTTTAACAACCAATTCAGAAAATTATGATGTTACAGTGAGGTCCCCGCTTGGATCTTCTGATCACTGTCTGATACAGGCCACCTGTCTATCACCTACCACACCTTCCCACTCTGAACCTGTTTTGGTGACTAAATGGCATTACGATAGGGCAGACTGGGAGGGTCTTCAAGGTTTCTTTATTGATATTCCCTGGACCTCTTTCTTTTCTAATGATGCATACTCCACCTTGAGCCACATACAAGATTTTGTAAAAATTGGAATGGAAACTTTTATTCCTCATCAAAAGTACAGTAAAAGATCTAATTCACCTAAATGGTTTGACCATAATTGTGCTAGAGTAACTGAACAAAAGCAATAGCCTACAATGCATACACAAGATCAAAAACACATGAAGCCTTTAATTACTTTAGAAACATCAGAAATCATGCCAAAACTGTATTAAACCTAACTAAATCAAACTTTCTCCACAAGCAGGCAAATAAACTTCTAAATAATCCAAATGATAACAAAATATTTTGGTCTACTCTTAACTCATTTAAATCCAACTTCAATACTGCTTCATCCATTCCACCATTAAAATCTCCGACTGGCAATCTTGTAAGTGACCCACGAGGTAAAGCTAACCTTCTTGCGGATATTTTCTCCACCAACTCAACCTTAGATGAAATAAATCAAGATGTCCCTGTACTTAATTTTAATTCACCTGAAATTCCCTCACTTAAGATCCACACCAGACATGTCAAAACTATTTTGCAGAATCTCTCGGTAGATAAGGCTCCTGGTCCAGATGAAATTCCTCCAATAGTACTTAAGAATTGCTCCTTGGTGCTCGCTCCTGTATTGGCAAAAAATTTCCGTCTGTGTACTCATACCTCATGCTTCCCAGTACCCTGGAAAGAAGCAAACATCCATCCAGTTACTAAAAAAGGTGCCTCTTCAGATCCATCAAACTACAGACCAATAGCTATAACTTCCACTCTTGGTAAAGTCTTTGAAATTATATTAAATAATCACATAATTAAGCATCTTGAGAATAATAAATTAATCAGTGATAGGCAATATGGTTTTAGACGATGTCGATCAACTGCAGACATGCTTTGCCTTCTTACGCATCAAATCAACCAAGCTACAGACCAACATGGTGAAACACATACAATAGCACTGGATATATCAAAGGCATTTGATAGAGTCTGGCATCAATCCTTATTGTCGAAGATGTCACACTACGGCCTTGCATCATTAGTTCCACTAATTTCTTCTTATCTTCATAACAGAAAATATGTGTAATGGTAGATGGCCTTTATTCTCAATTTCACTCAATAAATGCTGGTGTTCCCCAGGGATCAGTTTTGGCCCCAATTCTGTTCCTCATTCATATCAATTATCTCATATCTACCACTCATAATCCAATACATTCCTACGCAGTTGACTCAACACTCCACAGTTCCTTCACATTTACCAATTCTGTCACCCAACCCGATCTTATAAATTCAAAAATAAACACTGCAATTTCTCTGAACCAGGACCTTTCTAGAATTAATGGATGGGGACAAAAGAATCTAGTTTCCTTTAATGCACAGAAAACCAAGTACATTCAATTTTCTAACCGACAGAATCTCACTGACTCCCATATATTTTTTAATGATGTAAATATTCCCACTTCCCCTAGTATTGACATTCTCGGTGTAACATTAACTACTATCTTGAGCTGGACACATTATGTTAGAAGCATTGCTAAGAATGCCTCTAAAAAACTGGGACTCCTGTACAGAGTTCGAGAATTCTTCACTGGCGAGCAGTTGGCCGTGATATATAAAAGTCATGTGCGTTCTCAGATGGATTACTGTTCACCTCTGTGGGGTGGAAGTGGAGTGGTTGCATTGAGGCAGTTGGACAAAATTCAAAATAAAGCTATTAGATTAATCAATAACCCTGCAATCACACAGGACCTTCCTACATTATCCATACGAAGAAACGTTGCATCCCTTGCATTATTCTACAGATATTTTCACAGCAATTGTTCCGAGGAACTTGCTTCAATTGTGCCGCCTCTCCACATCTTTCCCCGTAGAACTAGGGCAGCTGAGAGCGCCCATGAATTTACACTTTCTCCTCCACAATGCAGAACTTCTGCTTATCAGAATTCATTTATCCCCAGAGCTACTACTCTTTGGAATTCCCTTCCCTCGAATTGCTTTCCACAAACTTACAATCTACAAATGTTTAAATCCAGTTGTTACAAACATTTTATGAATGGAGGATGCCTTTAGGCACATGGACCTTTTTGTTTTATCTGTGTTTTTCCTTCCTCCGTTCATTGTCTCTTAAAAAAAACAAAAAACAAAAAAAAATGACTCAAATTACGAGTGGAGTACCACAAGGATCTGTCCTAGCCCCAATCATGTTTCTAATATTTGTAAATGACTTACCTGAGGGACTAACACGCTACATGAGCATGTTTGCGGACGATGCTAAGCTGCTTAAAACGATCAGAACCCATGAGTATTGCCTTGAGCTCCAAGCAGATTTGCAAAAGATCCATGAATGGAGCATCAAATGGAATATGGAGTTCAATGCAGGGAAGTGTAAGACTCTAGAAATGGGTAAAAGCAAGTACAGACCTAGAAAAGATTATAAACTAGGAAACGAAGTGATTCCCAAAGCAGAAAAAGGAAAAGACTTGGGGATAGAATTTAAGGATAACATGTCTCCAGAAAGCCACGTAAATAAGATAGTGAGAGAATCACTAGCACTATTGGCAAATATCAGGATGTCTTTCAATTATCTTAATGAAAACACCATGAAACAAATAATAACGGCAATAATAAGACCCAGGATGGAATATGCATCTGTAGTGTGGTCCCCTCACATAAAGAAACATACCCACAAAATTGAGAGGGTACAGAGGGCAGCTACGAGGATGATCCCAGGTTTGGAAAATTTGGAGTACCATGAGAGGCTCGAGAGATTGAATCTACCTACACTGGAACAGAGAAGGAAACGAGGACAGCAAATTCAGATATACAAATGTGTTAGAGGTATTGACAAAATCGACCAACAAAACTTCATAGAGAGGGATGGAGGTGAGAGAACAAGAGGTCACAGCTACAAACTAAAAGTGCTTAATAGTAAATCTGATCTGAAAAGTAAAAGATTTCCTACCAACTCGATTAGTGGGTGGAACAAATTGCCAGCCGAAGTAGTGTCTGCACCATCAGTGCATAGTTTCAAAGCATGGTATGACAAACATATCTTAGGAGGCGGGAATTAACGAGCATGCTCACTCCCGCAAATACAACTAGTGTAAGTACAACGAGTGTAAGTACACACACACACACACACACACACGCGACTAGAAAATTGCAAAGCGTATTGAAAATACAAATCGTATTTATGAAATTAATCATAGAAATGGTGTTATCATAATTATAAACATACATAATATATAATTGTCAGTGACTGTCAAGAATAGGTGGGGTCATCATAAATGAATTAATCAAGCAGTAACTACAGTGTAAGGTGTAGTACCTACCTGTACAGTAGGTAGTGACAGTGTAAGGTGTAGTACCTACCTGTACAGTAGGTAGTGACAGTGTAAGGTGTAGTACCTACCTGTACAGCAGGTAGTGACACTGTAAGGTGTAGTACCTACCTGTACAGTAGCTAGTGACAGTGTAAGGTGTAGTGCCTACCTGTACAGTAGGTATTAACAGTGTAAGGTGCAGTACCTACCTGTGCAGTAGGTAGTAACAGTATAAGGTGTAGTACCTACCTGTACAGTAGGTAGTGACAGTGTAAGGTGTAGTGCCTACCTGGACAGTAGGTAGTGACAGTGTAAGGTGTGGTACCTACCTGTACAGTAGGTAGTGACAGTGTAAGGTGTAGTACCTACCTGTGCAGTAGGTAGTAACAGTGTAAGGTGTAGTACCTACCTGTACAGTAGGTACAAAGGAAATCAAGCAACCACAGGTCTAGTGACCCCTCTAGAATGCTTGTCCTCAAAAACACTGAGGATCAAGTGTCCGAACAGTGGTTTAGAGTGGGTAAGGGAAAATTGGGAAGGGAACTACTGCCCTGGAACTAATGTCCGTGGTAGGATTAGGAAGTTAGTAGGGAACAGATGGGTTAGTAACATAACACAGTTATAAGTGATCTTTCGTATATCTGGGAAAACAAGAGTAATGTCTTAGTAATATATATACGCAATAATCCTTGCTGAATCTAAGGGGGGAATAAAATAAAGTTATTCATTTACAAACATAGTTAATTGCGGGTTTGAGGCAAGATTTTTGTCAAGGCAAAGTTTAAAAGAATCAACGGTGCTGCAGTCTATAACGTCTCGGGGAACCCCATTCCACAAGTTCACAACTCGATTGAAGAAGAAATTCTTAGATTCGTGAGTTAAAAGTTTTACCAATAATGTAATAACCGTTTTCCCGAAAGTAATTAGATTGGTCGATAGTGAAGTACTTACTACAGTTCATATTGACGATGCCTTTGATGATTTTGAACACTTGAACTAAGTCGCCTCTTAATCTGCGCTGGGTTAAAGGAAATATATTTAATTCCTTAAGACGCTCCTCGTATGGTTTGTTCTTTAGGCTAGGTATCATTTTGGTAACTCTACGGTGAACTCGTTCTAGCTTGTCTATATCTTGATGGTAATAAGGGCACCAGGATTGAACGCAGTATTCCAGATGAGGGCGGACTAAGGAATTGTAAAGAGTTAGGATTACTTCTTTGGATTTATGCTCAGATGACCTGCCTATAAAGACAATTATTTTGTTTGCCTTCTTTACAACTTCTGAACATGTTTGACTCAGTTTTAGGTTACTTGACATTCTTACTCCCAGATCGATTTCCCTGTCTACACTCTTAAGCTGAATGCCATTCATCGAATAGTTTGCTTTCTCATTTTGGTATCCAATATGTAGTACTTTACATGTATCCGCATTGAAACTCATTTGCCAAGTTTGGGCCCAACATGACAACTTATCTAGATTGTGTTGCATATTGTCACCTTGTTCATTTGACAGTACGTTATTTGCAATTTTTGTATCGTCAGCAAACTTTGAGATTATACAGGTGAAACCCTCATCTATATAATTTATGTAAAGTAGAAAGAGGTAGTAACAGTGTAAGGTGTAGTGCCTACCTGTACAGTAGGTAGTGACAGTGTAAGGTGTAGTACCTAGCTGTTCAGTAGGTAGTAACAATGTAAGGTGTGGTGCCTACCTGTACAGTAGGTAGTGACAGTGTAAGGTGTAGTGCCTAGCTCTACAGTAGGTAGTGACAGTGTAAGGTGTAGTACCTACCTGTACAGTAGGTAGTAACAGTGTAAGGTGTAGTGCCTACCTGTACAGTAGGTAGTGACAGTGTAAGGTGTAGTACCTACCTGTACAGTAGGTAGTGACAGTGTATGGTGTAGTACCTATCTGTACAGTAGGTAGTAATAGTGTAAGGTGTAGTGACTACCTGTACAGTAGGTAGTGACAGTGTAAGGTGTAGTACCTACCTGTACAGTAGGTAGTGGCAGTGTACGGTGTAGTACCTACCTGTACTGTATTGTAGGTAGTGACAGTGTAAGGTGTAGTACCTACCTGTACAGTAGGTAGTGATAGTGTAAGGTATAGTACCTACCTGTACAGTAGGTAGTGACAGTGTAAGGTGTAGTACCTACCTGTACAGTAGGTAGTGATAGTGTAAGGTGTAGTACCTACCTGTACAGTAGGTAGTGACAGGGTAAGGTGTAGTACCTACCTGTACAGTAGGTAGTGACAGTGTAAGGTGTAGTGCCTACCTGTACAGTAGGTAGTAACAGTGTAAGATGTAGTGCCTACC
Organism: Paralithodes platypus; assembly: GCA_032716605.1. Lineage (NCBI taxonomy): Eukaryota > Metazoa > Arthropoda > Malacostraca > Decapoda > Lithodidae > Paralithodes > Paralithodes platypus. Next base: position 14,232,384 of record CM064480.1, on the reverse strand, counting down.
TGTACAGTAGGTAGTGACAGTGTAAGATGTAGTACCTACCTGTACAGTAGATAGTGACAGTGTAAGGTGTAGTACCTACCTGTACAGTAGGTAGTGACAGTGTAAGGTGTAGTGCCTAGCTGTACAGTAGGTAATAACAGTGTAAGGTGTAGTACCTATCTGTACAGTAGGTAGTAACAGTGTAAGGTGTAGTACCTACCTGTACAGTAGGTAGTGACAGTGTAAGGTGTAGTACCTACCTGTACAGTAGGTAGTAACAGTGTAAGGTGTAGTACCTACCTGTACAGTAGGTAGTGATAGTGTAAGAAGTAGTACCTACCTGTACAGTAGGTAGTGACAGTGTAAGGTGTAGTACCTACCTGTACAGTAGGTAGTGACAGTGTAAGGTGTAGTACCTACCTGTACAGTAGGTAGTGGCAGTGTAAGGTGTAGTACCTACCTGTACAGTAGGTAGTAACAGTGTAAGGTGTAGTACCAATTCAATTCAATTCAATTCTTATTTATTTCGTAAAACATATACATTGTACATATACATGAGTTCCATATTTACATAAAAGGTTATCTATTTAAAATTATTGAATTAAGATAATCCAAGCATACGCCTGATTAATTTATAGTAAATGAACTCGTATATACAGAATTAAATGTTTAAAATGGTCTTCCATCTGTTTCACACTTAATTTACATGTAAATAGTAATATTAATCGTATACACAGTATAATCCCAATGAAGGCTATGGAGGCAATTAAAAACCAACTTGAATATAAAGGTAGATTACTTAATGATAAAATAGCATATGAGAAAGGTGAAGCTGAGGAAAACTCATGCCCCCAAATATGTAAGAAACATGAAGCTCATCAATATGTAAATCAAATGAAAGACTTTAGAAATGCAAAGATACAAAATTTAATACAAATATCAAATCAAGATTTATAAAAAAAAAAAAAAAAAAAATATATATATATATATATATCAGCTTTAAACAAAACAAATCTGACTGGTGAGAGCTAGTAACCATAATATATACAGGGCCCACGTCTGTCCTCATGCCTTTGAACCCATTGTATTCTAGCTGTTATAATATCCAGACTTTCTTCCAATATACTAACATTATAAGTACTTCGAAAGCGCTTGATAGTGTGTTGCATAAATAGTCCGTCCATAATAAAAGGAATAATACATTTTATCAAAGGGTTACGTGACCTAAAACCTCTCTTACAATATCTAGCTTGTACTAGGGCTACTCGGTGCTTTAAGGAGCAACTGATTACACCGAGCTGCTGTGATGTGACTGCTGGCAAATTATGGTACTTCACACATTCGTTTTAGTGCCTTGCTAAAAGCGGTTTCAAAAGATTTAAAGATTTGAGAATTAAAAGTCATATCATGATTCCATAAATTAAGGCCATAGTCAGTAAACAATAAGAGTTAAAAAGAAATAGTAGAGTTTGTTTATCTACCGATTTAAAATTCCTAAAAACACTATTAAATGAGGCATAAAAATGGCTTAGTCTAAAATGTATGTCATTATTGTCTTTAAAATTGAAGTTAATCATATGGCCAAGGTACTTGTAACGTTTCACTACCTGCAGCCTATCACCAGCAAGCTCGATGCTTTGAGTCGGCTCATCACTCTTATTACTAAATAGTATGCATTTGGATTTATTTCTATGGATGATCAATGAGTGTATATCAATACCAGTTTTCAGTTTATCATACAGAACATTCATCTCCGAGACAGAGCTTGCTAGAAGTACCAAGTCGTCTGCGTACGCCAGGATATTGCATCTTGTTATTCCAAACTTACATCCAACATCAGTGTCCAGAACAGCATTAATAATAGAGTCAATGTAATAGTTAAAAAGAAAAGGTGAGAGTACACCATCCTGCCTAACACTCTTTTCAATAAAGGCATATAGACTGCATGATTCATTCCATTTAATGTTTTCTTTTTGATTCCTAAGATAATGCATGATTAACACCTTACGAGCGGCCTATGCGGTTTATTTATGTGTACCGCACAGCGGGGTGTTTTTAGCCAAAATAGGGCTGTTTACGTGATCATTTTCATGCCTAAATAAGACCCAGAACGTAAAACTAGTACCTATCCCTGAAAGGGCATAAACAGAGCTTTCGAATGACACCATAACGATCCTTGTATGATGGATAGTTTTCTTGCAATAACCGTGCAACGCGAGTGCAAAAAGCAGGTAATTCGGTACTTTCAGTACATAATTGAGTATGTAGCGAGTGAGAGAGGGAGGAGGGAGCTGAGATTTGTGTCAGTAGGTTCGCCGCGGTGGTCTGGAGCAGTCATACGCTCGCTAGTCTCCTGCCACCACTTGTCTCTCTCTCTCAGCCACATTACGTGCTGAAATTGCCACTCGAGTTATGTCGAGCGCCGCCACATAGTCCAGCTTTATTTAACTCGACTTATGTTGCTCGCCGCTAAATAAGGGTTAAAAGTACAATGTCCACTGGAACAGAACTATCTAAAAGTTTATTTCCTAAAAAAAAGTGGTCCACTCTATCAAACGCCTTGCTTAAATCGATAAATGTAGCCATGGAAGTTTTCTTGCAATTTGTATATTTTTTCATAATTTCTTTAAGTATAAAACATGCATCACTTGTTGAACAACCGCCTTAAAACCTAACTGTCTGAAGTTAAAACTAAGCTTTTCAGATAAAATATCTAAAATATACAGGTCAAATATTTTCAAAAGACATGTAGACTGCATAACAGGCCTGTAGTTTGAGGAATCAGTTATATTACCTTTGTTATCTTTAACTATCAGGGTAATAGTACCTTTAAGCAGGTCACGGGGGAGGTAACAGTGAACAAAGCAGATGTTAAAAAAATGAGACAAGTTCTCTAAAAACTCTCCGGAAGCATTCTTTAGTTATATAGCATTAACTGAATCTTGGCCTTGACCATTATTTAGTCTTGGAGTAATTGTCTTCAAAGTGTCACTGGACATTTTAAGAAAAAAAATCTACTTTCTTGCCACATTCGCTTGAGGCTGATGAGGACATACTGGTAACAATGTGTCAGCAAGACACAGTTAGAGGGGATATGATACCAGAGTTAGAGGGGATATGATAGAGGTGTTCAAGGGGGTTAGTGGGATTAACAAAGGGGACATGACAAATGTACTAAAGCTCAGTGATAGCGAAAGAACTCGTACCAATGGTTTTAAATTAGATAAATTTCGTTTCAGAAAAGATATAGGCAAATATTGGTTTGGTAACAGAGTTGTAGATGGGTGGAATAGGCTACCAAGTGATATAGTGGGATCAAGAACGATAGGGAGCTTTAAAAAAAATTGGATAAGCACATGGACGAGAAGGGTTGGGTGTGAAGGGGGATCAGCCGGGTTGGGCCAATCAGCGCTCTGCAGACCCCCGTAATCCTGCGTTAATCTCTAACCGGTTTGGTAAGATGATCCTCAGGGTATTAGAGTGTTGAGCCTATAATTGGGCTTTGTAATTGGGGTTGTGTGGGACAGGGATCTGCCTTGCTTAGGCCAATCGGCTTTCTGGAGACTCCCATTTTCTTATGTTCTTATGTTCTTAATACACTCGTGGAACAGCTATCTGCACCAAAAAGGCATCCACAATGATTCAACGTTACAATACCCTAAACATACTGCTGTATAGGATCACTATAGAAACTGGGGTCTAGGAAAGGAGCTCCAGTCTGACGCTATTCTTGACTTACAGTGTGCTGGCTTAATAATCCAGAAGAGTTGATAGCCTCTGAATTCCTATTTTAAGTAACTAATTTATATTAACGGAGAAATTGAAGGAAAGCGATTGTAATACTATTACTCAGTGAATTTAATTATTTCACTATAAACTTAATTATACCAATACAATTAAATAAACATTGTCCTTATTTTTTTAAATAGAGAATAGGAATTAATAAATATAAATTGTTGGAGTCAAGAGGGATGATTGAGATAATGTTTACCCCATTGACTGCTCGAGGGCCGTACAAAACTGAATCAAATCGCCTAATGATAGCCAGAATATACTGTTAACTCCCTCCGACATATTATGTTCCAATAAGTCCAAGGAGGCGCTTGACAAGTATTTTGGGTCTTGAATTTGGCTCATGAGTGTTGTCGAAGCCTTACATTTTTCGCGATTTCCATCCACCAGAATGCTGTTTATTGTGATGTATCATATATCAATGGAAAGAGGAATATTTATAGTACATAATAAAATAAAAAAAAAATGTAAATAAATCGAAATATGAAAGTGTAAATGAGTCCGGAATACAACTATTTCCCATGCAATTGTCTTCACACCGTCCTAGCTCTAAATTGTGAGTGATGACCATATATTTTTTTTTTGCTCAAATAATAGTATTTTTTCTCCTCTTTCCAAATCTGAAAACAGAAATTGTTTATCTTCAATAGTTCTCAAGCAGTGACCGAAAAAAAAATATATATGATTTTGATTCATATGGTTTATAACATTTTCAATTTATTTCGTTACTACGAAGTGTATGGTTTTAAATTTAGGCTGTATGAATACGGCAAATAATGCTGATGAGTATAAAACAAACTAGAAGTTCCTAGGACAAATACCTTTTGCGCTATGAATATTTGAAATGAAGAGCCAAAATACGAATATTTACGCTTCACCCATCTCTGTTCCGGCGATGCTAGCCGGGTTCCGAGCTGTTCCCCACCTCGTGGTTGCGTTATTTGCTCGGATACGTATATAACTGTATATATCACCGGAATCGGAAAATTGTGCTCTTTCCAATGGTGAAAACAAAAATAATATAGCATAATTGGTTCGCGAGCTATGCACAATTGTTTCCATGCAGTGACCGAAAAAAAAAAAATCTGATTTTGATTGATATGGTTTATAACATTTTCGATTTATTTCGTTGCTACGAAGTGTATGGTTTTAAATGTAGGCTGAATGAATACGGCAGATAATGCTAATGAGTATAAAATAAACTAGAAGTTCCTAGGACAAATACTTTTTGCGCTATGAATATTTGAAATGAAGAGCCAAAATGCGAATATTTACGCTTCACCCGTCTCTGTTCCGGCGATGCTAGCCGGGTTCTGAGCTGTTCCCCACCTCGTGGTTGCGTTATTTGGTCGGATACGTATATAACTGTATATATCACCGGAATCGGAAAATTGTGCTCTTTCCAATGGTGAAAACAAAATAATATAGAGTAATTGGTTCGTGAGCTATGCGCAATTGTTTCCATGCATTGTTATTGTTATGAAAATATATGAGAATGTTTATACAGTTGTATATCTTTGCCACAATATACACCCTTTCCAACGAGAAGGGAAATGGCTCCTGGGTTGACACTGAAAAAACAAAATAAGAAAGCCAGGTAATCTTCAGGTAATAAATTCAGAAATAATTCTATTGTACACGTAAATAAAATAAAGTAATGTATATATATATATATATATATATATATATATATATATACAGTATATATATATATATATAGACAGTATATATATATATATATATATATATATATATATATATATATATATATATATATATATATGTATATATATATATAAATTATATATATACAAGGTGTCAAACAAAATATAAAGAATGGTAAATGGTAATGGTAATGTATGTGTGTGGATATATTTATATATATATTATATATATAGCATATATATATATATATATATATATATATATATATATATATATATATATATATATATATATGGTGTCAAACCAGAGAAATATGTTCAAATTTCCAAGCCACCCAAAGAGGTACTGCATTGGATTCGTTATTTTTTTAGAGTGGTTTCCCCAGGAGGCCTATATCCACTGTAGTGCAAAATGTAGTAGAAATTGATTTTTTTTTTTTTTTTTTTTTTATGATGATGATGATGATGATGGTGATGATGATGGGTGAATGAAGGTGGGCCCCGAACCTCGGAAGTGATGATTGAATGAATGAATGAATTATATATGGGGGGAGGGGGGTATAATGGGGAAAGAGGGGGAGGGAGTATAATGGGGGAGGAAGGGGGGATAAATTAGATATATAAATAAATACGAATTATATATATATATATATATATATATATATATATATATATATATATATATATATATATATATATTATATCAATCTACGATTAGAAAAATAGAATAAAATACAAATAAAAAATAACCCTCCCCCACCCCCCCAAAAAAAAATATATATATATATATGGGGGAGGGGGAGGGGAGGGGGGAGGGAGGTATAATGGGGGAGGGAGGGGGGTATAATGGGGGGGGGAGGGAGGGGGAGAGGGCATAACATAGATAAATACATAAACGCAAATTATATTATATATATATATATATATATATATTATATCAATCTAGAATTAGAAAAATAAAATAAAAATAAAAAATAACCCTCCCCACCCAAAAAAAAAATTAAATAAAAAAAAAATTATATATATATATATATATATATATATATATATATATATATATATATATGGGGGGAGGGGGGGGGGGGAGGGGAGGGGGAGGGAGGTATAATGGGGGGGGGGGAGGAAGGGGGAGGGGGAGGGGAGGGGGGGAGGGGAGGGGAGGGAGTATAATGGGGGGGGGGGGAGGAGGAGGGGGTATAACATAGATAAATACATAAACACGAATTATATTATATATATATATATATATATATATATATATATATATTATATCAATCTACAATTAGAAAAATAAAATAAAATAAAAAATAACCCCCCCCCCAAAAAAAAAAAAAAAATTATATATATATATATATATATATGGGGGGAGGGGGAAGGGGAGGGGAGGGGGCATAACATAGATAAATACATAAACACGAATTATATATATATATATATATAATATATATATATATATATATATATAATATATATATATATATATATTATATCAATCTACAATTAGAAAAATAAAATAAAAATAAATAACCCTCCCCCACCCAAAAAAAAAAAAAAAAAAATATATTATATATATATATATATATGGGGGGAGGGGGGGGGAGGAGGGGAGGGAGGAGGGAGGTATAATGGGGGGCGACGGAGGGAGGGGGAGGGAGGGGGGGGGGGGGAGGGAGGAGTATAATGGGGGGTGGGAGGGGGAGGAGGCATAACATAGATAAATACATAAACACGAATTATATATATATATATATTATATCAATCTACAATTAGAAAAATAAAATAAAAATTAAAAATAAACCTCCCCCACCCAAAAAAAAAACAAAAAAAAAAAAAAAAATATATATATATATATATATGGGGGGGGAAGGGGGGAGGGGGAGGGGAGGGGGGAGGGGGAGGGAGGGGAGGGGAGGGGGGGGAGGATGGGGGGGAGGAGGGGGGGGGGGAGTGAGGGGGGAGGGAGGGGATGGAGGTATAATGGGGGGGGAGGGAGGGGGAGGGGGCATAACATAGATAAATACATAAACACGAATTATATTATATATATAGATTAGATTATATATAATTATATATATAATAATATTATATAATATATATAATATATATACATAATATATATATATATATATATATATATATAATTATATATATAATATATATATATATAATTATATATAAGAGTTTGTGGTGGGGGACATTTATGTTGGGTATAATAAAAAATAAATATAAATAATAATAATAATGAATAATAATAATATATAATAATAATATAATATAATATAATAAAGCAAAAATATCAATGAAATACAAATATAAATACTTTTTTATGGGTGATCCCATACACAGGAATAACAGGTATAATAATAAATAATAATACAAATAATAAAATAGGCCGCCTAAACACAAAAATAATAAAAATAATAAAATGGTGGTGGTGGTGGTGGAGATGGTGGTGGTGTTGGTGGAGATGGTGGTGGTGTTGACACAAATTGGGTTGGGTTCATTTTCTGACCTGGCCCACGGTCAGAAAAGGGACCCTACCCTATTGGTGTCAACACCACCACCATCTCCACCAACACCACGACCATCTCCACCAACACCACCACCATCTCCACCACCACCATCTCCACCACCACCACCACCCCGACCATCACCACCACCACCATCATCACCACCACCATCACCACCACCACCACCACCATCTCCACCACCACCACCACCACCATCTCCACCACCACCACCAAAAATGTTGACTGTACTTACTCACACTGCTGAGATTCCCTCGTGGCCACCAAGCCGTATATGTAGAGTGCTTTTGCCCATAAAAAACTTACCTCCCAAGCACTTTCCACCAATAAATTATCGAGCAAAAATGCAAGCACTTTCCACCACTAAATTATCGAGCAAAAATGCACAGGGCTGAGGGAGCATGGCGACATATGCTCGACCAGTAATGAAAGTTTTTTCACTAAGAAACACTAATACAAGGTAAGATACACTACTTGAACGGATAAATAGCAATATAATTGACTGATATTTATATGAAAGTGTTCCACAAACAAGCAAAACGTTTGGCAAAAAGCATGGCCCCTCCCTCCACCACCTTGGTCACGTAGCCTACACCAGAGAATGCTCGATCAGTAATAAAAGTGTTTTCACTATAAACACTTATACAAGTAAAATACACTACTTCAAGTGATAAATAGCAATATAATTGACTCAATATGGTATGAAAGTGATCCACAAACAAGCGAAACCATGGCCCCTCGTGGAGCCCACCTTGGTCACGTACACCAGACTAGCAAAACACTTCACTAACATGGTTTTTATACCCTAAATAAGAATAACACAATAATCCATCGATAACCCAATGATATAGCACTTCGTTTGGGTTATATTAGGGCGGTAATACCAGCCAGGCTGGGCAAAATGGAGGCCCCTTGGTTTAAAGGGCTGCACACACACCCACCTACTAGGCTGGCTGATGGGAAGAAACTGACTCTCTCTACCACCGCGGGGCCCTCACAGGGACGCTAGGGGGTTGCTAGATTTGTCCACATGTACATCTAACTTATCGGACTTACCAGCCAAAAAAACGGCTCAATTGCGTCATAAACTTATTTTCTAGCAATATAATAAGTCCATATGACGCGATCGCGTCATATGAGTTTTTGGTTCACTCTGCCATATGACTCGATCGCGTCATATATGTCTGGGAGAGTTAAAATGCGTCATAATGCTCAAGGGGTTAAAAGTGTATGTATGCCTATGGGAGGGCACAATCATGAGGTGGTATATCTAACTGCATGGCATAAACATATATTTGTGGATATACTGGAACAACACAAAGGGTACAGGTATACTCTGTTTCTTTGCAGATGACGATGAATTGAAATCACTTGGCAGCTGATTACTCGATGTATGTAAGTATGTATAAATGTATATACTCAGGCACATACCCCATAGCTGGGGCTGGCCGACTCTAGACACAGCCCGAACAGAGAGACAACATTATATATCACACACATCTTACTCGCTACGGCTCCAATCCTGACGCTATTCTTGACTAACATTGTGCTGGCTTAATAATTCAGAAGGGTTGACAGCCTCTGAAGTCCAATGTTAACTAACTAACTAACCATAAGCCCCATATCTCACTACAACATCTTCAAAATACCTGACAAAATCATGATGGTAACTTTGCAATTTACCGTCAAGCAGACACTTCTGTATAATTATACAAACATTATATAAAAAGTAAGATGGAAAACATTACATCATCATTCATTCACTTAATTTTAAGGAGATATTTGTATGTATGTTATTTATGTATTTATTCATTATTATCTTGTATTTCATCCCGAGACCTCCATCAAGCTTAACAAATATCCCCAAGGCCCCCCATCGAGATACATTTGTATATTTTCTGGTAGAAATATGTCCCGGCAGAAGGCCAGTTCCTCCTAAAATACAGGCTCGTTTTCATAATATTCTGGCTACCATTAGACGATTGTATTTAGCTTATACCTTCAGGAATCAAAGGGGTTAATACGGTCTCAATAAACCCTCTCAATAACGTAGATCCTTCTTAAACTGCATACAAGATATTTTGTTTAGCAGGATAAAAAGTAAAACATATCTTTCTGTCACAATATTTGTAGAGAATAATATTATGCTTGAAGTTGATATACTGTTGTAAGAGGAGCATATAAAAAATAAAATCAAAATAAAGCATCATAGTATAGAAATCACAAGTGATGGCGTAAGTGAGAAGGAATGATGTGGTAAAGGTTTGTGTTGTTGATAATAAGATGCTGGAATGTCCTGTCTGAAGCGGTGTCGTCTCCCAATCCCGAGTCCCTGGTTCGAACCACCAACTCATTTGTGTTTCATTAGCATCTTTTTATGAATATTATTATTATTATTATTGTTATTATTGTCATCGTTATAAATATTATTAGTATGTATTTCTACTATTATATATATAATTGTTTTTATATGTTCTTGTTTCTTTACTTTATATTATCATATCAGCAATTTTTGACAGATTACTCTGGGTATCTTTAGACTACTTTATACAGCAAAGGAAGGATAAAGGATGGGTAAAGACAAACATAATTTACCCTCTGACTTCCATAGACCCATCCTAATCTGAATAAAATCGTCTAATAATAGCCAGAAAACAGAAAATAAATGCGTAATCGGATCTTGAAAGGGTTAATCTCCATGTACGGATAAAGTTGTTTATAATATTGGTTAGCGTCGATCGCTTTATAGTAAAATTGGATCCCTACCAATGAAAGGTTATAAGAACATAAGATTTATGTTGAGATTTGAGTTAGATCTACAGTATCAATGGAGAGAGAGAGAGAATAGAGAGAGAGAGAGAAAGAGAGAGAGATAGAGAGAGAGAGAGAGAGAGAGAGAGGCTTAACAAAGTCTACGTTGCTTTTGAATAATTAAAGCATTTACCCAAATGAGTCCTAGAATATATATATACAGTATATACAGTATATATAGTATATATATATATATATATATATATATATATATATATATATATATATATATATATATATATATATATACCGGTATATATATATATATATATATATATATATATATATATATATATATATATATATATATATATAATCGTCTAATTGAATGTCACAATATGGCCGTTCAAGATTATTAACCCTTTCAAGATACCAGAACGAGTTTCTGCTTCTTATTATGGCTATTAGTATACGATTGTATTCAATTTAGGAAGGAATTGTGATAGTATGATGATTAACTGCAATAAATATCAGTAATTTAATTCCCAGAGAACCATCCTAACCTGAATAAAACTGTGTATTGGTATTGGTAGATAGGTGAAAAAGTGTCCTCTAAATTTGAAGGCTATATTACAGTTTGATACCAAGACCATAATGAGGATAAACGGTGTCACATTATAGAATAACATCAATATTGTCAACAACAATTGGAACTGTGTAGACAAAATAATAATTTGAAAGTACATTAATTAGGATATCTTACTGGGGACAGAGGTGCTTGGGGGCAGTTCGTTCGTGGCCACACCTTCGGGGATCATGGCGTCGGGCAATAGATAGATAGATAGACTACTACTAATATTTGTACTAGTACTACTTCTAATAATAATGATAATAATAATAATAAAAGTTGCAAGCAACGTTGTGCGGGGTTCGAGCGGGGTTGCACGCACGGTATTGTGTTGGATACAAGGGCTGTGCCACATATATCAAAATATCATGTATCTTGTCGGGCATGGAGAAAGTACAGAAGGAATATAGTGTAGCCATTTTGGCTATTCCCACTTAGACCATTAACACCTTAAGAGCGGCCTATGCGGTTTATTTATATGTACCGCCCAGCGGGGTGTTTTTAGCCAAAATAGGGCTGTTTATGTGATCATTTTCATGCCTAAATAAGACCCAGAACGTAAAACAAGTATCTATCTCTGAAAGGGCATAAACAGAGCTTTCGAATGACACCATAACGATCCTTTTATGATGGCCAGTTTTCTTGCAATAACCGTGCAACGCGAGTGCAAAAAGCATGTAATTAGGCACTTTCCCCATACAATTCCTTATATAGCGAGTGAGAGAGGTAGGAGGGATGTGAGATTCGTGTCAGTAGGTTCTCCGCGGTGGTCTGGAGCAGTCATACGCTCGCTACTCTCCTGCCACCACATGTCTCTCTCTCTCAGCAACATTACGTGCTGAAATTGCCACTCGAGTTATGTCGAGCGCCGCCACATAGTCCAGCTTTATTTAACTCGACTTATGTGGTGAGCCGCTAATTAAGGGTTAAGGAGTGTGACCATTTTGGTTAAAGCTATTAATCCTGTACGAGTTGTTGTTATTGTTGTTGTTCCCTAAGCTGCCTTGCCGAACAGCCCCGAGTCCTTGAGGAAGGCCATGGCCACTATCGGGCTTACCCCCAGAGCTCTCATTGAGTGTAGATTGTGTTGTTGGCGTAAGTGGTTGTGTGAAATGCAGTCTTCTATGATGTGTTTAATGGTATGGGGTGCTGTGTTACATCCCGGGCAGGCTTCGACAACGGAGTCATCCCGTCTCTTCTGATAGCTCAGGAGAGCTGGATGGTGTCCGCATCTCAGCCTGGCCAGGTGGACTCTGTCCTCACGAGGAAGGGAGGATTCGGAAGGTTGGATTTCGGGAGGTCGTGCTTGCAGCTGTGTGCTGTCTGTGAGTGAGTGGATGGATCGGCGAGACATATGAGTATGGATGTGCTTTTGGAAGTTGGTTCGGGGAGGGAAGGGAGGGAGAGAGGACAGTAATTGTGTGTGATACCGTGTGCTGGGTGTTGTTTTGATATTTCTTGGTGTCTGTGGGTGTGTTGCCATGTAGTTTAGTGGGTGGTCTTGGTTCGTGGAGGCTGCTGACAGGAATTGAGTGCCTCTCATGTCCAGATGGTCTTTGACTTTGAGGATTTTGGTTTCTTGATGTAGGTGATCTGTGGGTGCAGTAGCTGTGCAGCCTGTAATGATCTTCAGGGCTTTGTTTTGAATAGTCTGTAAGGTCTTATGATGTGTTTCAGCTAGGTTAGAAGCCCAAGCTTGGCTTGCGTATTCCATCACTGATCTTATGTATTGTTTATATACTGTGGGGGTAGTTTCTTTGTTGTGTCCAAATTTTGTGTGAGCAAGTGACCTGAGGGTGTTAAGTCTGGGTGTCAGTTTCTTTTTAATGTTTGTGGTGTGCTATTTGAATGTCATATGAGTATCATATGTTACTCCTAGGATTTTGGGTGTGTGTGTATGTGTTAGGGGTGTGTTGTTTATGGTGAGTTGAGGGATGTATTCGTGTTCTCCTGTCCAGCTTGTGAGCAGAGTTGCGGTGGATTTGGCTGGGGCTAGATTAAGTCTGTTTGTAGTGCACCAGCCATGTAGTGTGTTGAGATAGGGTTGAAGGAGATCTGTTGCTCTTTTTGGGTCATGGTGTGTGCATGTGAGTGTTATGTCATCTGCATAGGAGGCTAAGTTTATTTGGGGCGTATTGGGTGTAGTTATATCGTGCATGTACAGATTGAAGAGTGCAGGCGATAGGACGGATCCTTGTGGGACTCCTTTTGGAAAGTTTCTGATTTTAGATGACTGACCGGCAAAAAATACATGTGCACATCTGCCTGCTAGGAAGTTGGCCAGCCACCTTTTTGTGTTGTTGTGCATGTTTGTGTTGTAGATTTTGTTTGTTAGGCTGTGGCGGGGGATGGCATCGAAGGCTTTACTAATGTCGAGTGTGGCTAATAGTGATCTGTGTGGTGGTCTAGCTGAGTTGATGCCGTCAAAAGCTCTTTGCGTAAGGTCTGTGAGAAGTGTGTTTGTGGAGTGCAGTGGCCTAAAGCCATGTTGTGTTGGAGCTAGGGGTAGGTCGGGTGTTATTAGTTGTAATACTAGGCGTTCCATGATTTTGGAGGGGGAGCAAAGGAGTGTGATGGGGCGGTGCAAGGAGGGTAGCGTGGGGTCTTTGTTGGGTTTGGGGAATGTGGTGATGAGACCATGCTTCCAAATGTCTGGTATTGTGTTGTGTGAATAACTGTAGTTTGATATGTTAGTGAGTGCTTGTATGCCTTGTGGTCCCAGGTGTCTGAGGTGTATGTTGCTTATGTTGTCTAGGCCACAAGCGGGTGAGTGATAATAATAATAATAATAATAATACTTTATTTCAGACTCACACAGTACAGAGGGGACCATACTGGGGTCCATATATACCTTACAGTAACATAAATATATATAAGCTACTGTACACAGGCTACATAAAATAAAACAAAAATAAAAAATACGCAGCTTGATATCATGTAGTTCACAGCACTGCCTCAACCAAAAACAGTGGTCATCAAACTTCTGTGTTACCAAAACCACTGTCCTAATTGTGTACAGTACCATGCCTCACATCATTTAGCATCCGGTACAGTATGTTGCTACAGTACAGTATAGGAATATCGGTACTGTACTGCACAATGAGGTTCAGTACCGGTATGCTAATTCTGTAGAGTAGCAGACCTGAAATCATTACTTAACCCGGCAAGCGCGATAGGCCTCACGGAAGGCTTCCTATAGGGAACGCGATAGGCCTCACGGAAGCAGGACCATAAAAAAAGCCTTCCATAAAAAAAAAAGGGCCTATCAAAACAAAGGAATTTGTCTCTAGGTGAGATAATTCCCCTCCAGTACTCATCCATGTAAATCTCACCCACCCCCCTCCCCTCCTTCCCCACCTTCCCCCTCCCTCCCCTCCTCAATTATCACCTATTTTTCCTCTTATCATCATTTATCGGTTATTTTTCTCTCCCGCGATAATGTAGCACAAGTGGGTTGCATAAAAGATCGTTATGCAACACCCAGACACCGGCACACACCGCCCCGCTCTCCTAGTTGACTCCAGACAGCGAGAGGGGAAGGCTGCCTGTCTCTCTCTCGCCTGAGATTATGACCGGGTGGCCAATATCTTCGTTTTTCACCACCCAAATGCTTTTCCCACTTATTTTAGCACTCTTGAAGGTTCATATATACATCATATATGTAAAATAAAAGCATACCGAAAACAAATAATGGTTTATATTGTAAATATAACGAATTCTGTCAGAATCCAGGGCTAGAAATGCACAAATAACTACCCTAGCACCTACATCTATATCGCGCTTGTCAGGTTAAGGTTAAATATAGAGCAACTTCCTCCAGTGTGTGCCTGGATCCTAGAGGTGTAGCCTATGCTTGGAGTTTGTAGCATTTTAATGATACTGTTCTCAGAAGTGTTAAGGCGCTGAATGAATTTATATGTTAGCTTTCTAATGAGTGATTGGTAACAGTGTAAGTTCATATAGGCACACAGCGTACTTGTACTCTCATATTTTGAGAGCCCCAGAAACATTTTCATGATATTGTGATATGAGATACTTAGTCTATTCACTGTCATTTTCTTATAGTTGTATATTTCTTATAGTTTCACCATAGTTGCTTGAGATTGTTGATGATATGCTTTGTCTGGTGATTGGTGAAGGGTGTATAGTCAGGGTCTGTGGGGAATTGTCTCTTACGTCGGATGACATGTCGGTCGTCTTTGTGAGGTTTTAGGTGGCTGACATGTGAGAAGTGATTGATGAGAGTGTTTGCTTGTTGTTTACATGAAAAAGTAGAGTCTGTTGTTGTGATTGCAGCATGTGATTGTGTTGTGTTGCTGTTGGAAAGTGTGATGCTGTTTAGTGTTTTGTAGAGTTTTTTGGGGTTTGTTTTGTGATCAAGTGTTTGTAGGAAGTTATTCCAATTTAGTTTATGTTGTTCTTGTATTTTGTCGTTAGTTTGGGTGTTGAGTGCTTGGATTTGTTGTGTGATGTCTTGTGTGTGGGGTGCTGGGGAGTGTTTCAGTATGTCGCGTTGTCTGATGAGGTTTTGAATTTCTGGTGTGAAGTTGGGGTTGTGTCTTTTTCTGTTACCTCTTGGAATGTGTTTCTTGTCAGCGTTTTGGATAGTTTTATTGAGTATGTGTACAGCATTGTTGATGTTAGTGATGGGTGTACTGTTTAGAGTTGTGAAGTGTTGTTCTGTCTCATTTGTGAATGCTTCCCAGTTAGCTCTTTTATAATTGGTGTATGTGTGTTTGTGGCTAGCTGGGGTGAGTCTGGTTTTGATGGTGATAATGATCGGGATGTGGTCAGAGCCTAAAGTTCTGACCACCCTCCAGGATGTTTGTTCTGGGGGTGAGTTCTGGGGAGCAAAAGGTGATGTCTGGAGATGATGGGTTATAGAGGGCTTGGTGAGGAATATGGGTATATTGATGGATGTCGTTAAGGATGATGAGGTTATCAGTTTGGTTTTGTAGTACCAGCCCTCTGTCTGTGTCGGGGTTGTCGACAAACCAGACCGACGTCTTAGCGTTGAAGTCACCACCCAGGATGATGTGTGGGGTGTTTGTGATGTGTTGTAAGTGTGGTCTGTATTAATTTGGTACTGTAGGGGATGTATGTGTTTATGATGATTATGTTGGAGTTGTTGCCAGTGCGTATTTTAATTGATTGTATTTCTGTTGTGTTATCATTTGGGGGGAGGAGGGATTTGGTTTGTACACTGGTAACTATGTATGATATTTCTTTGTGTACCAGGGTGATGAGTCCACCGCCTCCGCCGACAGCCCGGTCTTGTCTGATGGTGGTGAAATCATGAAATGTGGGTGTTTTTTGTGTTGTGCGGAGTTTTGTTTCTTGTAAGATGGCAATGTGTATGTTGTGTTGTTTGATGAAGTGTGAGAGTTTGTGTTTCTTTGTGTTGATGCCATCTATGTTCAATTGGAGAATGTTAATGTTATGTGCACGATGTATGTTGGATGCTGCTGCACGAGGAGGGGGTGGGGGTGGGGGTGAGGGAGGGGCTGGGGGTTGGGATGGGTGAGGTGGGGGTGGGGATTAGGGAGCAGGAGATGGGGGTTGCAATGGATTAGGGTGGGGTGTGGTGTGTTGATTTGAGAATGTGGATGGTATGGGAAGGTTAGGTGGGTTAGGGCGGAGAGGTGGACGGGTTTTAGGGGGGGGAGTGGATGATATGGGAAGGTTAGGTGGGTTGGGGAAGAGAGGTGGACGGGTTTTAGGCAAGGGATTTGACTGGGAGAGGGAGGGGCATGAGGAACAGGTCCAGGTGTTCGTGTAGTGTTTCTTGGAGGCAAGTGTTGTGCAGGTGAAGTGGGTCCAGTTCCTGCATGAATTGCAGAGAACTGAACCCTTAGTGTGGCGACTTGAAGTGATGGGTTTTGAGCAAGTTGGACATATGTATGTGTAGGTGGGTCCTTGGTTGCTCTAAATGTCTCCAGCTAGAAGTCTTCGAGAAATAACAGCCGGAGAGTCATTTCTCGGTGTAGGAAAAACTGTGTGATGTGTATGTGTGTGGTGTGAGAGGTGTGGAAATTCCTGGCGCGACCGAAGCCGCTCCAAGGACTCCTGTACGAGTAGGCATAATTGCCTGAAATTGCCTTCATTCCCTGCTCATTTTCATGCATAAGCAAAAGCCAGAGCATAATACAATTATGTATTCGTGAAAGTACGGTAATAGCTTTCAAATTACTCCTGAATCATCACTGTACGACGTCTGGTTTTCTTGTAAGGATCTTGCAAACGAAGGGCAAAATTGCAAAAAATTACCAAATCCGATAGGCGAAATCGCTAAAAATTACCAATTATTTTCTGTTTTCGCCATGTGTGACGCTGCACATAAGTGAGCTCTCTCTCACACAAACCTCAGTGTCGTGGCGGGCCTGTAGGCTCCGGCTGACGTCCATCCGTGCTGCTTGCAAAAGCTGGCCTGGCTCACAGGCTACAAAATAGCCGGAAAATCGTCTCCGTCATATGAGGGGCCCTGCGGGAATTGGGTAAATAAGTGTGGTTGTTTTGATTATTTGATAGGGTCACCATAAGGGTAATGGTGTGGCATTTTTTCTGTACAGAAGCTTGGCCTTTTTGGTTGGGGCTTCTTAGGAATGTGACCTTTTTCGTTAGCCATGGAGAAACTGCAGAGGTACAAATTATTATAAGCAACCTCATGTTAAAAATATCTTATATATTTCTGTTTAGCTTTACTTGGCATTCCTCTTCCTCTATGTATCTAGCAATTTAACCCCCTCAAACTCCTTATGACGCGATGGTGTGGTAATTACCCCGGGCCAAAAAGCTCTAAAAGACGATCGAGTGATAACTCAAGCGAGCTTGAAATACACAGGCGTTTCGTTCATGGTCACCCCTTCGGGGATCAAGGTGTCCGGCAATATATACCGGTAGGCTATAGATAAATTCATTTTTGGGCTATTTCTTCCATTTTATTTATCCTGTTAAAGTGCTTGATTGATTTTTGTGCTAATGTAGTTATTTGGTGTAATTTTACATATTTCAGCTAAATCTGAGGAGCACATGCAATTTATTTGTGCATGTTCAGTAAGTATTGCTGGGGAAAGGGTTAACGTATTCATCTTTTGGAGTATTTATTCTATGTTTTTATCCTGTTTCTGTGATTGATTGAGTTTTATGCTAATGTAGTTGGTATTTGGTATAATTTTACATGTTTTAGATAAATCAGAAGGGCACATGCAATATATTTGGGCATTTTCAGTCAGTATTGCTGGGGAAACGGTTAACATACAGTATTCATCATAGGAAGGGAAGAGGATGTGTAGCTCAGATCTTTGCCCTGAAATATGTTGTGGAGAAATATTTTGAGAAGGGACAAAAGTTGTATGCTGCCTTCATGGACTTGGAGAAGGCCTATGACAGAGTTGATAGAGAAGGTACCGATATGTAGAAAGTACTTGGAATATACGGAGCAGATAGCAAGTTGCTGAAAGCAGTGAAAAGCATGTATGAGGGTGCAAAGGTGTCAGTATGTGTTGAGAATGAACAGAGCGAGTTCTTTGATCTGAATTTTGGGTTAAAGAAAGGGTGTGTGATGTCCCCGTGGTTGTTCAATATATACTGAACTGTATATGGATGGAGTCATAAAAGAAATGCAAGGATGAGCAGTGGATGTTGGTGTACCACTAATAAGGGAAGGCAACGAGTGGAATGACAGAGTTGATAGAGAAGGTATGTGGAAAGTACTGAGAATATATGGAGTACCGGTAGATGGCAAGTTGCTGAAAGCAGTGAAGAGTATGTATGACAGTGCAAAGGTATCAGTACGTGTGAAGAATGAACGGAGGGAGTTCTTTGATCTGAATGTTTGGTAAAGCAAGGGTGTGTGATGTCCCGATGGTTGTTCTATATATACAGTATATGGATGGAGTCATAAAAGAAATACAAGGAAGAGCAGTGGATGTTTGTGTACTGCTGTTTGCTGACGATATGAATGGGAGTTGCAGGGTCTGGTAAATATGTTTGGAACAGTGTGCGAAAAATGGAATCTGAAGGTAAATGCGGGGAAGAGCAAGGTTATGGTCTTCGAAAGGGGTGAAGCCACAGAGTGTGAGGTGAAGTTGAACGGTCAGGCTATGGAGATTGTCAGCTCATTTAAGTATCTTGGCAGTGTACAGAGTAAAGATGGGAGTATGGATGAAGAAGTGTGGGAGAGGGTGCAACAGGGGAAGAGGGTTGTAGGAATGCTGAAAGCAGTAACATGAAATAGGGTGGTCAGCATGGAACTGAAGAAGTCATTGCATGACAGTGTGGTAATCCCGACACTGACTTACGGAAGCGAAGCATGGACGTTGTTGGAGAGATTCAAACCAAGAGTGAAAGGGATGGAAATGAGTTACTTGAGAAGTGTGTGCAGAGTTACATGGAGGGCTAGACAGACGAATGAGGAAGTACGAGAGAGGTGTGGTGTAAATGGGCTGGAAAGTGCGAAAAAGAACACCTTGAGATGGTTCGGCCATGTGGAACGTATGGGAAGCGAGAGAATGACTAAGAGCGTGTACGAGTGAGGTGGAAGGTCAGAGGGAGAAATAAACCGAGAGAGGTGGAAGGATGGAGTTAAGAAGTATATGCGTGAAAGCGGTGCTGGATGGGAGGAGGGGCGTTGACTGACTGGGGACAGAGGTGCATAGCGGTGTTTCGTTCGTGGCCAATCCTTTGGGGATCAAGGCGTCCGTCAATAGATAGATAGCCAAATTCATCTATAGAGCTATTTCTTACATTTTCTTTATCCTGTTAGTGTACTTTATTAACATTTTTGGTAATGTAGTTGGTAATTGGTGTAATTTTACATATTTCAGATAAAGGATGTCAACAGAATAACAAATGATGAGCTGAAGAGACGTTTAGGTATAAAGATTATTAGCGAGGAGATGCGTACAAGTAAACTGGGATGGTATGGACATGTGGAGAGAATGGATGAACAAAATTGGGTGAAAAGATGCAGGTCTGCGATTGTGGAGGGAGCTGCACCAAGGGGTGGACCGAGTAAGACCTGGGATCGGACTATACGTGACGATCTCAAATCCAAAAACTTGACAAGAAAAGCATCCCTTAACAGGGTTGCCTGGAACGCCACCTTTAGGAAAAGAGACTGAAACTGCACATCTGTGTGGAGCACTCAGTCTTAAAATGTTATGTACGTATGTATGTATAAATCTGAAGAGCACATGCAATCTATTTAGGCATTTTCAGTCAGTATTGCTGGGTAAAGGGTTAACATATTAATCTTTTGGAGTATTTCTTCCATTTATTTATCCTGTTAGTGAGTTTTATTGATTTCAGTGCTACTGTAGTGGTATTTGGTGTAATTTTACATATTTTAGATAAATCTGAAGAGGACATGCAATATATTTGGGCATTTTCAGTCAGTATTGCTGGAGAAACGGTTAGCATACTTTAGTCATCTTAGGAAGGGAAGAGGATGTGTAGCTCAGATTTTTGCCCGGAAATGTGTTGTGGTGAAATATCTGGAGAAGCGACAAAAGTTGTATGCTGCATTTATGGAGTTGGAGAAGGCCTATGACAGAATTGATAGAGAAGGTATGTGGAAAGTACCGGTACTGAGAATATACGGAGTAGATGGCCAGTTGCTGAAAGCAATGAAGAGCATGTATGAGGGTGCAAAGGTGTCAGTATGTGTGGATAATTAACAGAGCGAGTTCTTTAATCGGAATGTTGGGTTAAAGCAAGGGTGTGTGTGATGTCTCCATGGTTGTTCAATATATACCGGTACAGTATATGGATGGAGTCATGAAAGAAATACAAGGAAGAGCAGCGGATGTTGGTGTACCGCTGATAAGGGAAGGAAACGAGTGGAAGTTGCCTCAACAGTACAGTACCGGTACTACTGTTGCTGACAACACAGTTCTGATGAGCGATAGTGAATGGGAGTTGCAGGGTCAGGTAAATATGTTTGGAACAGTGTGTGAAAAATGGAATCTGGAGGCAAATGCTAGGAAGAGCAATATTATGGTCATTGAAAAGGGTGCAACCATAGAGTGTGAAGTGAGGTTGAACGGCTATGAAGAATGTCAGTGTGTTGAGTAAAGATGTGAGTAGGCCTATGGATGAAGAAGTGTGGGAGAAAGTGTAACAGGGGAAGAGCGTTGTAGGAACTCTGAAAGCAGTAAGAAGAAATAGGGTGGTCAGCATGGAAGTAAAGAAGTCCTTGCATGACAGTGTGGTAATCCCTACATTGACTTATGGGAGGGAAGCATGGACGTTTCTGACTGGGATTGATCATTGATAATCATCGGTTATGCTAGTTGGAAAATTAGTGGGGTAGAATGTAGAGTTCGGGTGTACCGCCAGCCTTGTTTACACTACGCGGTGTGGCGGCGGACGCTGGCCATCATGTTCCTGTCTGTTTGACTGCTTTTGGATACAATATTAGGTTGAGGGGGGTCACCCCCCCCCCATGACATATTGTCATCATCATATATATTGCCAGCAGGAGGCAAATAACGGAAAAAACGCCTTCAAAATAGACGCAAACTAAAGGCTGGTTCACACATAGCCGAGTCGGTGCGCGAGTCCAACACGAGTGATGAAATTTTGCTATTCAGCAATGACTCGTCGATACTCCTCAACACTCGTATAGACTCGAGCTACGCTCGTGTATACTCTTTGTTTACTCGACACACTCGTGGGTACTCGCCACGGGGTCCAAAAATGTCATGCATGCATGACATTTTTGGGTCCCGTGGCGAGTAGCCTACCCACGAGTGTGGCCTAAATATGTGTAGACTCGTGTACATACGTGTTAACTCGTGTTTGACTCTGAATAATTTCGTTATTCGTGTTAACTCGTGTTGACTCGTGTAAACCCGTGTAACACTCTTTGGTGATCCGTCGCTTTTCATCATCATTTCGACGTTGACGAAGCAACACATATGTAACACACATGCAACACGTATCAACAAGAGTAGAAAGCACGAATGTGAGTGCCAAAATTTGGTGCCCCCATGATGCCAGAATTTACACGATTCAAACACGAGTGAAAACACGAGTAAACAAGAGTAAACACAATCCACTGAGAAAAAAACATGAGCGTAACACGAAAAAGCAAGTGTCATTTGAAATACCAATATTTCAAAAATGTAGGACGAATCGACGAGAGTTTACACGAGTTTACACGGATGTAACACGAGTCAACACGTGTACAACAGAGATCCAACGAGAGTCAACGCATTGTCTTTCGTGTTGATCCGTATAACAATCGTGTTGATCTGTGTAACAATCGCGTTGACTTGTGTTAGACTCGTCCATACTCTTTGTTTATGTGCCCTGGAATGTGGCCATTAATTTTCAAATTTTTGACACTCGTGTTGGGTTCGTGTTACACTCGTTTTGACTCTCAGTTACTCGTACAGAGTCTTGCATGAACACTTGTTGACTCGTATTGACTCGAGTTAACTCGTGTTACACTCTCCTTGACTCGGGAGCAATTGCTACTCGCGGCCGACTCAGCCTCCAGCGACGGCGATAATCGACGAGTGTGACTCGTGTTGGACTCGCGCACCGACTCGGCTATGTGTGAACCAGCCTTTAACTACGGTGATCGACATATGTAAACATGACGGCGGCGGTGTCGGCGTCGGACACTTGCGATAATGTTCCTGTCTATTTTGAATGCCATTGGATACAATAATATGTTGAGGGGGGGCTTTGCCCCCATGATGTGTTGTCATTATCATATATATTGCCAGTAGGGGGAAAACAACCAAAAAAATTGCCGCAAAGCCCTCCCCTCAACATATTATTGTATCCAATGGCAGCCAAAGTAGAGGGGAACATGATCGCAAGCGTCCACCGCCGCCGCCGCCGTCATGTTTACATGGTCGATCGCCGCAGTTACTGTAAGTTCGCGTTTATTTTGAGTTTTTGACGACGATTTTTTTTGGTTAGGCCTATTTGCCCCCTGCTGGCAAATTATATGATGATGACAATATGTCATGGGGGGTGTTTGCCCCCCTCAACATATTATCGTATCCAACGGCATTCAAAATGGACGGGAACATGATGGCAAGCTTCCGTCGCCGCTCTGCGCAGTGTAAACAATGGTGGCGGTACACCCGAACTCTACATTCTACCCGGCTAGGCCTATATTATAGGCTACAATAAATAAGTAGGCTAGGCTATTTTATCTATAGGCTATGCCTAGTCTAATATTACAATTTAAGGTAGCATTCAAGTTGACTACAGCAGGACTTACCCTTGACCAGGTATAGGCTATCCTAGTGTTTACTAGGCCTATACCCCTTTGAAAGGACATTAGCCTAGCCTAACCTAACAACCTTACCTAACCTATTATAGTAGGCTATTATGGGTCGGGGCTGCCGCCCCCACACCCCGATTTTTGGTGCATTTGTCTATTTTGTCTGTGAAGTGGGAATTTTTTCAATTTGTCGATAACGAAAATCCTCCATGCAGACTATAGCCTATGGAGAAATATATGGCGAATCTATTGTTGCCTATTGTCTCTAATAAATTGTTTCTCATAATGCTGCAGTAGTGTCATTTAAAATACCAACCATTTAATTGTGTGCCTTTAAAAATGACCTAAATTAGGCTATAGGCTACTGGAAGATTAGAAGAATCTTTAAGAAAGACTAGGTTAGGGTTATTGTCGTGCCAAAGCTAGATTATAGCCTAAATATAAAAGGAAGTGAATAAAATGAAATATGCCGAAAAAAATCGCCGTCAAAATAGACGCGAAGTTAACCGCGACGATCGCCCTATGTTTGTAAATTTCATTAATCGATTTTAGGAGTATAGTTGGTTGTTGGAAGGAACATAATAATTAACATGACGACCGTACACCCGGTAACTACATCCATCCCATTAAAAGTTACTGTGGGACACAAAATATGTTGAGGGGGTCTCTGTGGTTCTGCCCCCCCACGTCGGCCCGTCACGTGTTATGATGTACGGTAAGTCATCATCATCTGTGCTAATTCATAGGATCCCCAATTAAGGACAAAGTCAATCAACAGACAAAATAAGCTCCCAAATTACAATAACATAGCGGCCCGCCGTTTATGGGCGACTTTTTACACGTCATTTTAAATGTTACTTTCCTTCCCTGGTCTAGGCCTAATAGATTTTTCCAAAGAATCAAACTTAAATTAAAAGGAGGTAGCCTATCCTACAGTTTATAGGAAGGCTATTCCAACATGCATTCCAGAACTTAGGCTAGCCTAGGCCTAGGCTATATGAAAATTTGTGGGTGGTCTGCCAAAAAAGAATCACTAGGCCTATTAGGCTATGGGTAGGCTAGTATGGGGTGCATTTTGCAAATCTTCTGAACTCTTAGGCCTAGGCTAGGCTAAATTAAAACTCACAAAATCTGAGTAAAACCAGCACTAGAATTTTGTCTTGTCTTGTCTTGGGGGTTAAGGGCAACCTCAGGCGAATACTCGCCCGCTCCGGCCCTACCGTAGTCGCGGAGATCCTATGTCACAATTTAAATGAGTTTATAGTTAAGGTTAAAATTCACCACCGTGTCACTTTCACTCTAGGTCATTCGTAGAACCGTAACACTGTAAAGGCAACAACCCAATAGCAGGTCATCAGGTGGCGAACCAGAGACCTACAAACCGCGGTACTAGGGCCAGAGCAATGTCTTGAAGCGAGGTGCCCTTATCAACCAACCCCAGACAATCCATTAGGAGCTGTCGGAAGGAATCCATCTTTGAAGCCAGAAAGGGACGCCCATCCACATGCTCAGTGACGGGATGAGGCGAGGCTTAGGAGGCATATGTAGGACGACCAGATGTAGGATGTGGAGGGGAAGAGGTACCGTACGACGATACATGGGATGCGGAGACTGCGGAGGGAAGAGCTCGTCAAAGTCATACGGTTCCTCAGGACCTAAACAATAACCGGGGGACGGCCAGTGCGGGCAATGGTCGATCGCCGTAGTTAATATAAGTTCGCGTCTATTTTGACGGCGATTTTTGTTGTAGTTAGGCTAGGCCTAGGCTATTTGTCCCCTGCGGGCAATATATATGATGATGACAATATGTCATGGGGGGTGATTGACCCCCTCAACATATTTTTGTATCCAGCGATCTCTAACCTCTGTATCTCAAAAAGGGCTAGAGCAAATTGGCTGTAAATTTCCACATCTAGGCTATTCCTTGACAGAATTGCGCCCTCCAATTAATATTTATTAGCATAAATTCAGCCTAGTTTAGCCTATAAAACAAAAACTAAAATTTGTTTAGCCTAGGCCTACATATAAAAAGAAAAAACCCACTCGTACTGCAATTATAAGCATAAATATGAGTACCGAATCTAAGTTACCGGTACAAAGCAAATGTTTTTGTATAGCCTCAAATAAACCATAAAATTATCATCTTTCAACTGTTGAGGTCATAAATATAAAAAAATCTAAAACATTAGGAAAAAATACGGGTTTAATTCTAGTTTCGCTTTCACAGCATACTCATAAATTTCTATGGCTACTTTAGAGTTGTCATATACCATACTTAATTCCTATATATGTCCAAAGCGGCGGAAATGCATTATAGGGAATTATACCTACTGTAAAAAAAAAATATATATTTTCTCCCCATATGCGGCACCATAGCTATTACATAATACTAGGTTAGGTAAGGTTGTTAGGTTAGGCAATGTCGTTATGTAGTTTTATCATTATACGTCTTTACCCAGCAATTTCCCTGATCTTCATAGTTGGTCGGGAAGCTATGCCTTTACAACGGCGCCTCCCTTTTGTCGCTGTGTACGTGAAACTAGAATTTTACCAAAATGCGTTAAGAGTTGTGTTAGCGGGTCTATCGTCCCCTTTACTTACGTAGTCGCACGCTCGCAGTTACATTCGCGTCTAATTTGACTGTGGTTATTTGCCCCTGCTGGTGATATATATGATGATGACAATAAGTCATAGGGAGATAAAGCCCCTTCAACCCATTATTGTATCCCACGGCCAGGCGTTGGGTAAATTGTTTTGTTACCGGCCGGCAGATTGAGGGTGGCTTTACCAAGTTTACCCCAGCAGTTAAATTAGAAGCGAATGTAGGCCTAACTGCGAGCGTGCGACTAGGCTATATAAACAAAGCTTTTGGTATGCCCACAACTACAACTCTTACCAAAACTGCAATTAGCCTATTTTTTTTTGTTTTTTCAGTCTAGGCTAAATTATTTAGCTGCAATTAGCCTAGCCTATTGTTGTTTGTTTTTTCAGTCTAGGCTAAATTGTGGTAGGCTAGGCTAAATTTTTTAACATGTGTACTATTGTGTAGGCCTGTGCTTTCCAATATAAGTAAAAATATGTAGCCTAGCCTAATGCAATTTTACTAAAAACCCAAGCCTACCTGAATATAGCCCTATAAGGAGCTCAACAGCAAAAACAAAAACAAATATGTTGAGCAGTGAAATAAAATTAAGCTAGGCCTGTTTTCTCATAGGCCTAATAACCTAATGAAGTATACTATAGCCTAACCTAATTTAAGTTATTTCACAAAATACTAATAGGCCTACCCAGCCCTCCTCATGCATTATTTTCCATTGTAAAATAAGTTTGTGCTTAACTGCAGTAATGAAAGGTAGCCTATAAATAGGCTAGCCTATGTTGGCTGTGCAATTGTCTCGATTTGACTATTTTTACCTAATTAGGCCTAAAGCAGCCTGAGCCTATTCCCAACCCCCAAACAGTATCCCATGTTAAGCCAAGCTAGGCCTAGTCTAATATTACAATTTAAGGTAGCATTCAAGGAGACTACAGCAGGACTTACCTTTAACCGGGTATAGGCTATCCTAGTGTTTACTAGGCCTATACCCCTTTGAAAGGACATTAGCCTAGCCTAACCTAACAACCTTACCTAACCTATCATAGTAGGCTATTATGGGTGGGGGCTGCCGCCCCCACACCCAATGTTTTGGGGTATTTGTCTATTTTGCCCCCTGCTGGCACCCTCAACATATTATTGTATCCATTGGCATTCAAAATAGACGGGAACATGATTGCAGACGTCCGCCGCCTACGTCATGTTTACATTTGTCGATCGGCGTTGTTAAGTTCGTGTCTATTTTGACGGAAATTTATTTTGGTTATTTGCCCCCTGCTGGAAATATATATTATGATGACAATATGTCATGGGGGGGTGAAGTGGGGCAAAGCCCATCCTCAACATATTATTGTATCCAAAGGCAGTCTAAATACAGAGGAAAATGATGGCAAGCGTCCGACGCCACTACGCGTACGCATAGTGTAAACAAGGCTGGCGATACACCCGGTAACTACATCCTACCCGGCTAATGTCCTTTCAAAGGGGTAGCCTATAAATTAGTAAACACTAGGATAGCCTATACAACGCAACTCTTGCCGATAGGCCAAGCCTAAAGGCTAACCTATTCATAAAGGTGTCTACTGTATTTTGATGGCAATTTTTTTCGGTTATTTGCCCCCTGCTGGCAATAGGCTATATATGATGGTGAAAATATGTCATGGGGGGGGGGGGGGGGGGGGGGTGAGGGGGGGCAAAGCCCCCCTCAACATATTATTGTATCCAATGGCATTCAAAATAGACAGGAACTTTATTGCAAACGTCCGACACCTCCCCCGCCACCGCCATGTTTACATGTGTCGATCGCCGTGGTTAAGTTCGCGTCTATTTTGACGGCGATTTTTTTCGGTTATTTGCCCCCTGCTGGCAATATATAAGATGATAACAATATGTCATGAGGGGGGGGCCTCAACAATGACTTCTAACCTCTGTATCTCAAATAGGGCTAGAGCAAATTGGCTGCAAATTTCCACATCTACGCTATTCCTTGACTGACTCTTCCCAAATGGTAGACATATTAGCTTGATCACTCTAGGCCTAGTTGTTTTTTAGTTACAGAGGTTATAGCCTAGGTCATGATTTCTTGCCTACTTACAGTGAATAGACTAGGCCTATTGTAGATTGGTAAAATATTTGCTTAATAGGCCTAGGCTATGTTGGCTGTGCAATTGTCTCGATTTGACTATCTCTACCAAATTAGGCCTAAAGCAGCCTCAGTCTATTCCCAACCCCCAAACAGTATCCCATGTTAAGCCCTAGGCTAGGCCTAGGCCTAATC
Organism: Paralithodes platypus; assembly: GCA_032716605.1. Classification (NCBI taxonomy): domain Eukaryota; kingdom Metazoa; phylum Arthropoda; class Malacostraca; order Decapoda; family Lithodidae; genus Paralithodes; species Paralithodes platypus. The sequence continues at coordinate 14,203,927 of CM064480.1, read as the reverse complement.
CCACTCTCAATCAAAATTCGAACTGATAAATCCGTACCTACCGGTAGCGCTGCCTAGGCTAGGCCTATATTTTTCGTGAATAGATATAGAAAATGGTTTAAAGGAAAGAGCATCCTATATTATGTTCAAATAATATGTAATAGCACTGTGTATGGTTGTATTAAATTTTAATAGTGATAGATGTGTATATTAATGGGATAAATACTCCGAAGTTCGCATACGTTCAGAAAATTATACTGCAACACTGTTGCCAGATACTAATCAATCCCATTATCATTATATCATAATGGATTTTACTCATTTGCATAATTTCAAATACCTAGGACATTAATATAATATTTTCCTATCTTTTTTGTAGTGATATTTGTCTGATTTAGTGATATATTGGTGTCTGTCTAGGGTTATAATGCATTGTGAAAGTTACATCTGCATCTCTGACTTGGTAACAGTTCGGTATGGGCTGGCTTAAGTAACTCTGCTTTCTTTGAGTACTACACGGCAAGAGAAGCTTTCGGTTCTGTCATTACTGTTCAAGGTAAACAGCAACTGCTAAATTCGACATCATGTTCAAATAATATGTAATAGCATTGTCTATGGTTGTATTAGATAACAATCGTGATAGTTTTCTATTTTATGTGGATAAATAGTATTAAGCTGAATAAACTAAATACCGAAAGTTCACTAGAGTGGTTGTTGATACATAGATGAGGGAGGAGGGAGGTAGGAAGGAAAGGCTAGGCAGTGTTGCCAGTTGTATCGCTACATATTACCGCTAGATGTAGAGGTATTTACGTCAATTTAGCAGCCATTTTTTCATATCTAGAGAGATTTACTAGGGATAATTTAAAAATTTCAGACATTCTAGTCAATTACATTGTAAAATTTGCTAAACAAACAAACCAAAACTTTAGAAATTGCAGCATTATTCTAACATTGTTTGACTATGTAGCAACATGCTAGCGACTTTTGAGAAAGGATCTAGCGGTATTTTGTGGAGACATTCTGGGAGGGTGGGAGGGAGGTGGTGGTTGCAGTGTTGCCAGTTGTAAAGCTACATATTACCGCTAAATGTAGAGCTATTTACTTCAATCTAGCAGCCATTTCTTTTATATCTAGAGACATTTACTAGGGATAATTTGAAAATTTCAGACATTCTAGTCATACTACATTGTAAAATTTGCAAAACAAACAAACCAAAACTCTTAGAAATTATTATGTTCCTTCCAACAACCAACCATACTCCTAAAATCGATTAATGAAATTTACAAACACATGTGGCAGTCCGTGGACACGAACCCAGGATGCTCACACCGAAAATCAACATTGCAGCATTATCCTAACATTGTTTGGCTATGTAGCAACATGCTAGCGACTTTTGAGAAAGGATCTAGTGGTATTTCGTGGTAACACTTTAGGAGGGTTAAAATATGAGTCACACGGGCAATTGCCAAAACTTTAAAGGTCCATATCATTGTTATTAAATTATGCATTTGGCATAGGGAGGAATTGTTAAAAACCTTAGCCAATACTCTGTCATTCACCAAAAATAAATTTGAATTTATAATTATTATTTGGTAGGGTAGGTATGTATAGGTAGGTTGGCTAAATAATTGCTGGAATTCGTAGGGACTCGAACGGTTTTGAGAGAGTTAAATAAAACAAAATTATAGATCTGAATAATAAAGAGATTATGTTATTAAGGAAAACTGGGGGATGCGTGGAAGCCTATAGACTGTAGACGGCAAACTTTATGTGGGTAGCGAATGCGGTTTTAAAGTCATTTAAGAATAGACAGTTTTCAATGCTGTGGCCAAACTATTCCACCCATTTATATTCTTTTGGTATCAAAACGTTCGGAATCACGAGCCTCACCCAACTACGCAAGCATGGCTTTGATCATCGGCGTAGTTTTCAAGATGTGGAATTTTAAGTGGAATTAGAGTTTTTTTCAAGATTGCCGGAAAAAAACCCACGTGCAAAAGCAAAACCTTCTCTATAAAATGTGCGGAGTATTAGTAGGGGAGTGCGTATGCCAAAGCCCAGTCGTTTCCTGTGAGTGGGAGAGACGGTATTTAGGCGTCAAGTTTTTCGGGAAATCGGCTGCCACGGACCTGTTTGGCCGCCATGCCGGATGTTTAGCATATCAAAAGTTGCCCAATACAAAAACGCACCTCCTGTGAAAGTTTGATCCCGATCCAAAAAGCGGTTCTGGAGTTATTGCGTCGAAACTGGCGCGTAAGAAGAATTTGGATGAAATCCCAGGTTTAATGATTACAATAGGGGTTCCCCGTAGGGGACGAACCCCTAATAACAATAAAGAATAATAATACAAACAACAAATATAATAATGATAATAATAATACAAATAATAATAATAATAATACAAATAATAATAATAATACAAATAATAATAACAATAATGATCAAAATAATAATGATGATAATATGAACATTATAAAGATGAATATCAAATACAAAAATTAAAGGAATAGTAATAACTTAAATAATACAACTTAAAAGATGCTAGAAAGTCATTATGTGAGCGTTGGAACCAGTGCTTCAGAGTCAGTGAGACACTACCGCTCGGGACAGACTGCCGAGCATCTATTTGTCATCAACCCAAACATTAAACTCATCTTTCTTTTTCTCCCAGCACCTACTTTAAACCCTTCCGAGATTATCACGCATATTGACAGTTTATTCTGGCTATCATTAGACGACTTTATACAGTAAAGGAAGGACCTGTGCCAATTATTATAAGGTTAAAGACGATCTCAATTTACCTTCTGGCTTCCATATACCCATCCTAATCTGAATAAAATTGTCTAATAATAAGCAGAAAACAGGAGAGAAAGGCGTCATTATCGATGAACAAGTGTTTATCTATTAGTTTATTTATGTATACATTTAGTTACTTATGTTATATTTGCTGTGCTATGTTGAGGCTTATTCGCCTTAGGAACTAGATTGATGGTAGATGTTATTAGGTTGCTTTTGTTAGTGTGTGTGTGTGTGTGTATGTGTGTGTGTGTTTAGATCACTTCCATATAACTGTTACATTCACAAACCTACCCATCCATTGTTCTTGTTCTTCATGTCGCCCCTTACAACCATTAGATCCATCACAATAATAACATGTCTTTAGTATAGAGGCCGATTACTTCTAAGTTACGGGCTCGCTATCACTCGCCCAGAAATAAATCATCACCTGAATGGGGTGAAGTTTATTTTTATCGCCGAACTATAAGGGTGGAACGTCTTTAAATCTCCAAACTAAAGGCACGAGACAACGGAGGTCCACGAAGACTTTCCTCCGACCCAATAGCGTTATCGGTAATTGTGCGTCCTTAACAGACTGTTTATTTGGTTGTTTGTTTATATTTTAATTAAAATCGACATCATTGTAGCATATGCATGTGTGTATGAGTGTGTGCGTGTATGTATTGGGAGGGGGGGATGGATATGGAGGGTTAGATAGATATAGATGGGTGGATAGATCAATAGATAGAGATATAGAGGGATTCATTATAGTTTGGCCAAATATCTTGACCAATAACTTCTCTAACTGCAAAACAAGCTAAATGTTCTACCATTTGTGATGAGCCAACCAGGGAATAGAGTTTGTGAACACAAATATGAATAGATGTGGAAATGTGCAGCCCGTTTTCTCTAGCCCTCTTTGAATTACAGAGGGTAGTGGTCGTGGTTTCTGGCCTACTTATAATGAATGAACTATAGTTGAGTTACCTCCACATAGTGTACGTTTTTATCACTCCTTGCCATCTCATTTTACTCATAGTATATTTCACACATTTGATTTGGACATTTTGCTCAAACGTTTTACATATATATTTCACCTACTGTCCACAACTAGCAAATTAATTATTGATACAAAGCATTAATTGATAATCGAGATATGAGAACAAGATCACACAATGCAAATTATATATTATCATGTATCAATAAACGTAGAAGATTTGTGAAATATTGACCAACTTTAGAAGAGGCTAAACTTAAATAGGCAGCAAATATTGTCCCCATAGTGTGCTCTATTAGTTTGGAGGTTCTAAGACGTTCCACCCTATTAGTTTGGCGATAATAAGACGCTTTACTTAATTCAGGTGTCACTTTTTTGGGGGCGAACGATAACAAGCCTTTAACTGTGAATAATATTAATAATAATAATAATAATAATACTAACAACAATAATAATGATTGTACTACTATTACTACAACTACTACTACTACCACTACTACTACTCCTACTATCACTACTACTACTTGTAGCTGTAGTATTACTATTACTACGAGTAATAATAATAATAATAATTAAAGTTGCAAGCAACGTTGTGCGGGGTTCGAGCGGGGTTGCACGCAGGGTATTGTGTTGGATACAAGGGCTGTGCCACATATATCAAAATATCATGTATCTCATCGGGCATGGAGAAAGTACAGAAGGAATATAGTGTAGCCATTTTGGCTATGGCCACTTAGACCATTAAGGAGTGTGACCATTTTGGTTAAAGCTATTAATCCTGTACGAGTTGTTGTTGTTGTTGTTGTTCCCTAATCTGCCTGGCCGAACAGCCCCGAGTCCCTGAGGAAGGCCATGGCCCCGATCGGGCTTTCCCACAGAGCTCTCATTGAGTGTAGATTGTGTTGTTGGCGTAAGTGGTTGTGTGAAATGCAGTCTTCTATTATGTGTTTAATGGTATGGGGTGCTGTGTTACATCCTGGGCAGGCATCGACAACGGAGTCATCCAGTCTCTTCTGATAGCTCTGGAGAGCTGGATGGTATCCGCATCTCAGCCTGGCCAGGTGGACTCTGTCCTCGTGAGGAAGGGAGGATTCGGAAGGATGGATTTCGGGAGGTCGTGCTTGCAGCTGCGTGTTGTCTGTGAGTGAGTGGATGGATCGGCGAGAGATATGAGTATGGATGTGCTTCTGGAAGATGGTTCGGGGTGGGAGAGAGGACAGTAATTGTGTGTGATACCGTGTGCTGGGTGTTGTTTTGATATTTCTTGGTGTCTGTGGGTGTGTTGCCATGTAGTTTAGTGGGTGGTCTTGGTTCGTGGAGGCTACTGCCAGGAATTGAGTGCCTCTCATGATCACTGATCTTATGTATTGTTTATATACTGTGGTGGTAGTTTCTTTGTTGTGTCTAAATTTTGTGTGAGCAAGTGACCTGAGGGTGTTAAGTCTGGGTGTCATTTCTTTTTAATGTTTGTGGTGTGCTGTTTGAATGTCATATGAGTATCATATGTTACTCCTAGGATATTGTGTGTGTGTGTATGTGTTAGGGGTGTGTTGTTTATGGTGAGTTGAGGGATGTATTTGTGTTCTCCTGTCCAGCTTGTGAGCAGGGTTGCGGTGGATTTGGCTGGGGGTAGATTAAGTCTGTTTGTAGTGCACCAGCCATGTAGTGTGTTGAGATAGGGTTGAAGGAGATCTGTTGCTCTTTTTGGGTCATGGTGTGTGCATGTGAGTGTTATGTCATCTGCATAGGAGGCTAAGTTTATTTGGGGCGTATTGGGTGTAGTTATATCGTGCATGTACAGATTGAAGAGTGCGGGCGATAGGACGGATCCTTGTGGGACTCCGTTTGGAAAGTTTCTGATTTTAGATGACTGACCGGCAAAAGATACGTGCGTACATCTGCCTGCTAGGAAGTTGGCCAGCCACCTTTTTGTGTTGTTGTGCATGTTTGTGTTGTAGATTTTGTTTGTTAGGTTGTGGCGGGGGATGGCATCGAAGGCTTTACTAATGTCGAGTGTGGCTAATAGTGATCTGTGTGGTGGTCTAGCTGAGTTGATGCCGTCAAAAGCTCTTTGTGTAAGGTCTGTGAGAAGAGTGTTTGTGGAGTGCAGTGGCCTAAAGCCATGTTGTGTTGGAGCTAGGGGTAGGTCGGGTGTAATTAGTTGTAACACTAGGCGTTCCATGACTTTGGAGGGGGAGCAAAGGAGTGTGATGGTGCGGTGCGAGGAGGGTAGCGTGGGGTCTTTGTTGGGTTTGGGGAATGTGGTGATGAGACCATGCTTCCAAATGTCTGGTATTGTGTTGTGTGAATAACTGTAGTTTGATATGTTAGTGAGTGCTTGTATGCCTTGTGGTCCCAGGTGTCTGAGGTGTATGTTGCTTATGTTGTCTAGGCCACAAGCGGGTGAGTGCTTGAGATTGTTGATGATATGCTTTGTCTGGTGATTGGTGAAGGGTGTATAGTTAGGGTCTGTGGGGAATTGTCTCTTACGTTTGGATGACACGTCGGTCGTCTTTGTGAGGTTTTAGGTGACTGACATGTGAGAAGTGATTGATGAGAGTGTTTGCTTGTTGTTTACATGAAGGAGTAGAGTCTGTTGTTGTGATTGCAGCATGTGATTGTGTTGTGTTGCTGTTGGAAAGTGTGATGCTGTTTAGTGTTTTGTAGAGTTTTTTGGGGTTTGTTTTGTGATCAAGTGTTTGTAGGAAGTTATTCCAATTTAGTTTTTGTTGTTCTTGTATTTTGTTGTTAGTTTGGATGTTGAGTGCTTGGATTTGTTGTGTGATGTCTTGTGTGTGGGGTGGTGGGGAGTGTTTCAGTATGTTGCATTGTCTGATGAGGTTTTGAATTTTTGGTGTGAAGTTGGGGTTGTGTCTTTTTCTGTTACCTCTTGGAATGTGTTTCTTGTCAGCGTTTTGGATAGTTTTATTGAATATGTGTACAGCATTGTTGATGTTAGTGATGGGTGTACTGTTTAGAGTTGTGAAGTGTTGTTCTGTCTCATTTGTGAATGCTTCCCAGTTAGGTCTTTTATAATTGGTGTATGTGTGTTTGTGGTTAGCTGGGGTGAGTCTGGTTTTGGTGGTGATAATGACCGGGAGGTGGTCAGAGCCTAAGGTCCTGACCACCCTCCAGGATGTTGTGGGGGCGAGTTCTGGGGAGCAAAAGGTGATGTCTGGAGATGATGGGTTATAGAGGGCTTGGTGAGGAATATGGGTATGTTGATGGATGTCGTTAAGGATGATGAGGTTAACAGTTTGGTTTTGTAGTACCAGCCCTCTGTCTGTGTCGGGGTTGTCGACAAACCAGGCCGACGTCTTGGCATTGAAGTCACCACCCAGGATGATGTGTTGGGTGTTTGTGATGTGTTGTAAGTGTGGTCTGTATTAATTTGGTACTGTAGGGGATGTATGTGTTTATGATGGTTATGTTGGAGTTGTTGCCAGTGTGTATTTTAATTGATTGTATTTCTGTTGTGTTATCATTTGGGGGGAGGAGGGATTTGGTTTGTACACTGGTAACTATGTATGATATTTCTTTGTGTACCAGGGTGATGAGTCCACCGCCTCCGCCGACAGCCCGGTCTTGTCTGATGGTGGTGAAATCATGAAATGTGGGTGTTTTTTGTGTTGTGCGGAGTTTTGTTTCGTGTAAGATGGCAATGTGTATGTTGTGTTGTTGATGAAGTGTGATAGTTTGTGTTTCTTTGTGTTGATGCAATCTATGTTCAATTGGAGAATGTTAATGTTATGTGCACGATGTATGTTGGGTGCTGCTGCACGAGGATGGGGTGGGGGTGTGGGAGGGGGTGGGGGTGGGGGTGAGGGAGGGTCTGGGGGTTGGGATGGGTGTGGTGGGGGTGGGGATTGTGGAGCAGATGGGGGTTGGAATGGATTAGGATGGGGTGTGGTATGTTGAGTTGAAGATGTGGATGGTATGGGAAGGTTAGGTGGGTTAGGGAGGAGAGGTGGACAGGTTTTAGGGGGGGTAGTGGATGATATGGGAAGGTTAGGGGGGTTGGGGAGGAGAGGTGGACGGGTTTTAGGTGAGGGATTTGACTGGGAGAGGGAGGGGCATGAGGAACAGGTCCAGGTGTTCGTGTAGTGTTTCTTGGAAGCCAGTGTTGTGCAGGTGAAGTGGGTCCAGTTCCTGCATGAATTGCAGAGAACTGAACCATTAGTGTGGCGACTCGAAGTGATGGGTTTTGAGCAAGTTGGACATATGTATGTGTAGGTGGGTCCTGGGTTGCTCTCAATGTCTCCGGCTAGAAGAAGTCTTCGAGAAATGACAGCCGGAGAGTCATTTCTCGATGTAGGAAAAACTGTGTGATGTGTGTGTGTGGTGGGAGGTGTGGAAATTCCCGGCGCGACCGAAGCCGCTCCAAGGACTCCTGTACGAGTAGGCATAATTGCCCGAAATTGCCTTCATTCCCTGCTCATTTTCATGCATAAGCAAAAGCCAGAGCGTAATACAAGTATGTATTCGTGAAAGTACGGTAATAGCTTTCAAATTACTCCTGAATCATCACTGTACGACGTCTGGTTTTCTTGTAAGGATCTTGCAAACGAAGGGCAAAATTGCTAAAAATTACCAAATCCGATAGGCCTAGGCAAAATCGCTAATAATTACCAATTATTTTCTGTTTTCGCTATGTGTGACGCTGCACATAAGTGAACTCTCTCACACAAACCTCAGTGTCATGGCGGGGCCTGTAGGCTCCGGCTGACGTCCATCCGTGGTGCTTGCAAAAGCTGGCCTGGCTCACAGGCTACAAAATAGCCGGAAAATCGCCTCCGTCACATGAGGGGCCCCGCGGGAATTGGGTTAAGAAGTGTGGTTGTTTTGATTATTTGATAGGGTCACCATAAGGGTAATGGTGTGGCATTTGTTCTGTACAGAAGCTTGGCCTTTTTGGTTGGGGCTTCTTAGGAATGTGACCTTTTTCGTTAGCCATGGAGAAACTGCAGAGGTACAAATTATTATAAGCAACCTCATGTTAAAAATATTGTATTGATTGTATGCGTGTATGCCCCGACAGAGGATATACTTGAAAGAAAGAAAGAGGAGTTCTGGATGAATGTCGAGGCGTGCCTGGAGAAGTTTGACAAGAACGAAAGAATATTTCTGATTGGGGATATGAATGGTAAGGTGGGTGATAGGAAAGTTGAGGGAGTGGTGGGAGGGTGGGGGGTACCATCAGAGGTGAATGGGAATGGTAGTGCACTTGTTGACGTATGTTTGGTGAGGAGGCTGTGGATAGCCAACACCTTCTTCCGACACAGAATGATCCACAGGTACACGTGGAAACGGATGTTGACGATGAAGGATAAGACAGTGGTGGAACGAAAGTCATTGATTGATTATGTATGTGTGGATGAACGAATGAAGAAATCTGTGATGGATGCTAGGGTGTATAGGGGTATTGGAGGGGGTCTGTCTGATCATTATGTAGTGGTAGCTAAGGTTAGGATACAAAAGAAGTGGGTGAGGACAGCTGGAGGGAGGCGAGAGGAGGGTGGAATGGTGAGGAGGGTGGAGAGGTTGCAGGAGGAGGAAGTCAGGGAGGAGTACAGGAGAGCAGTGGAAAGACGACTAGGTGGGTTTGACCTGGAAGTTATGGAGGAAGTGGAGGAGATGAGCAAGGTGTTTAAGGATGAGATCTGTGCAGCATGTGAGGAGGTGTGTGGAGTGAGGAGAAGAGGGAGGGGAGTAAAAGGTACAGCATGGTGGACAGAAGAGGTAAGAATAGCTGTGGAAGAAAAGAAGAAAGCATATAGAGAGTGGTTGAGTAGTAGAGGGAATGAAGATTCCGAGAGACAGAAACGAGCACCTGAGTGTAAAATGGAGGGAGAGTAAGAAACTGTTCTGGGAAGAAGTCAAGAAAGTTAGGGAAGGTAGTAAGGGTGTGAAAGATAAGAATGGGAGAATGCTAGCCGAGAAGCAAGAGAGAGTCGAAAGATGGAGGGAGTACTTCAGTGAGTTGCTAAATGTAAGGAATGAAGAGCCAGCAAACATAGCTGGATATATGGTATGGGAGGGAGAAGAAGAGAAGTAGTGGAGGAGGAGGTGGGGATCAGGAGGTCAGAAGTGTGGGAAGCCATGAAAAGAGTGAAGTTGGGGAAAGCACCAGGAACAGATGGAGTGTGTGGGGAAATGTTGAGGTATGGTGGTGAGATAGTGATAGAATGGGTATGAAAAATGTGCAAACTAGCATGGGAGAAGGGGAGTGCACCCGATGACTGGAAGACTGGCATAATAGTCCCCCTATATAAGGGCAAAGGGGAAAGAGGAGTGTGTGGTAACCACCGAGGAATATGTCTTCTAAGCGTAGTAGGGAAGGTATACAGTAGGGTACCGGTAGTGATTGAGAGAGTGAGAGTGAGAACGGAGAAATGGATAGGCGATGAGCAGGGAGGTTTTAGGAAGGGAAGAGGATGTGTAGATCAGATTTTTACCCTGAATTGTGTTGTGGAGAAGTATCTGGAGAAGAAACAAAAGGTGTATGTTGCCTTTATGGACTTGGAGAAGGCCTATGACAGAGTGGATAGAGAAGGTTTGTGGAAAGTACTTAGAATATACGGAGTAGAGGGCAAGTTGCTGAAAGCAGTGAAGAGCATGTATGAGGGTGTAAAGGCGGCAGTACGTGTGGAGAGTGAGCAGAGCGAGTTCTTTGACCTGAATGTTGGTTTGAAACAGGGGTGTGTGATGTCCCCGTGGTTGTTTACTGTATATATGGATGGAGTCATAAAAGAAATACTATCAAGAGCAGTGGATGTTGGTGTATCGCTGAAAAGGGAGGGAATTGAGTGGAAGCTACCTATACTGCTTTTTGCGGATGATGCAGTTCTGATGAGTGATAATGAATGGGAGTTGCAGGGTCTGGTAAATGAGTTTGGAACAGTGTGCGAAAAACGGAATTTGAAGGTAAATGCGGGGAAGAGCAAGGTTATGGTCTTCGAAAGGGGTGAAGTCACAGAGTGTGAGGTGAAGCTGAACGGTCAGGCTATGGAGATCGTCAACTCTTGTAAGTATCTGGGCAGTGTGTTGAGTAAAGATGGGACTATGGATGAAGAAGTGCGGGAGAGGGTACAACAGGGGAAGAGGGTTGTAGGAACGCTAAAAGCAGTAACAAGAAATAGGGTGGTCAGTATGGAAGTGAAGAAGTCCTTGCATGACAGTGTGGTAATCCCGACACTGACTTACGGAAGCGAAGCATGGACGTTGGTTGAGAGACTCAGACCAAGAGTGAGAGCAGTGGAAATGAATTACTTAAGGTGTGCGTGCGGAGTTACATGGAGGGATAGACAGACTAATGAAGAAGTAAGAAGGAGGTGTGGTGTGGAGGTAGATGTGCTGGAAAGTGTGAAAAGGAACAACTTGAGATGGTTCGGCCATATGGAACGTATGGAAAGCGAGAGAATGACTAAGAGGGTGTATGAGAGCGAGGTGGAGGGACAGAGAGGGAGAGATAGACCGAATGAGAGGTGGAAGGATGGAGTGAGGAAGTACATGAACGAAGGCGGTGCTGGTTGGGGGGAGGGGCGTCGACTGACTGGGGACAGAGGTGCATGGAGGCGGTTCGTTCTTGGCCACCACTTCGGGGATCACGGCGTCAGGCAATAGATGATAGAGAGATGTTAAAAATATCTTATATATTTTTGTTTAGCTTTACTTGGCATTCCTCTTCCTCTATGTATCTAGCAATTTAACCCCTCAAACTCCTTATGACGCGATGGTGTGGTAATTACCCCGGGCCAAAAAGCTCTAAAAGACGATCGAGTGATAACTCAAGCGAGCTTGAAATACGCAGGCGTTTCGTTCATCGTCACCCCTTCGGGGATCAAGGTGTCCGGCAATATATACCGGTAGGCTATAGATAAATTCATTTTTGGGCTATTTCTTCCATTTTATTTATCCTGTTAAAGTGCTTGATTGATTTTTGTGCTAATGTAGTTAGTATTTGGTGTAATTTCACATATTTCAGCTAAATCTGGAGAGCACCTGCAATTTATTTGTGCATGTTCAGTAAGTATTGCTGGGGAAAGGGTTAACGTATTCATCTTTTGGGGTATTTATTCTATGTTTTTATCCTGTTTCTGTGATTGATTGAGTTTTGTGCTAATGTAGTTGGTATTTGGTATAATTTTACATATTTTAGATAAATCAGAAGAGCACATGCAATATATTTGGGCATTTTCAGTTAGTATTGCTGGGGAAACGGTTAACATACAGTATTCATCATAGGAAGGGAATAGGATGTGTAGCTCAGATCTTTGCCCTGAAATATGTTGTGGAGAAATATCTTGAGAAGGGACAAAAGTTGTATGCTGCCTTCATGGACTTGGAGAAGGCCTATGACAGAGTCGATAGAGAAGGTACCGGTATGTAGAAAGTACTTGGAATATACGGAGCAGATAGCAAGTTGCTGAAAGCAGTGAAAAGCATGTATGAGGGTGCAAAGGTGTCAGTATGTGTTGAGAATGAACAGAGCGAGTTCTTTGATCTGAATTTTGGGTTAAAGAAAGGGTGTGTGATGTCCCCGTGGTTGTTCAATATATACTGAACTGTATATGGATGGAGTCAAAAAAGAAATGCAAGGATGAGCAGTGGATGTTGGTGTACCACTAATAAGGGAAGGCAACGAGTGGAATGACAGAGTTGATAGAGAAGGTATGTGGAAAGTACTGTACTGAGAATATATGGAGTAGATGGCAAGTTGCTGAAAGCAGTGAAGAGTATGTATGAGAGTGCAAAGGTATCAGTACGTGTGAAGAATGAACAGAGGGAGTTCTTTGATCTGAATGTTTGGTAAAGCAAGGGTGTGTGATGTCCAGATGGTTGTTCTATATATACAGTATATGGTTGGAGTCAATAAAGAAATACAAGGAAGAGCAGTGGATGTTTGTGTACTGCTGTTTGCTGATGATATGAATGGGAGTTGCAGGGTCTGGTAAATATGTTTGGAACAGTGTGCGAAAAATGGAATCTGAAGGTAAATGCGGGGAAGAGCAAGGTTATGGTCTTCGAAAGGGGTGAAGCCACAGAGTGTGAGGTGAAGTTGAACGGTCAGGCTATGGAGATTGTCAGCTCATTTAAGTATCTTGGCAGTGTACAGAGTAAAGATGGGAGTATGGATGAAGAAGTGTGGGAGAGGGTGCAACAGGGGAAGAGGGTTGTAGGAATGCTGAAAGCAGTAACATGAAATAGGGTGGTCAGCATGGAACTGAAGAAGTCATTGCATGACAGTGTGGTAATCCCGACACTGACTTACGGAAGCGAAGCATGGACGTTGTTGGAGAGATTCAAACCAAGAGTGAAAGGGATGGAAATGAGTTACTTGAGAAGTGTGTGCAGAGTTACATGGAGGGATAGACAGACGAATGAGGAAGTACGAGAGAGGTGTGGTGTGAATGTACTGGAAAGTGTGAAAAAGAACACCTTGAGATGGTTCGGCCATGTGGAACGTATGGGAAGCGAGAGAATGACTAAGAGCGTGTACGAGTGAGGTGGAAGGACAGAGGGAGAAATAAACCGAGAGAGAGGTGGAAGGATGGAGTTAAGAAGTATATGCGTGAAAGCGGTGCTGGATGGGAGGAGGGGCGCCGACTGACTGGGGACAGAGGTGCATAGGGGTGTTTCGTTCGTGGCCAATCCTTCGGGGATCAAGGCGTCCGTCAATAGATAGATAGATAAATTCATCTTTAGGGCTATTTCTTACATTTTCTTTATCCTGTTAGTTTACTTTATTAAATTTGTTGGTAATGTAGTTTGTAATTGGTGTAATTTTACATATTTCAGATAAAGGATGTCAACAGAATAACAAATGATGAGCTGAAGAGACGTTTAGGTATAAAGAGTATTAGCGAGGAGATGCGTACAAGTAAACTGGGATGGTATGGACATGTGGAGAGAATGGATGAACAAAATTGGGTGAAAAGATGCAGGTCTGCGATTGTGGAGGGAGCTGCACCAAGGGGTGGACCGAGTAAGACCTGGGATCGGACTATACGTGCCGATCTCAAATCCAAAAACTTGACAAGTAAAGCATCCCTTAACAGGGTTGCCTGGAACGCCGCCATTAGGAAAAGAGACTGAAACTGCACATCTGTGTGGAGCACTCAGTCTTAAAATGTTATGTACGTATGTATGTATAAATCTGAAGAGCACATGCAATCTATTTAGGCATTTTCAGTCAGTATTGCTGGGTAAAGGGTTAACATATTAATCTTTTGGAGTATTTCTTCCATTTATTTATCCTGTTAGTGAGTTTTATTGATTTCAGTGCTACTGTAGTGGTATTTGGTGTAATTTAACATATTTTAGATAAATCTGAAGAGGACATGCAATATATTTGGGCATTTTCAGTCAGTATTGCTGGGGAAACGGTTAGCATACTGTAGTCATCTTAGGAAGGGAAGAGGATGTGTAGCTCAGATTTTTGCCCGGAAATGTGTTGTGGAGAAATATCTGGAGAAGCGACAAAAGTTGTATGCTGCATTTATGGAGTTGGAGAAGGCCTATGACAGAATTGATAGAGAAGGTATGTGGAAAGTACCGGTACTGGTACTGAAAATATACGGAGTAGATGGCAAGTTGCTGAAAGCAATTAAGAGCATGTATGAGGGTGCAAAGGTGTCAGTATGTGTGGATAATTAACAGAGCAAGTTCTTTAATCTGAATGTTGGGTTAAAGCAAGGGTGTATGTGATGTCCCGATGGTTGTTCAATATATACCAGTACAGTATATGGATGGAGTCATGAAGGAAATACAAGGAAGAGCAGCGGATGTTGGTGTACCGCTGATAAGGGAAGGAAACGAGTGGAAGTTGCCTCAACAGTACAGTACCGGTACTACTGTTGCTGACAACACAGTTCTGATGAGCGATAGTGAATGGGAGTTGCAGGGTCAGGTAAATATGTTTGGAACAGTGTGTGAAAAACGGAATCTGGAGGTAAATGCTAGGAAGAGCAATATTATGGTCATTGAAGGGGTGCAACCATAGAGTGTGAAGTGAGGTTGAACGGCTATGAAGAATGTCAGCTCATTTAAGTATTTGGGCAGTGTGTTGAGTAAAGATGTGAGTAGGCCTATGGATGAAGAAGTGTGGGAGAAAGTGTAACAGGGGAAGAGCGTTGTAGGAACTCTGAAAGCAGTAAGAAGAAATAGGGTGATCAGCATGGAAGTAAAGAAGTCCTTGCATGACTGTGTGGTAATCCCGACATTGACTTATGGGAGGGAAGCATGGACGTTTCTGACTGGGATTGATCATTGATAATTATCGGTTATGCTAGTTGGAAAATTAGTGGGGTAGAATGTAGAGTTCGGGTGTACCGCCAGCCTTGTTTACACTACGCGGAGCGGCGGCGGATGATGGCCATCATGTTCCTATCTATTTGACTGCTTTTGGATACAATAATAGGTTGAGGGGGGTCACCCCCCATGACATATTGTCATCATCTTATATATTGCCAGCAGGAGGCAATTAACCGAAAAAAATTCCTTCAAAATAGACGCGAACTAAAGGCTGGTTCACACATAGCCGAGTCGGTGCGCGAGTCCAACACGAGTGGTGAAATTTTGCTATTCAGCAATGACTCGTCGATACTCCTCAACACTCGTATAGACTCGTGCTACGCTCGTGTATACTCGACACACTCGTGGGTACTCGCCACGGGGTCCAAAAATTTCATGCATGCATGACATTTTTGGGTCCCTTGGCGAGTACCCATGAGTATGGCCTAAATACGTGTAGACTCGTGTACATACGTGTTAACTCGTGTTTGACTCTGAATAACTTTTCGTTATTCGTGTTAACTCGTGTTGACTCGTGTAAACCCGTGTAACACTCTTTGGTGATTCGTCGCTTTTCGTCATCATTTCGACGTTGACGAAGCAACACATATGTAACACACATGCAACACGTATCAACAAGAGTAGAAAGCACGAATGTGAGTGCCAAAATTTGGTGCCCCCATGATGCCAGAGTTTACACGATTCAAACACAAGTGAAAACACGAGTAAACAAGAGTAAACATGATCCACTGAGAAAAAAACACGAGTGTAACACGAAAAAGCAAGTGTCATTTGAAATACCGTTATTTCAAAATGTAGGAAGAATCAACGAGAGTTTACACGGATGTAACACGAGTCAACACGTGTGCAACAGAGATCCAACGAGTGTCAACGCGTTGTCTTTCGTGTTGATCCGTATAAAAATCGTGTTGATCCGTGTAACAATTGCGTTGACTCGTCCATACTCTTTGTTTACGTGCCCTGGAATGTGGCCATTATTTTTCAAATTTTTGACACTCGTGTTGGGTTCGTGTTATACTCGTTTTGACTCTCAGTTACTCGTACAGACTCTTGCATGAACACGTGTTGACTCGTATTGAATCGAGTTCACTCGTGTTACACTCTCCTTGACTCGGGAGCAATTGCTACTCGCGGCCGACTCAGCCTCCAGCGACGGCGATAATCGACGAGTGTGACTCGTGTTGGACTCGCGCACCGACTCGGTTATGTGTGAACCAGCCTTTAACCACGGTGATCGACATATGTAAACATTACGGCGGCGGTGTCGGCGTCGGACACTTGCGATAATGTTCCCGTCTATTTTGAATGCCATTGGATACAATAATATGTTGAGGGGGGGCTTTGCCCCCATGACGTGTTGTCATCATCATATATATTGCCAGTAGGGGGCAAACAACCAAAACAATTGCCGCAAAGCCCTCCCCTCAACATATTATTGTATCCAATGGCAGTCAAAATAGACGGGAACATGATGGCAAGATTCCGTCGCCGCTCTGCGCAGTGTAAACAATGGTGGCGGTACGCCCGAACTCTACATTCTACCCGGCTAGGCCTATATTATAGGCTACAATAAATAAGTAGGCTAGGCTATTTTTTTTTATAGGCTATGCCTATTCTAATATTACAATTTAAGGTAGCATTCAAGTTGACTATAGCAGGACTTACCCTTGACCAGGTATAGGCTATCCTAGTGTTTAACACCTTACGAGCGGCCTATGCGGTTTATTTATGTGTACAGCCCAGCGGGGTGTTTTTAGCCAAAATAGGGCTGTTTATGTGATCATTTTCATGCCTAAATAAGACCCAGAACGTAAAACAAGTATCTATCCCTGAAAGGGCATAAACAGAGCTTTCGAATGACACCATAACGATCCTTGTATGATGGATAGTTTTCTTGCAATAACCGTGCAACGCGAGTGCAAAAAGCAGGTAATTCGGTACTTTCGGTACATAATTG
The DNA here is from genome assembly GCA_032716605.1 of Paralithodes platypus. NCBI lineage: Eukaryota > Metazoa > Arthropoda > Malacostraca > Decapoda > Lithodidae > Paralithodes > Paralithodes platypus. The sequence goes on along the minus strand of CM064480.1, from coordinate 14,186,900 downwards.
AGTATGTAGCGAGTGAGAGAGGGAGGAGGGAGGTGAGATTTGTGTCAGTAGGTTCGCCGCGGTGGTCTAGAGCAGTCATACGCTCGCTAGTCTCCTGCCACCACTTGTCTCTCTCTCTCAGCCACATTACGTGCTGAAATTGCCACTCGAGTTATGTCGAGCGCCGCCACATAGTCCAGCTTTATTTAACTCGACTTATGTTGCTCGCCGCTAATTAAGGGTTAATAGGCCTATACCCCTTTGAAAGGACATTAGCCTAGTCTAACCTAACAACCTTACCTAACCTATTATAGTAGGCTATTATGGGTGGGGGCTGCTGCCCCCACACCCCAATTTTTGGTGTATTTGTCTATTTTGTCTGTGAAGTGGGAATTTTTTCAATTTGTCGATAACGAAAATCCTCCATGCGGACTATAGCTTATGGAGAAAAATATGGCGAATCTATTGTTGCCTATTATCTCTGATAAATTGTTTCTCATAATGCTGCAGTAGTGTCGTTTAAAATACCAACCATTTAATTGTGTGCCTTTAAAAATGACCTAAATTAGGCTATAGGCTACTGGAAGATTAGAAGAATCTTTAAGAAAGACTAGGTTAGGGTTATTGTCGTGCCAAAGCTAGATTATAGCCTAAATTATAAAAGGAAGTGAATAAAATGAAATATGCCGAAAACAATCTACGTCAAAATAGACGCGAAGTTAACCGCGACGATCGCCCTATGTAAACATGACGACCGTACACCCGGTAACTACATCCATCCCATTAACCCTTTATTAGCGGGGTCGGACTTAAGTCCGGTACGAGATAATTGGACTAAATGGCGGGGTCGGACTTAAGTCCGTGGGTGTATTCCCACCCTAATTTAGGTGGAAAGCGGAACCTGGTGGTCAGGCGGTATACTACAAGGGCCCACCCACATATCCCCACTGCGTGACCGTGACTCAGTGACCCTCAAGCAGCCATAATGGAAGGTCAAGATTTGCCCGTGTTCGATTCGGTGGCCGCCATCCCTAGTGCGTCGCGCCACCCTACTAACCACGCCCGGCTTACCACCTAGGAACTAGATATCATGCTGAAACTCTTCAGAACTTTCTAAATAAGCTGTTGGATGAAACCGTCGAATGTCTGGGTGAGAGTTTTGGTAGTGTGGATGACTCGGAAGACGAAAATAACCCGATCATAGGCTTTCATCCCAAGCATAATTTGCGTGGGGTTGATGTTGAGGTTGATGTTGGACAGACCGTTGACCATATTGAAGACGTTCCTGACGAAGAACATACTGGTGTGGGTGTTGGTAAGTACAATTTATATTTTATAATTGCTTGAAAGTTTGATTGCAAGCATTTTATCACCTTACGAGCGGGTGGTGGAGTATATTTCCCTGTGCCGCCCAGCGGGGTTTTTTTTTTACCCTAAATTGGGTTGTTTCGTGCTCTTTTTCATGCATAAACAAGACCCAGAGCGTAATACAAGTATGTATCCCTGAAAGGGCGTAAATTGAGCTTTCCAATGACACCCGAACCATCCTTCTACGATCATTGGTTGTCTTTCAACGATCGTGCAACACGAGTGCAAAACCCTAAACTACGGTAATTTCCTTATATAATTCCCTGTAGTAGGTCCACGGCGGCTGTGACGAGCGGTCAGGAGGTACATTACGCTCTAATCACCGCTCCGCTCTCTCTCAGAGCACATTACGTCCTCAAAATTGCACTCTACAAGAAATGTCCTTTGCATTTTATAGCGTATTATTTGCAGGCGTTCGGTAAATTTCTCACGATAACCAGGGTATACGGTACATTTCTCACGATAATAAAGCAACAACGAAGCTTGGCGAAGATTGTGGTCTACAATATACCTTTTTATAATTGCATGTGACCTTGTAATTGCTTGAAAGTTTGATTGCAAGCATTTTATAGCGTATTATTTGCAGGCGTTCAGTAAATTTCTTACGGTAATACAAACAACGAAAGATTGAATATTTGTGCTTGGCATTATATGATTGTGGGGAACAGATGTAGGCCTACCGTATATATTATTTTATCATAATATATGATACATATGTAACATTGTTATATTATCACGACACTCTCTCTCTCTCTCTCTGTCTCACTCTCTTTGTTTCTACACCTTTGTACTCCTTGGTACTCTCTTTCTCTGATGTAGGCAAGGGCACGCCCCTAACTAATCTTCTCTTCCCTCCCAGGGAAAAATCACACCTAGCAGATGTTCTTGACCTCTCTCTCTCTCTGTCTGTCTCTCTACCTATATATACATTTATAATTGCATGTGACATTGAAATTGCTTGAGAGTTTGATTGCAAGCATTTTATAGCGTATTATTTGCAGGCGTTCGGTAAATTTCTCACGATAACCAGGGTATACGGTAAATTTTTCACGATAATATAAGCAACAACGAAGCTTGGCGAAGATTGTGGTCTACAATATACCTTTTTATAATTGCATGTGACATTGAAATTGCTTGAGAGTTTGATTGCAAGCATTTTATAGCGTATTATTTGCAGGCGTTCAGTAAATTTCTTACGGTAATACAAACAACGAAAAATTTAATATTTGTGCTTGGCATTATATGATTGTGGGGAACAGATGTAGGCCTACCGTATATATTATTTTGTCATATATATGATACATATGTAACATTGTTATATTATCACAACACTCTCTCTCTGTCTGTCTAATCCTCTCTGGGTCTACCTATATATACTTGTATAATTGCATGTGACATTGAAAGTGCTTGAGAGTTTGATTGCAAGCATTTGATAGCATATCATTTGCAGGTGTTCAGTACATTTGATAAATATATCAAAATAAGTCCTGTGGGACTATGAAATAGCTATTATTGGACAAGGAAAATATTTTGTTCATCCCTCCACTGGAACATCAACAACAATGTCAACAACGTATCGCAGTCGGCAGTGTGCAGTACTGCCAATACGTATAGCGACTTCCGCTAGATCTAGAGACCTTTACTTCGATCTAGCAGCAATGACTTACACTAGCGGTTTTGTTTTGAAATTTCAGAACAATTTCGAAGTGATATTATATGGATTTTGCCAATTCATATTTCTAGTGGTATTTTCATGTCTTACATCTAACAATATATGCTAGCGGATTTAACTTCAATTGGTAACCCTCCCGCTCCATTCGGCTCGAAGAAAATCGATAATGGTGGCACTTTAGTAAACAGGTGATAAACATAACCGCATGCGTATCGGTTTGGTGTATCGGTATTATGGTAAGTTGGCTACCTACTATTGTTTATACGATATAGTAAGTAATGATCAGTAAATTATTATATATTATATATAAAACAAAAAACAAAATTCCTGCAAAGCAAGCGAAACAGAGAGAGAGAGAGAGAGAGAGAGAGAGAGACAATGCAGAAACTGAACTGAAGAAAGAGTGAAAAAGATATAATAATACAGACATTTTTACAAGCAAATAAAGAAAGGGATTATAGAAAATAATAATGAGAATTACATATACGGATGAGGAAGAGAGCGAGAGAGAAAGAGAGAGAATACAGAAACTGAATGAAGAAAGAGAGTGAAACAAATATAATAATACAGAAATATTACAAGCAAATAAATGAAATAGACGGATTAGTTAGAGAAAATAATAATGAGAAATACATATACGGATGAGGAAGAGGGGAAAGCGAGCGAGCCAGAGAGAGAGAGAGAGAGAGACAGGAGGCGTGAGAGAGATTAGAGAAAATAGAGAGATTGCAAGCATTTTATAGCGTATTATTTGCAGGTGATCAGTAAATTTCTTACGGTAATACAAACAACGAAAGATTGAATATTTGTGCTTGGCATTATATGATTGTGGGGAACATATGTAGGCCTACCGTATATATTATTTTTTCATATATACGATACATATGTAAACATTGTTCTTATCACGACACTCTCTCTCTCTCTCTCTTGTCTCTTCCTCTCTGGGTCTACCTATACATATATAATTGCATGAGACCTTCAAATTGTTTGAAATTTTGATTGCAAGCATTTTTTAGCGTATTATTTGCAGGCGTTCAGTAAATTTCTTACGGTAAGGTAGGCAAAAGGCAGTTATGAGATTGAGGTAGGGAAAAGGCAGAACTGCCTATAGCGAGTGTATGAATGGGATTGAGGTAGACAAAAGGCAGAAACTGCCTATAGCGAGTGTATGAATGTGATTGAGGTAGACAAAAGGCAGAACTGTCTATAGCGAAGAATGTATGTATGAATGAATGACATGGATGTATGAGGTGGACCAAGAACCAGATGGATGGATGAGATTTGAAACTTTGATAGACGTATATATCACGGTATACGGTAGAAGTAATTCCTTACAATGTACCGTACATCGTGATATATACGCCTATCAAATGATTGCCATCAATATACGGTATATATATATATATATATATATATATATATATACACCGTGATATATACGCCTATCAAATGATTGCAATCAATATACACCAATATACAGTATATATATATATATATATATATATATATATATATATATATATATATATATATATAGATATATCTATATTTATATATATACCGTATATTGATTGCAATCATTTGATAGGCGTATATATCACGATGTACGGTACATTGTAAGGAATTACTTCTACCGTATACCGTGATATATACGTCTATCAAAGTTTCGAATTTCATCCATCCATCTGGTTCTTGGTCCACCTCATACATCCATGTCATTCATACATACATTCATACACTCGCTATAGGCAGTTCTGCCTTTTGTCTACCTCAATCACATTCATACACTCGCTATAGGCAGTTCTGCCTTTTGTCTACCTCAATCCCATTCATACACTCGCTATAGGCAGTTCTGCCTTTTCCCTACCTCAATCACATAACTGCCTTTTGCCTACCGCAATCACATGTGGATAACACCTGGGAACACCACAAACAAAAAATGAGTCTTCAACACTACCCCATAGGGTGATTTGGAAATGTGTTGTGAAATAATATTATATATAAAACAAAAACAAAAACCTGCAAAGCAAGCGAGAGAGAGAGAGAGAGAGAGAGAGAGAGAGAGAGAGAGAGAGAGAGAGAGAGAGAGAGAGAGACCGAGAGAGAGAGAGAGAGAGAGAGAATGTAGACATAGAAATGAAGAAAGAGTGAAAAACATATAATACAGAAATATTACAAGCAAATAAATGAAATAGAGGGATTAGTTAGAGAAAATAATAATGAGAATTACATATACGGATGAGAAGAGAAAGAGAGAGAATACAGAAACTGAAACTGAAGAAAGAGTGAAAAAGATATAATAATACAGAAATATTACAAGCAAATAAATGAAATAGAGGGATTAGTTAGAGAAAATGATAATGAGAATTACATATACGGATGAGAAGAGAAAGAGAGAATACAGAAAACTGAACTGAAGAAAGAACCCCCCCCCTTGAACAAGATATAATAATACAGAAATATTACAAGCAAATAAATGAAATAGAGGGATTAGTTAGAGAAAATAATAATGAGAATTACATATACGGATGAGGAAGAGAGAAAGGGAGCGCGAGAGAGGGAAAGCGAGCGAGCCAGAGAGAGAGAGAGACAGACAGACAGGAGTGAGAGAGAGAAAGAGAGAGAAAGAAAGAGAGAGAGAGAGATAATACAGAGAATACAGAAATAAGGAGAAATAAGAGAAAAATAAGACCGATTACCGAAGGAATAGTAGACGCGCGAGAGGCCGAAGTCAGGCCAAAGCGAACGCATCCGAACGCGCCCGGGAAATAGACCAAAAAGTACCTCCTCTTCCTCACCTCTTCCCACCCTCCACACTCATTCATAACATACATTCATAGACTTATATGGGGAGACGAAGAGTTGCTCTTTCCAAAAATGATCGTTTCGTTCGCATTGGAGCCAGAGTAACAGCGCTAGGGCGAGTGAAATTGAGCGAATATTTCGGGATTATGCCCGCTGAGCGGTACAGTGTAAAATACCTTACCACCCGCTAAATAAGGGTTAAAAGTTACTGTGGGACACCAAATATGTTGAGGGGGTCTCTGCGGCTCTGCCCCCCCACGTCGGCCCGTCACGTATTATGATGTACGGTAAGTCATCATCATCTGTGCTAATTCATAGGATCCCCAATTAAGGACAAAGTCAATCAACAGACGAAATAAGCTCCCAAATTACAATAACATAGCGGCCCGCCGTTTATGGGCGACTTTTTAAACGTCATTTTAAATGTTACTTTCCTGCCCTGGTCTAGGCCTAATAGATTTTTCCAAAGAATCAAACTTAAATTAAAAGGAAGTAGCCTAGCCTACTGTTTATAGGAAGGCTATTCCAACATGCATTCCAGAACTTAGGCTAGCCTAGGCCTAGGCTATATGGACATTTGTGGGTGGTCTGCCAAAAAAGAATCACTAGGCCTATTAGGCTATAGGTAGACTAGTATGGGGTGCATTTTGCAAATCTTCTGAACTCTTAGGCCTAGGCTAGGCTAAATTAAAACTCACAAAATCTGAGTAAAACCAGCACTAGAATTTTGTCTTGTCTTGTCTTGGAGGTTAAGGGCAACCTCAGGCGAATACTCGCCCGCTTCGGCCCTACCGTAGTCGCGGAGATCCTATGTCACAATTAAATTAGTTTATAGTTAAGGTTAAAATTCACCACCGTGTCACTTTCACTCTAGGTCATTCGTAGAACCGTAACACTGTAAAGGCAACAACCCAATAGCAGGTCATCAGGTGGTGAGCCAGAGACCTACAAACCACGATACTAGGGCCAGAGCAATGTCTTGAAGCGAGGTGCCCTTATCAATCCAGTAGGAGCTGTCGGAAGGAATCCATCTTTGAAGACAGAAAGGGACGCCCATCCACATGCTCAGTGACGGGACGAGGCGAGGCTTAGGAGGCATATGTAGGACGACCAGATGTAGGATGTGGAGGGGAAGAGGTACCGTACGACGATACATGGGATGCGGAGACTGCGGAGGGAAGAGCTCGTCAAAGTCATACGGTTCCACAGGACCTCAACAATAACCGGGGGACGGCCGGTGCGGGCAATGGTCGATCGCCGTAGTTAATATAAGTTCGCGTCTATTTTGACGGCGATTTTTGTTTTAGTTAGGCTAGGCCTAGGCTATTTGCCCCCTGCTGGCAATATATATGATGATGACAATATGTCATGGGGGGTGATTGACCCCTCAACATATTATTGTATCCAACGATCTCTAACCTCTGTATCTCAAAAAGGGCTAGAGCAAATTGGCTGTAAATTTCCACATCTAGGCTATTCCTGACAGATTTGCTCCCTCCAATTAATATTTATTAGCATAAATTCAGCCTAGTTTAGCCTATAAAACAAAAACTAACATTTGTTTAGCCTAGGCCTACATATAAAAAGAAAAAAACCCACTCGTACTGCAATTATATGCATAAATATGAGTATCTAAGTTACAAAGCAAATGTTTTTGTATAAAATAAACCATAAAATTGTCATCTTTCAACTGTTGAGGTCATAAATATAAAAAAATCTGATACATTAGGAAAAAATGCGTTAAAAGTTGTGTTAGCGGGTCTATCGTCCCCTTTATTTACGTAGTCGCACGCTCGCAGTTATATTCGCGTCTAATTTGACTGTGGTTATTTGCCCCTGCTGGTGATATATTACGATGATGACAATAAGTCATAGGGGGATAAAGCCCCCTCAACCCATTATTGTATCCCACGGCCAGGCGTTGGGTAAATTGTTTTGTTACCGGCCGGCGGATTGAGGGTGGCTTTACCAAAGTTTAGCCCAGCAGTTAAATTAGAAGCGAATGTAGGCCTAACTGCGTGCGTGCGACTAGGCTATAAGTATATAGCCTAAATAAAGCTTTTGGTATGCCCACAACTACAACTCATACCAAAACTGCAATTAGCCTATTTTTGTTTGTTTTTTCAGTCTAGGCTAAATTGTGGAGGCTAGGCTAAATTATTTAGCTGCAATTAGCCTAGCCTATTTTTGTTTGTTCTTTCAATCTAGGCTAAATTGGGGAGGATGTAGAGTTCGGGCGTACGGTCGTCATTGTTTACATAGGGCGATCGCCGCGGTCGCAATTACGTTCCCATCTATTTCGACGCTAAATTTTCTGCTATTTGCCCTCTGTCATTTGTAAATTTCATTAATCGATTTTAGGAGTATGGTTGGTTGTTGGAAGGAACATAATAATTACTACATGAATACTAGGTTAGGTTAGGTTAGGTTAGGTTAGGTTAGGTTAGGTTAGGTTAAGTTAGGTTAGGTTAAAATAGACGGGAACATGATGGGCAAGGTCCGACGCCATTACGCGTAATGTAAACAAAGATGGCGGTACGCCCGCTCACTACATCCTAGTTCCTAGCCATAAATTGTGGTAGGCTAGGCTAAATTCTTTAACATGTGTACTATTGTGTAGGCCTGTGCTTTCCAATAGAAGTAAAAATATGTAGCCTAGCCTAATGCAATTTTACTAAAACCCAAGCCTACCTGAATATATGCAGAGCTCAACAGCAAAAACAAATAAAATAGCCTATGTTGAGCAGTGAAATAAAATTAAGCTAGGCCTAGGCCTGTTTTCTCATAGGTATAATAACCTAATGAAGTATACTATACTATAGCCTAACCTAATTTAAGTTATTTCACAAAATACCGGTACTAATAGGCCTATCCAGCCCTCCTCATGCATTATTTTCCATTGTAAAATAAGTTTGTGCTTAACTGCAGTAATGAAAGGTAGCCTATAAATAGGCTAGCCTAGGTTGTCTGTGCAATTGTATCGATTTGACTATTTTTACCTAATTAGGCCTAAAGCAGCCTGAGCCTATTCCCAACCCCCAAACAGTATCCCATGTTAATTAAGCCCTAGGCTAGGCCTAGGCCTAATCCCACTCTCAATCAAAATTCGAACTGATAAATTATAATAATAATAATAGGCCTAATAATAGTTCTTAAAGCTAGCGCATGCTAAGCTAGCTAAGCTAGCTAAGGATAGCTCAATAAGGACGATTAGGCGTATTTCCATTGGGGTCCTGTACTACTACCCCATCCCTTTGCTCATGAGGGATGGTAACGACTCAGTGCTTGTGAAAAATCTTTAATGCGCCGAGCGTGGGCGCGAACCCAGGCCTTCTGGGTGGAAGTCCGAGACGCTAGTCACTCTCCAACCGAGCCTACCTACCGGTAGCGCTGCCTAGGCTAGGCCTATATTTTTCGTGAATAGATATAGAAAATGGTTTAAAGGAAAGACCATCCCATATTATGTTCAAATAATATGTAATAGCACTGTGTATGGTTGTATTAAATTTAAATAGTGATAGATGTGTATATTAATGGGATAAATACTCCGAAGTTCGCGTACGTTCAGGAAATTATAGTGCAACACTGTTGCCAGATACTAATCAATGCCATTATCATTATATCATAATGCATTTTACTCATTTGCATAATTTCAAATACCTAGGACATTAATATAATATTTTCCTATCTTTTTTGTAGTGATATTTGTATGATTTAGTTGTATATTTGTGTCTGTCTAGGGTTATAATGCATTGTGAAAGTTACCTCTGAATCTCTGACTTGGTAACAGTTCGGTATGCGCCGGCTTAAGTAACCCTGCTTTCTTTGAGTACTACACGGCAAGAGAAGCTTTTGGTTGTCATTACTGTTCAAGGTAAACAGCAACTGCTAAATTCGACATCATGTTCAAATAATATGTAATAGCACTGTCTATGGTTGTATTAGACAAAAATCGTGATAGGTTTATATTTTATGTGGATAAATAGTATTAAGCTGAATAAACTAAATATTGAAAGTTCACTAGAGTGGTTGTTGATACATTTGCTAGATATGAGGGAGGAGGGAGGTAGGAAGGAAGGGCAGGGTAAGTCACACAGGCAATTGCCAAAATTTTAAAGGTACATATCATTGTTATTAAACAAAGCATTTGGCAAAGGGAGGAATTGTTAAAAAACCTTAGCCAATACTCTGTCATTCACCAAAAATAAATTTGAATTATCATTATTATTTGATAGGGTAGGTATGTATAGGTAGGTTGGCTAAATAATTGCTGGAATTTGTAGGGACTCGAACTGTTTGGAGAGAGTTAAATACAAAACAAAAAATAGATCTGAATAATAAAGAGATGTTATTAAGCAAAACTGGGGGATGCGTGGAAGCCTATAGACTGTAGACGGTAAACTTTGTGTGGGTAGCGAAGCGGTTTTAAAGTAATTTAAGAATAGACAGTTTTCAATGCTGCGGCCAAACTATTCCACCCATTTATATTATTTTGTTATCAAAACGTTCGGAATCGCGAGCCTCACCCAACTACGCAAACATGGCTTTGATCATCGGCGTAGTTTTCAAGATGTGGAATTTTAAGTGGAATTCGAGTTTTTTTCAAGATTACCGGAAAAAAACCCATGTGCAAAAGCAAAACCTTCTCTATAACATTTGCGGAGCATTAGTAGGGGAGTCCGTATGCCAAAGCCCAGTCGTTTCCTATGAGTGGGAGAGATGGTATTTAGGCGTCAAGTTTTTCGGGAAATCGGCTGCCACGGACCTGTTTGACCGCCATGCCGGATGTTTAGCATATCAAAAGTTGCCCAATACAAAAACCCACCTCTTGTGAAAGTTTGATCCCGATCCAAAAAGCGGTTCTGGAGTTATTGCGTCGAAACCGGCGTGCAAGAAGAATTTGGATGAAAAACCGGGTTTAATGATTACAATAGGGGTTCCCCGTAGGGGACGAACCCCTAATAATTAAAGTTGCAAGCAACGTTGTCCGGGGTTCGAGCGGTTTTGCAAACAGGGTATTGTGTTGGATACAAAAGCTGTGTCACAGATATCAAAAGATCATTTAACTTATCGGGCATGGAGAAACTACAGAAGGAACAGGTTGTGCAAACAAACAAGAGCGAGAGAGGGAGATATTGGCTGTATAAGGGCCTCTATGTATTGGCCTCTATTACAGAGTTGTATATATGTGGAATAGGCTACCGAGTGCTATAATGGGATCAACAACAATAGAACTTCAACTTGAAATTAGATAAAACAAGATGGGTTGGGTGTGAAAGGGATCTGCCATGTGTAGGTCAATCGGCTCTCTGCAGACTCCTGTTTTCTTATTTTTTTTATGTTTTCATTTGTGAGGGAGAGAGAGTATGGCGAGAGAGAATAGGATGTCGTAAAATAAGGAAGATAGCAATAAATATGAGAGAGAGAGAGCGCGGGATGGGTTGGATGTGAAAGGGATCTGACATGTGTGGGCCAATCGGCTCTCTGCAGATTCCGGTTTTCTTATATTCTCATTTGTGAGAGAGAGAGAGACACTAGGATGTCATAAATGTAAGGAAGACAGAGATAGATGAGAGTTTTTATGAGATGGGTTGGGTGTGAAAAGGATCTGTCTTGTGTGGGCCAATTGGCTCTCTACAGACTCCCATTTTCTTATGTTCCTATTTCTTACAATTGTGTTTTGGTTGCAGGTATATGATAACATGGTTGTATAGTAAGTAGTGTAAATAACAGGTAACGTTTGAGATGGGTTGAGTGTGAAAGGGATCTGCCTTATGTGGGCCACTTGGCTCTCTGCAGACTCCCATTTTCATCTTGGTTGCATGTTTAAGGGATCTGCCTCATTTGTACCGGTGTGCAAACAAACAGGAGCGAGAGAGAAAGAGATTGGCTGTGTAAGGGATCTGCCTCTATTCGCTTGGCAAAAGAGTTGTAGATATGTGGAATAGGCTACAGAGTGCTATAGTGGGATCAATAACAATAGAGCTTCAACATAAAATTTGATTAGGACGAGATGGATTGGGCGTGAAAGGGATCTGCCGTGTGTGGGCCAATCGGCTCTCTGCAGACTCCCATTTTCATCTTGGTAGCATGTGTAAGGGATCTGCCTCATTTGCACCAGTGTGCAAATAAGAGAGACAGAGAGATTGGCTGTGTAAGGGATCTGCCTCTCTCGTAACATAGTCGTAGATATGTGAAATAGGCTACCTAGTTCTATAGTGGGATCAAGAACAATAGAGAATTTCAAGATAAAATCAGATAGTCATATGGACGAAATGGGTTGGATGTTTAAGGGATCTGCCTCATTTGTACCGGTGTGCAAACAAACAAGAGCGAGAGAGAAAGATTTTGGCTGTGTAAGGGATCTGCTCTATTCGCTTGGCAAAAAGAGTTGTAGATATGTGGAATAGGCTACAGAGTGCTATAGTGGGATCAATAACAATAGAGCTTCAATATAAAATTTGATTAGGACGAGATGGATTGGGCGTGAAAGGGATCTGCCGTGTGTGGGCCAATCGGCTCTCTGCAGACTCCCATTTTCATCTTGGTAGCATGTGTAAGGGATCTGCCTCATTTGCACCAGTGTGCAAATAAGAGCGAGAGAGAGATTGGCTGTGTAAGGGATCTGCCTCTCTCGTAACAGAGTCGTAGATATGTGAAATAGGCTACCTAGTGCTATAGTGGGATCAAGAACAATAGAGAATTTCAAGATAAAATCAGATAGTCATATGGACGAAATGGGTTGGATGTGAAAGGGATCTGCCTTCTGTGGGCCACTTGTCTCTCTGCAGATTCCCATGTTCATCTTAGTTGCATGTGTAAGGGATCTGCCTTATTTGTACCGGTGTGCAAACAAACGAGCGAGAGAGAGAGAGACTGGGTGTGTAAGGGATCTGCCTCCATTCGTTTAGTAACAGAGTTGTAGATATGTGGAATAGGCTACCGACTGCTACAGTGGGATCAAGAACAATAGAGTTCAACATAAAATTAGATAGGATGAGATGGGTTGGGTGTGAAAGGCTGCCACGGGCATGTCTGGCCACCATTTTGGATATCATATCAAAAGTTGCCCAATACAAAAATGCACCTTGTGTCGAAGTTTGGTCCCGATCCGACAAGTGGTTCCGGAATTATCGCGTAAAAACCGGACTATATATAATATTATGGAAGTATGCAATACTCTTGATGCCCTGATACCGTTGCTTGCTGTTTGAGGGAGGAGGAAAGGTAAGTCACACCACACCAAAAATGGTCAAAACTTTGAAGGTCTAGAACTTTGTTATTAAACTAAGCATTTGGCAAAGGGAGGAATTGTTAAAAACCTTAGCTAATACTCTGCTATTCACCAAAACTAAATTTGACTTATCATTGTTATTTGGTAGGGTAGGTATCTATAGGTAGGTTGGTTAAATAATTGCTGGAATTCGTAGGGACTCTTAACTATTTTGAGAGTTAAATTTTAAAAATGTATAGATCTGAATGATTAACTAAAATATTATTAAGCAAAACTAGGGGATGCGGGGAAGCCTACAGACTGAAGACTGAAAATGTTGTGAGGGTAGCTAATACAGTTCTAAAGTCATTTAAGAATAGACAGTTTTCAATGCTGTGGCCAAACTATTCCACCTATTTATATTCTTTTGGTATCAAAACGTTCGGAATTGCGAGCCTCACCCAACTACACAAAAATGGCTTTGTTCATCAGCGTAGTTTTAAAGATGTGGAATTTTAAGTGGAATTAAATTTGTATTCAAGATTGCCGGAAAAAAAAACATGTGAAAAAGCAAAACCTTTTCCATAACATTTGCGGAGCATTAGTATTGGAGTCCATATACCAAAGCCCAATCATTTCCTATGAGTGGGAGAGATGGTATTTATTTTATTTTTTTTTTTTTTTTAAGAGACAATGAACGGAGGAAGGAAAAACACAGATAAAACAAAAAGGTCCATGTGCCTAAAGGCATCCTCCATTCATAAAATGTTTGTAACAACTGGATTTAAACTTTTGTAGATTGTAAGTTTGTGAAAAGCAACTCGAGGTAAGTGAATTCCAAAGAGTAGTAGTTCTAGGGATAAATTAATTTTGATAAGCAGAAGTTCTGCATTGTGGAGGAGAAAGTGTAAATTCATGAGCGCTCTCAGCTGCCCTAGTTCTACGGGGAAAGATGTGGAGAGGCGGCACAATTGAAGCAAGTTCCTCGGAACAATTGCTGTGAAAATATCTGTAGAATAATGCAAGGGATGCAACGTTTCTTCGTATGGATATATGTAGGAAGGTCCTGTGTGATTGCAGGGTTATTGATTAATCTAATAGCTTTATTTTGAATTTTGTCCAACTGCCTCAATGCAACCACTCCAATTCCACTCCACAGAGGTGAACAGTAATCCATCTGAAAACGCACATTACTTTTATATATTACGGCCAACTGCTCGTCAGTGAAGAATTCTCGAACTCTGTACAGGAGTCCCAGTTTTTTAGAGGCATTCTTAGCAATGCTTCTAACATAATGTGTCCAGCTCAAGTTAGTAGTTAATGTTACACCGAGAATGTCAATACTAGGGGAAGTGGGAATATTTACATCTGTCGGGAATAGGGTAATAATCCCGACAGGTTTTGGTCCAATAGGACATTTGAATTTGGCGGTATCGTATCGCTTGTACGATTTCAGCTGGTTCTTTGTGTATTGTAGTTTATTCTTAAGTTAGGTTAAATATTAACTGTAATGTATAAATATCTACATCAGCTCTAGATGTATTATGAAACCAAGTTATGGGTTATAATTATTATGAGCCGGCAGCCATATGTAATTTCGCGAAGCGATCGGACGCCGGCCCTTTAGTCTCTCAATCAACACCATACAGCCAACATCTCCTCCCCCGGCTCTGACTCAACCCACAGTTCACCATGTGCTACAAATATTAATCTACAACAATATTAACAACAGTCCTACATCACCAGTCCTCTTAAGCTAAGTTCATTGTATCGATATTGTATTATGTGAACATTCCTACATGTCATGCAATTGAATTAGCCGCGTGTGGGGGACTGGATTACACCCATCGAATACCTCGTTGGTAATTATATTATAACTATTTGTTGGGTTATTTCATGTACCAGTGATATACAATTTAACCTCTTTATCTAAATTCCCGACAAATAATGGTCCTTCGTGCCCTAAAGCTTCCGTACCGTAGTACCGTTTTGTTTGCTTCCTTGACGCTTGTGGGCTTACAAATGGCTGCAGCCTCCCGCGTTGTTGGTCGACTGCCATTTCCCTAGTTTAGACCTCCCAGCTTCTTCCCTCGTGTTTTTTACCATTTAGGCACCGTCCCTATCTTTTTTGGGACTAGTTTCCAGGTTTTTTTGGGCGTGTGATCCTTGGCGTTTTTTAGTGGGTTAGCTGGGCTGGAGTTTGGGGTAGGGGTAATTTCGTCGGGCACCGTTTCGCGCTCTTAGGCTAGGCTAGGCTAGGCTAGGCAGTCTAGGCCTGCAGGTGTCTGTGGTGGCTGTTCATTTCGCTTTGGTGGTGTGCCTGTGGTGTTCATTGTGTTTTGTCATTGTGGGACTCATTATTAATTTTGCTGGTGGGGAGGGTTCTCATGTGACCTTTTATATTTAAATTTCATAATAGCCTAGGCCTAGTTGCTTAACCCTTAATTAGCGGCGAGCAACATAAGTCGAGTTAAATAAAGCTGGACTATGTGGCGGCGTTCGACATAACTCGAGTGGCAATTTCAGCACGTAATGTGGCTGAGAGAGAGAGACAAGTGGTGGCAGGAGACTAGCGAGCGTATGACTGCTCCAGACCACCGCGGCGAACCTACTGACACAAATCTCAGCTCCCTCCTCCCTCTCTCACTCGCTACATACTCAATTATGTACTGAAAGTACCGAATTACCTGCTTTTTGCACTCGCGTTGCACGGTTATTGCAAGAAAACTTCCATCATACAAGGATCGTTATGGTGTCATTCGAAAGCTCTGTTTATGCCCTTTCAGGGATAGGTACTTGTTTTACGTTCTGGGTCTTATTTAGGCATGAAAATGATCACGTAAACAGCCCTATTTTGGCTAAAAACACCCCGCTGTGCGGTACACATAAATAAACCGCATAGGCCGCTCGTAAGGTGTTAAAGTGGCGGTCATGAGTGTCGGTCTTTGTTAATTCCTAAGCGATTGACAGTTAATAGTCAGACCTCATGATTGTAGCTTAACCAACTAGGCTTACCTATAAAGGGCTTACAATAATTAGTGCTTCACCTTACCCTTTCTTTTAATGGATTTAGTATTTAATTCTTTTTTCTAGTTAGATAATTTCCTTTCGATAGTTTATATTAAGGGGGATGTAAGTATTATGTAATTCTTTTTGAGTAAATTTCTTAAGTAATGGGGGTTTGCCGCTGTTGATTCCTAAGCGATTAACGGTTTGTAGTCTGACCTCATTGTAGTTTAAGTTGCTTAAAATTAAACCTTAACGATGACAGATTTAAAGAAACTTAAGATTCTTAAGGGAGGGATGAAGGGAAGTTTAAATAGATGTTTAAGAGATCTTGATGAATTTTTAATAAGTGCCACGGCTGATCAAATAAAGGGTAAATTCGCTACTGTTACTAAATCGCTAGCTACTTATGATAGTTATGCTCAGCAGGTATATGGTTTATTGACAGTTACTGACGATGTGGAAGAAGAAATGTCGGCAGATCTTGAGTACTTTGAGAATGTTAATACAGCCTTAGCCAGACTATCTTCCACCCAAGAATCAACCTCTGTTAAGGATACCGGTACCCCAAAGGCGACTGGTTTTAACCTGCCGAAGCTTACTTTGCCTACCTTTTCCGGGGATTCGGCTACCTGGACTGGATTTTGGGATATTTTTGAGTGTTCCGTCCATCATAATAAAACACTCACATCCATCCAAAGGTTCACATATCTCCGTGGTCAATTGAAAGGGGAGGCATTGAAGTTAGTCGATGGGTACAAGCTAGAAGCTACCAGCTACGAGTCTGCAGTGGAGTTGCTGAAGAGAACTTACGGGAGAGTGGAAGTCATCAAGACCGCGTTAATTACTAAGTTCTTCACGCTAGATCCTCCATCCTATGATGTGACGGCCCTAAAGGAGTACTATGCCTCCTTTGAGAGCCTCCTCCGATCTATGGAGACAATGGCCGTCACCAA
Source organism: Paralithodes platypus (assembly GCA_032716605.1). Lineage (NCBI taxonomy): Eukaryota > Metazoa > Arthropoda > Malacostraca > Decapoda > Lithodidae > Paralithodes > Paralithodes platypus. The sequence continues at coordinate 14,169,901 of CM064480.1, read as the reverse complement.
GGAGGAGATATTTAGTGTGAATATCTTGAATAAAATACCCTCTGCCCTAAGGGAAATCTTAAGACGACAACTAAGCGACTCTCCACTAAACTTGGAAGCGTTGGTGCAGGTGTACCAGACTGAAGTCTTCAATATGGAGAGTACTGGACACTACCGACAAGTGGAGATGTCGCCATCTACTGCAGCTTTCCCGGTACAGACTTCTCCTAAACAGAAAAGGCCAATATCATTAGGTTGTAAGTTGTGCAGTGTCCACGGTCATCTGTGGTATCAGTGTCCCAAGTATCCTAAGGCTACACAGAAGATTAGCAAGGCTAAATCGCTTAAGGTATGTACCAGCTGTCTGGCAAGAGACCACTTCAACAGTACCTGCACCAATTCCTACATCAAACCTTGTAAGTATTGCAAGGGGAAACATTGGTTTTCCCTTTGCACCCAGTCTGATCGGCACGACGGCAAAGAAAAGGGGAGAACCCCCAAAGAGTCACATGAGAAAGATAAGAGCGAGGGTGATAAAGTATCTGCCATGTCCATTGCTTCTCGAGAATGTCAATTGCTTCCTACTATGATGCTGCCAGTAGTGGGGAGTAATAATAATACTATAATGACGCGCACCTTACTTGACCAGTGCTCACAGAGGTCATTCGTTCTGCGGTCATCATTACCCCAGCTCAAGTGTACCAGCAAGGGTCAAGAGAATTTGCATCTCCATGGTTTCACTGGTGAAATAGATTCCAGTGACTATGATATAGTGGAGATTTCCTATGTTTATAGAAAAAAGGTATGTCCCATCAAGGCTGTTGTGGTCGACACACTACCCAGTTTCTATATAGCATCAGAGATTCAACCACATTTGAAATATCTCAGAAGCAAGGGATATAAACTGGCTGATGATCAACTCTCTGCTAACAATGGTATTATGCTACTGGTCGGAGCTGATTATTACTACGACCTGGTTCACCCTGGATATCGGCGGGTAGATAAGCTAATAATGCTCCCCACGATCCAAGGGTATGCCATTTCTGGATCCTATGCCACTTCCTCTCAAGACACACAGGTGGAGGTGGTTACGGTCCTCAAGGTAGCAGTAAGCCCCATAGATAAATATATTCGGCCAAATGTGCCTGATAATACATGTACTGATATAGATAAGCTATGGGACTTGGACAATATTGGAATTGACCCACATGAACTTGATCGTGAGTCCAAGCTAGCGTTAAGCTCGTATGAAGAGACTGTAACGTATGACTCTGGCAGAGGTCAGTATGTGGTAAGGCTCCCTTGGAATGATAACAAGAGTAAATTCCTACTAATTTCCATCTAGCACTTGGTAGGTTACGTGGCCTTCAGAAGCAGTTTGTCAAGGATCCAAGTTATTGCGAGACTTATGCGGCAGTTTTAGCCGAGCAGGTACAACGTGGATTTGTGGAGAGAGTAGATCTCAATGAGTATGGGGATAACATCCATTACCTTGCTCACCATGGTATTAAAAAGGACAGTTCCACCACTCCTGTTCGTATTGTGTATGACTGCTCTGCTAAATCCAGTGATCGCTCCTATAGCCTGAATGATTGTCTGTACACGGGTCTGTCCCTGGTCTCTGATCTAGCGCAAATTATGTTGCGCTTCAGATGTCATAAGTTTGCATGGGTCGCCGATATTGAGAAGGCCTTCCTGATGCTTCAACTCCATCATGAAGACAGGGACTCAACAAGATTTTTATGGCCACGGGACCCAATGGATCTAGATTCGGAGTATCTGGTCTACAGGTTCAGAGTCGTCTTATTTGGGGCGACCTGTTCCCAGTTCCTTCTCAACGCTACTATCTTGCATCATCTTGAGGAGGCTGGACTAGATCCTGACTTCAAGAATGAGATCAAGAATGGGATCTATGTGGACAATCTTCAAGGCACCGGAGACAATGAAGATTTATTGCTCAAAAGATGCTGGGAGATCCGCGATATATTTGCCAAGGCTCATCTATACTTGAGAGAATGGGCCACTAATAGTGATCTTTTGAAAGGTCAATTTGCTTCTGACGGTGTAGCTACCGAGAATAGTGAGGTGAAGTTTTTAGGCCACAAATGGGACACTACCACAGATTGTATATCCTTCTGTCACACCCCATGCGGCAGTGAGCTTATGACCAAGCGAAACTGCTTAAGCTTGTCAGCGAGGTTGTTTGATTCCCTAGGTTTTTTGCTGCCTGTAACAATCCGTGCTCGTATGTTTTTACAGCAACTGTGGCGGCTAAAACTAGATTGGGATACGCCCCTCCCGATTGAGTTACAAGATTGGCGGTTGATTCGGTCGGACCTTTCCACATGTTGCAAGGTCCAACTTAATCGTCAGGTTATTGGTGGTCAACAGGTGGATCTACATGCCTTTTCTGATGCTAGTAATAGTGCGTACCGTACTGCCATATACATATGCAATGGTAGTGTAGCGACGCTGGCTATAGCGAAGGCCAAAGTAGCCCCTATAAAGAAGATTACAGTTCCTAAATTAGAACTTACTGCATTGCTTCTGTCTGCTCGTCTGATAAAGTTTACACTGGATGCTTATGCAGACATACTACAGATTAATAACGTCTATGTCTGGAGCGACAGTCAAATAGCGCTTTCATGGGTACACAGCCAGAAAGTGTTACCTGTTTATGTTTCTAATCGCACTGATGAGATTCATGACTTAGTTCCTACAGCTACATTTCGCTATGTGAGCACCAGGGATAACCCCAGTGACATAATTTCACGGGGGATCTCGGCACAGCAGTTTATGTCTTCCTCTATTTGGTGGCATGGACCTCCATGGCTTACATCTCCAACTGAATGGCCTCAGGATTTCAGGGGATACATATCTGATCCTTCAAGTCGGCCCCAAGATGATGTGTTAAGTAGTTCGAATGTGAGTACTACACATCAGGATAACAAGTTGGTAGAGTGGGAACGGTACGGCAGCTATGATCAAGTAATACGGGTATTTGCATGGATATACCGTTTCATTAACAACATGTCGGGCTCACGGGTCTTTCCTTAGTGAAGATTCGAAGCATATCAGACTCCATGAAATGAGATCAGCAGAAGCAAAACTAATATGTTTAGTACAAAAGGAATCTTATCCTACTGAACATCAAATCCTGAGTAAGGAGTCAAAGGCCAAACCCTCAAACTTAATGAGGCAGCTAGGATTATATATGGAAGGAGGCATAATTAAGTGTAGAGGCAGGATACAAAAGGCGGACATTATTGATTCTGCAAATTATCCTGTCCTCCTTAGCTCCTCTCATTTGATTACCAAAATGTTGATTCGCCAATGCCATCGGACCTGCCTACATTTTGGCGTAAATTATGTTATGGCGTATATGCGACAACGTTGGTGGATCCCTAAGATGCGACAAGCAATTAAAGGGATCCACAATAGCTGTACTATCTGTAAAAGATTACAGGGTAAGCCTTACTCCCCAGTTGATCTACCTCCCTTGCCTGAGTTCAGGGTAAAAAGGACTGAACCATTTCAGGTAACCGGGGTAGACTACACCGGAGCGATTCATGTTAGAGAATCGCCCGGTAATATCATAAAGGTATATGCCGTCCTATTCACATGTGCGGTAACCAGAGCGATTCATATTGAATTGATTGACGACCTATCCAGTGAGGGGTTTTTGCATACTCTAAGACGCTTTGCAGGCCGCAATGGTTTCCCTCAAATTATTATGAGCGATAATGCGACTTGTTTTGTCGGGGCCTCTAAATATCTCCAGAGTTTAATGGATGACCCGCAGGTTGTGGCTACCCTCACTGGAAAGGGTTGTCAGTGGAGATTTATACCAGCACGTGCACCATGGTTCGGGGCGATTTGGGAGAGAACTATCGGTATCGTCAAATCTGCCATGAAGAAGGTATTAGGAAGGGCACTGGTGACCAGACGGGAGTTGCAAACCATCTTAATAGAAATTGAGATGTCAGTCAACGACAGGCCCTTGACCTATACCTCGGCAGATGTTGATGACCTCTTACCCATTTCGCCTTCTATGCTAACACGTGGACGAACCCTTAATACCTTTTCTAGATCGTCCGTCAATGACGAAGATCTGCATGACCCTACGTTCGGCAATGCTGACGCCACACGTCGTCGCTTCCAGTATGTAAACAAGGTGTTCGACGATCTATGGAAACGGTGGACCCAAGAATATTTGCTGTCTCTTCGCGAGCGTCACTCTCATAAGATCAAAGGGACGAATCAACGATGGCCTCGTATCGGGGATATCGTCCTGATTCATGATGAGCGTCCTAGGTTATTTTGGAAGCTTGGGAGGATTATCGATTTGTTCCAGGACATTGATGGTCTTATAAGGGTTGCTAGAATACGAACTTCGACTGGGGTTACTACTCGCCCAGTCGTAAGGTTATATCCCTTGGAGCAGGATGTAGAACTGCCGGATGATCCTGGCGTCTCTACTGATACCCCTCCGCGGGAGAGTGCTGGTGACAGTGCTCCTCAAGGTGGGGCAGCTGATGATGAGAAGGATGATCCTCCTCAGGCTTCAGGTGGCGCTCGTCCCAAAAGGAGGACGGCTATGAGTTCCGTGGATCTTTGGAGATCAAAGATCAAACAAGGTGATCTTTGACTTCGATGTCCTTCTTTTGTTCTCTGTATATAGCTCCTGTATATCATTTTTGGTGGCGGGCAATATGTCGGGAATAGGGTAATAATCCCGACAGGTTTTGGTCCAATAGGACATTTGAATTTGGCGGTATCGTATCGCTTGTACGATTTCAGCTGGTTCTTTGTGTATTGTAGTTTATTCTTAAGTTAGGTTAAATATTAACTGTAATGTATAAATATCTACATCAGCTCTAGATGTATTATGAAACCAAGTTATGGGTTATAATTATTATGAGCCGGCAGCCATATGTAATTTCGCGAAGCGATCGGACGCCGGCCCTTTAGTCTCTCAATCAACACCATACAGCCAACATCTCCTCCCCCGGCTCTGACTCAACCCACAGTTCACCATGTGCTACAAATATTAATCTACAACAATATTAACAACAGTCCTACATCACCAGTCCTCTTAAGCTAAGTTCATTGTATCGATATTGTATTATGTGAACATTCCTACATGTCATGCAATTGAATTAGCCGCGTGTGGGGGACTGGATTACACCCATCGAATACCTCGTTGGTAATTATATTATAACTATTTGTTGGGTTATTTCATGTACCAGTGATATACAATTTAACCTCTTTATCTAAATTCCCGACAACATTAAAAAATATATGGGAGTCAGTGAGATTCTGTCAGTTAGAAAATTGAATGTACTTGGTTTTCTGTGCATTAAAGGAAACTAGATTCTTTTGTCCCCATTCATTAATTCTAGAAAGGTCCTGGTTCAGAGAAATTGCAGTGTTTATTTTTTAATTTATAAGATCGGGTTGGGTGAAAGAATTGGTAAATGTGAAGGAACTGTGGAGTGTTGAGTCATCTGCGTAGGAATGTATTGGATTATGAGTGGTAGATATGAGATCATTGATATGACTGAGGAACAGAGTTGGGGCCAAAACTGATCCCTGGGGAACACCAGCATTTATTGAGTGAAATTGAGAATAAAGGCCATCTACCATTACACATATTTTTCTGTTATGAAGATAAGAAGAAATTAGTGGAACTAATGATGCAAGGCCGTAGTGTGATATCTTCGACAATAAGGATTGATGCCAGACTCTATCAAATGCCTTTGATATATCCAGTGCTATTGTATGTGTTTCACCATGTTGGTCTGTAGCTTGGTTGATTTGATGCGTAAGAAGGCAAAGAATGTCTGCAGTTGATCGACATCGTCTAAAACCATATTGCCTATCACTGATTAATTTATTATTCTCAAGATGCTTAATTATGTGATTATTTAATATAATTTCAAAGACTTTACCAAGAGTGGAAGTTATAGCTATTGGTCTGTAGTTTGATGGATTTGAAGAGGCACCTTTTTTAGGAACTGGATGGATGTTTGCTTCTTTCCAGGGTACTGGGAAGCATGAGGTATGAGTACACAGACGGAACAATTTTGCCAATACAGGAGCAAGCACCAAGGAGCAATTCTTAAGTACTATTGGAGGAATTTCATCTGGACCAGGAGCCTTATCTACTGAGAGATTCTGCAAAATAGTTTTGACATGTCTGGTGTGGATCTTAAGTGAAGGAATTTCAGGCGAATTAAAATTAAGTACAGGGACATCTTGATTTATTTCATCTAAGGTTGAGTTGGTGGAGAAAATATCCGCGAGAAGGTTAGCTTTACCTCGTGGGTCACTTACAAGATTGCCAGTCGGAGATTTTAATGGTGGAATGGATGAAGCAGTAGTGAAGTTGGATTTGAATGAGTTAAGAGTAGACCAAAATATTTTGTTATCATTTGGATTATTTAGAAGTTTATTTGCCTGCTTGTGGAGAAAGTTTGATTTAGTTAGGTTTAATACAGTTTTGGCATGAATTCTGATGTTTCTAAAGTAATTAAAGGCTTCATGTGTTTTTGATCTTGTGTATGCATTGTAGGCTATTGCTTTTTGTTCAGTTACTCTAGCACAATTATGGTCAAACCATTTAGGTGAATTAGATCATTACTGTACTTTTGATTAGGAATAAAGTTTTCCATTCCAATTTTTACAAACTCTTGTATGTGGCTCAAGGTGGAGTGTGCACCATTAGAAAAGAAAGAGGTCCAGGGAATATCAATAAAGAAACCTTGAAGACCCTCCCAGTCTGCCCTATCGTAATGCCATTTAGTCACCAAAACAGGTTCAGAGTGGGAAGGTGTGGTAGGCGATAGACAGTTGGCCTGTATCAAATTTTTCGGGAAATCGGCTGCCACGGACCTGTTTGGCCGCCATGTTGGATGTTTAGCATATCAAAAGTTGCCCAATACAAAAACGTACCTCTTATGAAAGTTTGATCCCGATCCAAAAAGCCGTTCTGGAGTTATTGCGTAAAAAACGGCGTGGAAAAATAATTTGGATGAATAAGTGGATTAAATGATTTCAATAGGGGTTCGCCGTAGGGATCGAACCCCTAATAATAATAAATTTATCAAACTCAGACTTTTACATACAAAGTATGGAACACAATTTCATCCATATCCTGTTTTATACATATTCATCAACACTCAGATTATAATATAAACTAATGCTAATTAACACATTACGAGCGGGTGGGTCGGTAACTTCTATTACCCGCCATGCGGGTGGTTTTACCCTAAATGGGGTTGTTTCCGTGCTCTTTTTCATGCATAAACAAGACCCAGAGCGTAATACAAGTATCTATCCCTGAAAGGGCGTAAATAGAGCTTTCCAATGACACCCGAACCATCCTTCTACGACCACTGGTTCTCTTGCAACGATCGTGCAACACGAGTGCAAAAACCCTAAAAGAAGGTAATTTCCTTACATAATTCCCTGTGTAGCGAGTGAGAGAGGGTGGAGGAGGGTGTAATAAATTTCAGTCGACCCACGGCGGTGGTGGCGAGCGGTCAGGAAGGAATCTATGCTCCTCGCAACGCTCAGCTCTCTCTCAGAGCACATTACGTGCTCAAAATTGCACTCGACATCTGTCGAGGCCCGCATATGGGCACGTTTTCTTTAACTCGACATATGTTGCGTGCCGATGGTTAAGCATGAGGAAAATAAAATAAATAGTAAATGAACAGAATACAATAATTAAACAAAATGAGACTCCCAAAACGAACTTAGATCTACATCAAATTCCCTATAAATTATATTCCCTATTGACCCTTTAAACAAATTTACCGATACAATGAGAATATTTATCTTTTTCTTGTATAAGAACAAACACAGATTTGATTGTATTTTTTTTTTTTTTTTTTTCTCCTACTAGTTTGCAGAATGTATGGATGTTTGGTCTAATTATGTAATGCCTTGGAATATATTTATTTCTATACCTAACAACTTCTTCGTTAGAGAATTCAAGCACCACAAGATATTCATCACCAAGGACAATGAGATTACAGATAGTGCATTTTCTATTTTCTCTTGGGTTGTTATTATATCGACCTGTGACAATTGGTAATTTATTATTGTTTATTCTAAATCTTATTATATTATGAGTCTCCATGTTAAGCGACAAATATATTTCATATTCGTATATGCCTTAGTATAGTTTATAAGTTGAGCATGAAGTTTCATTATTCAGTTCGCTGTACCATTTTTTAAACTGATCTCTGAAGCGTCTGTTGATTGCCTTCTCTAGCCAAACCAGGTTGATATCACGACTCTGAGTTTCCCAGACATTACTGAAACCACACGCGTTTAGAATATTTCTTATCTGCTTCAACCATGGCCATTCATAACTATCTTCACAGTTCATTGTATACATGCAATTGTACCATATATGGCTTAATTTGCTAGTTTTACCCTGGAGAATGCGACACCAAAATCCAATCATTGGTGTGTATATTAGGATATAAATAGGATACGAACCCGTTTCCCCATATATGACAGCATTACACGTGCTTAATTTAACGTTCATTATCATTTTCAAAAATTGTAAATGTAATTTCTCCAGATCTTTACATATATTATATCCCCAAACCTCACATCCGAATGTAACAATAGGAATAACCATAGAAGAGAACAGTTCCATTATATATCTATGGGAAGATCGAATCTCCTGCCTTTGCTTACTAAACTGTACGTACATGGCCCTTGATGCTTGTTTTATTAGTTCTAGTTGTGATTTATTTGGGGGTGCGCCACATTTCCTACACCATGTATACTGCGTATTTCCTACACGTCACATTTCCTACAAATTTAGCAGTTTTTAGAGTAATGACATATTTCCTACACAGTTTTTAGTGTAGTGACATATTTCCTACACATATACTGCATATCTCCTACACAGTTGTTAGTGTAGTGACATATTTCCTACACATATACTGCATATCTCCTACACAGTTGTTAGTGTAGTAACATATTTCCTACACCATGTATACTGCGTATTTCCTGCAAGTCACATCTACAAATTTAGCAGTTTTTAGAGTAATGACATATTTCCTACACATATACTGCATATCTCCTACACAGTTGTTAGTGTAGTGACATATTTCCTACACATATACTGCATATCTCCTACACAGTTGTTAGTGTAGCGACATATTTCCTACAAATATACAGCATATCTCCTACACACACAAATCTATACGGTCACATTTCCTACACTGCCGTGTATACGGGGAGGAGTAAGAAAAGGGTATTTAACGTGTCCCATATTCGTGTTATTATATTGGTTGTGACAAACCCATCTTAGACAAATTAGAAAGGTAATTCACCATCGATATACCTAATAGGCCTAGATGTAATATACCTTTTTCATATTATATTTATACCCTATTATTATTTAGAGTGTAGCGTAAATCACCATCAATGAGTAACCCCCCCTTCTTTACCGAACGTCATCCTTTTTATTATATTCTGGCAATGATGAAATGATTTAATTAAACTTAGGAAGAACGTCTATCCATTAAAAAGCGGCATACTATCTCAATTAATACTTTTAGCTCAATTAATACTTTTAATAAATAATGTAGCTGAAATCAAATACAAAAGACGTCGCTGGTACAGAAGGGGTTAAACAAACCTTTTGCATACTTATAGGGATAACCCCTTCTGTACCGGAGACTTCTTTTTATTTGACTTCAGCTACATTTAGACGATTTTATGAAGTTTAGGTATGAAGCTTTATGGTAGTTGAGAGGATTATGTATCAGAATTGTAGGAGATATGACAGTATAATTGTAGGAGTTATGCCGGATGCACCGTGTGGTGTAGGAGAAATGCTGGGTACTCAGTATCAGAATTGTAGGAGATATGACAGTATAATTGTATGAGTCATGCCGGATGCACCGTTTGGTGTAGGAGATATGCTGGGTACTCAGTTTTGGTGTAGGAAATGTGCTGGATACTTGTTTTTGTGTAGGAAATATGACCGACTATGATTGTGTAGGATATGTGGCAGTACTCCAACTTTTGTAGTTGTGTAGATGTGACTACGCCCCATTTATTTAGGTTAGCATTATAGGTAAAATTGATACCTAGATATTTGTACGAATCTACAATTTCAATACGCTCGTTAAATAATTTAAATTCACAGTTTGGAATATATTTACGATTTCCAAAATTTATAATATTAGTCTTGGTACAATTTATCTGTAATTGCCACTTTTCACAATATGTCTGCAAGACAGCCATAGCAGATTTCATATTAACTACACTGTTTGCCAGAATAATAGTGCCATCTGCGTACATAAATACAAATAATCTTAACATGTTATTAACGTATTCGTCGTCTTGATCCGAATAATTACTGTTATTGTTCAACATACTCGTTTCTAAATCATTAAACAAAAATGAAAACAACAATGGCGACAAATGTTCCCCCTATATAACACCATTAAGGCTAAAAAAAAAAAAAAATCTGATTTTCGTCATCCACCATAACACACGATTTTATATTTGTGTACATACTTTGTAGGCTATAACCTTTAGGATTTTACCACATATTCCATTCCCGATCATTTTACACCATAACGCATCTCTCCATACCATATCAAACGCTTTCCTATAGTCTACAAATAAACAATATAATCTGTTCTTCTTGAAACACATAATCTATTAGACCTTTCAGCAGAGAAATGTGATCCATTGTTGAGTAACCCTGTCGAAAACCCGCTTGCAATTCCCTAATTACATAATTGTTTTCAAAAAAATTGCAGTCTATAATTTATTACAGAAGTAAATAATTTTCCCAGGCAACTCAACAAGGTTATTCCGCTGTAGTTATTCGCATCTTTCCTATCTCCTTTATTTTTATAAATAGGAATAATTACTCCAATCAACCAATCGTGAGGCATTTGTTCACTATGCAGAACTTTATTAATAACCTTAACATAGAGGGGCAGCATGATATCTTTAGTACGCTATATATTCCTTAACTATTAAATCAATACCCGCTGATTTGTTGTTTTTTAATTTCATAATGCAATCACTTATCTCTTTAGCATTAAAATCCTTGTTAAGTTCACTGGTGTCCACCATTGGTGCGATTGGTTCTGGCAGTTCCCGGTCACTGTCAAAACTGGTTGATGATAACTGTTTGAAATGATTGTATAATTCACTCATTAATACTGGGATATTTTCTTTCTTATTGGGTCTTTTGTTTTAGCCTGTTTGATTTTCTTCACTAATGTTTTTCTGTTTGTTTTCTGAGCCTTCCTGATCACTGCTTTATGTGCTTTACTCTTGTTTACCTTACCTAATTAAGTCTCATCATTCCTTACTTTGTTATACCTATGCTTTGTTCTATGATAAACTTGTCATTTTACCCGACACTCTTTGTTGTACCATACATCAGTTTTATGATTACTTTTTCAACATAATTCACTCTTTTCGCCTTTCGAAAAACCCGAATTGCCGGATTGATTAGGATTAATTTTATCTTCTTATTTATTTCATCAACTGATAAGTTATCACCATGTTCGATAATCCATTTTATTTTATCCTTGTCAATTTTGCTAAGGTATTCATTTGCTTCCTCTTTGATCCACTTTCCCGGTACAATACTTTCGCTCTTATTAACATCCTCATCGGTGACAGGTCAGTTGAACCAGTGCCACTTTAACCAGTGCTAACTCAACCAGTGGCCACTTCAACCAGTGACAATTTCAACCAGTGACCATTTTAACCAGTAGGTTAGGTTAGGTTAGGTTAGTTAGGTTAGGTTAGGTTAGGTTACTGGTTAAAATGGTAACTGGTTGAAATGGTCACTGGTTGAAGTGGCCACTGGTTGAGTTAGCACTGGTTAAAGTGGCACTGGTTGAAGTGGCACTGGTTCAACTGACATGGTATCCTCATCGCAGGTTATATTTCTCCCTAGAGTTGTCACTCCAGGTACATTAATTATTAACTCCAATGCGCAGTGCTTGTCCGAGAATAATGGATCATAGTCACAAACTCTAAATGTATATGTTAAACTAACTGTATATGGTGAGCCTATTATGTAATCAATTGCGGAATTTTGAGTAGTTGTTGCTTTCCCAACCATATAATCTTCACTAGCTCGAAGCAACTTACTTCCATAATTACCACCATCTTGGCAATTATCCACAGAAAGCCTACGAAAAGTTATGCCAAACTCTCTCATTTGTGTGGACGCATCTAGGGTACTAGCTATCTGTTCATCAATACCAGAAATATCATAGTAATCACGAAAACCTAAACTTCAGAGTTCAAATCTCTGTGTGTCCACGAAAAGTATTGTTGGGATGGAGTTTGTGTTGTACTTAGTTGGCGTACATTACCACAAAGCTCTCCAATACACCATACAAAAGCACCCTTTCTGTTTCCAATATATTAACATTGTAGACAAAACAAATATTTGTATTATATTTTATATTTATTTATTTATTATAATTGTTTTCTTTGTTCCTACATTGTCGGAAAAAGATATAGATAAGCCTCCTTCACTTATAATGTACGAAGTGGCTACGGGACACCACCAGTGGTGTCTCGCAGCCCAGCCACACTGGGTAGGCTACGGGACACCACCACAAGTGTTTTCGTATTTATCGCCATATAATTCAGCCAATTAGACTGTTGAATCGAAATTCTTTGGATTATTATTTATATTATCATTAAAAACGTTGGACTTTATTAAATTATAATCCTACATGTTGTATATACAGACCTATTCCACACTCAACTCCCTACGCCACACCACAGGCGCCTGAGTAGATGCTCGTGCGTCTATACAGGTATCTATATGTATATATAGCGCCTGAGTAGATGCTCGTGCGTCTATACAGGTATCTATATGTATATATAATAAAACATTTATTATATATACATATAGATACCTGTATAGACGCACGAGCATCTACTCAGGCGCCTGTGGCCACACACACTCACACATACCTATTTATACATCTAACTAGGCTTATATATACCGGTAGCCGTTATATGTGTGTATATTCTTCGTCTTACATATCCATCTTATAAGAACATATGGGAGTCTGCAGACAGTCGATTGGCCAACACAAGGCAGATCCCTCTCACACCCAACCCATCTCGTTCATACGTTTATCTAATTTGATTTTGAAACTCTATCGGTCTTGATCCCACAATGGCGCTAGGTATCCTATTCCACATGTCTATTGTCTACATATCTGTTACCATTATGGTATAATCAAACAGAAGTAAAGTCATTCATACTTGCATAACGTGCTATAAGACACCTTGACGACGTTCACAAGCACAAGTGCGTCAATGTGTGGATAGTTACATGTGTTTGTGTAAATTAATATGTTTGTGAGTGTAATAAAAAGTAATGCAAATACAGTATATGTGCGTAAATAAATGTGTGTTTACAAATGTTATATGGATGTTCAAATGCATGTCTACATGAGTATGTATGTGCGTGTGTAATGGCATGTACGTTTGGGTCATAATTTGGAAGGAACAAAATTATATATTTGTGAAAGAAATTGCAAACTACACTGTAAAGTGATCAGCTCAGTAGCAGTAGGCTTTCAAGAATAAACTGAATAGCTCAATGAATTAATTGGGTGTGAGCTGGATCTGCCTTGCGTAGGCCAGTTGGGGGGGGGGGGGCGCAGTGCAACCTTGCATGCACGAGTAGGAATGTGCATGTACGAGCATAAAGCCTGTACGTGTGTGAGTGGAAATATGTGTTTGTATAATGGATGTACAAAATTAATAATGAATGTACAATATGTTTGTGTGAGTGTGAGTGTGTGTGTATGTGTTTGTGTGTGTGTGTGTGTGAGAGAGAATGAGAGAGTCATTCACATGACTTGTCTTTGTGAATGTGTGTTTGTGTTTGTGCTTAGGAATGCGAATATATATTTGTGCGTGTGGTTCTGAAAGAACATTAGTGTGGGTGCGATTGTGGGAGGGAATATCAATGTGTGTGCGTGTGTATTCTGATTGGAAATGTGAAGGCGAGTGTGTAATTGTGAATGTATGTTCGAATATATGTGCGTTGTCGAGTGGTAATCTAAAAGTGTGTGTGTGTGTGTGTGTAGATATATGAATATAAATCACCGAACTTGTTTGTCAAGGTGAATACACGCAATGCAAGTTAATGACATTGTTGGTAGGAATACGAATATGTGTTCCAGAATGATTTTGTGCGTGAAAATGTGAATGTGCATGAGTGTGTGTGTGTTTATATAGTGAATCAACATAGAAGATAATAGGAAACATTTCTCAATTGATGCATATATTGTCTGGTGATTATTGGCATCCAAATGTGATGTTTGGTTAATTTAGGATAGGGATTGTAATTGGTAAATCTATAGCATTATAAAACATTTATATTGCTACCATGTGAGTGCGGCCGAAGAAGGTTGCCAACAAAAACACCCGCTGACCAACCTCAAGCTAATCCAGGTAATCCAGAAAATTAACACCTACTTGTAAATTGTACCTCTCTCTCTCTCCAGTCGACCTCTGACCTCGGGACCCTACAGTGCTCTCCCCATGACTCCTGAATTGCCGTGAATAGTGAAAGTCGCAGGCGGCCTGTCTGCCGCTAGTCCAACACCATTTACCCTTAAAAACAGGGACAATGGAGACTAGTAATGTGGAAGCCAGTGCTCTGCTAGCAGAAGGGCACAATAACACCCAGGAGAAAGACTTTTATGAAACGGACACTGAGATGGAGTGCACCCAGGAACCATACACCCAAGTGACTAGTAGGAACGATGTACAACCTTTTAAAAGAATGTAAAATTATAAAACATATAATTTGATGTGTAGCTATGCTCTTCAACTAAACACATGTACATTCTAGTGGTGCCTTACAGGCCACCCTGGGTCAGCGAACCTACGCTCCCTAACCATACAGCTGTATTGTCCTCAATATTCTCGGCTAATGGCTTGATGTACAAGTACCTCCGGATATGCGGCACATCCCTCCCGGAGGACTACTTGCACCTTCCCTCCGAATATTATTTTATGGAAATAAAATAATATGAATCTGAATCTGTATGGCTGTATGTTTTGGGTGCTGGGGTCTGGTGACTGGGTCACGACGGTTAGGGTCCCTCTAGGATGTTTAAGGAGGGATTAACACGGTCGGGGCTCAGTTGGGGGTCTTGTGGGACAGCATGCGTGTTTAAAAAAAACCCCAATCTGATCAAGGTCTATAACGGGGACTCATATATTTTAGATATGTCTTTATTATAATACTGTATATACTAAACTTAGGTAGTGTTAAAATTAATCTTCAATATCAATGTATTACTCATCTAGCTATATATGTAATGACATAGTTTAAGCCAGAAATAGGGTGAAGATTGCGTATGCACCTTCGCCCTTTTGAGATAATGTAACTATGATACTTGTGTAACATTTGTACTTTTCTCAATAAAACAATCAAATCAAATCAAATCTCTCTCTCTCTCTCTCTCTCTCTCTCTCTCTCATATATATATATATATATATATATATATTAACAACCTTGATGTAGGAATAACTAGCAAAATCAGTAAATTTACAGATGACACTAAAATGGGAACACTCCAAATAGATTTAGACATATTACACAAATGGGTAGTAAACTGGCAGATAAAGGTCAATGTAGGTAAATGCAGTGTAGTAAAATTGAGTAAATCGATAGGAAATGCAGTATACAATTTCGATAACGTGGATATAACTAACTCAAATAATGAAAAAGACTTGAGAATCATCGTCAACTGTGATTTGAAACTAAGAAATCAATGCATCAGTGTTCGAAATAAGGCAAATAGAGTTCTTGGATGTATATCTAGAAGTGAGTAACAGAACAGCAGACATAATCTTGAAATTTTATCTAGCGTTAGTGAGACTACACAATGAATTATGCTGTTCAAAATTGGAGTCCCTATTAGAGAATGAACATAGATTCCTTGGAGAGAGTACAACTAAGAATGACAAAAAATAATCTGTAATATTAGAAATCTTCCACTGGGTTCGAGTCCACGGACTGCCACATGTGTTTGTAAATTTCATTGATCGATTTTAGGAGTATTGTTGGTTGTTGGAAGGAACATAATAATTGATATTGGTTCAGGAGTAATTTATCGAGAGGACTTCCCTAAGTGGTTAAGGCCCCATTAATTGCTCTTTCCATTCACATATGCATAGCCTACGTGAGTTGCAGTTGGGATGTGTGTACATGCTTAGATTGATATGCAGGATTCGAAGTTGCATAATAAATCGTAAGCAGTGTCCACCAACCTTTAACTGTCTTCGTGGTGCGATGTATAAGGTGTTGATTTTCGGTGTGAGCATCCTGGGTTCGAGTCCACGGACTGCCACATGTGTTTGTAAATTTCATTAATCGATTTTAGGAGTATTGTTGGTTGTTGGAAGGAACATAATAATATGAAGACAGGTTGAAGAAGCTAGGCTTACATTCGTTAGAAAGACGCAGAGTTTCATATGATATGATATGATAGATATGATAGAGGTGTTCAAGTGGGTAAGTGAGATAGGCTAAATGCAGGGGATATGAAAGATGTACTGAAGCTCAGCGATAGCGAGAAAACTCAAACAAATGGTTTCAAATGGGATACTTTTCGTTTCAAGAAATATAGGCAAATACTGGTTTGGTAAGAGTTGTATATACCTGTGGAACAGGCTACCTAGCGCCATAGTGCGATAAAGAATGATAGAGAGCTTCAAAATACAATTAGATAGACATATGGACAAGATGGGTTGGGAGAAGAGGGATCTGCCTTGTGTGGGCCAATCGGCTTTATGCGGGCTCCGATTTTCTTATTTTTTCTTCTTCTTTTCTGTGTATGAAGGAGGCAAAAGGCAGGTTACTAAGCTATAATACCATATACATATCTCTCTTATTGATACCTTTCATCCACTTAAAACACCTCTATCATTATTTTCTCTACATATTCGTCTTTCTAGCAATATGATAGCAATATTAACTAATAAGTCAGTCAGTCACAACTAATAATTATTATAATGTTTATAACACACACACAAACACACATATTATATATATATACAGTATATGTGTGTGTGTGTGTGTATTAGAATATACAATGGGTGAAGCATTAGAACAAAAATAGATTATTGGTGAGTGGGAGGAGTATAATCTGTGATTAGAGGACCAGGTGGATCCTCTAATCACATTTAATTGGTACCATTGACTGCCTTGGTCCTTTAATTACAATTTATACTCCTCCCATTCCCCACTACCTCTTTTCTTAGTTGATACAATTTCTATATTTAACTGAATATTTAATAGTGGATGCTAACGTGCTATTAAGAATATGTACGTATTGTATGTATGAATGTATGTATATATACTGTATATATATATATATATATATATATATATATATATATATATATATATATATATATATATGGGTAGAGGAGGAGGTAATTAGTTAAAAGTGACTTAACTATAACTGTAATGATATTGGAGTTGGACATTATTGAATTTATATATGTACTTTGGCACATGTTGCTTAGAAGAGGAATACAAAGGAGTACAAAGGAGGAGAGAGAGAGAGAGAGAGAGAGAGAGAGAGAGAACATAACATAAGAACAACCTAAGATAATGGGAGTCTGCAGAAAGCCAATTGGCCCACACAAGGCAGATCCCTTTCACACCCAACCCATCTTGATTAGAGCAATGCCCATATTCACCTTATTTACTAATACTATATCAAAATATCTTGGTAATAAATCAAGCACTTGATGTAGGTCCTAGAACAAACTATTACCATATGAATCCATATATTTAGTCTAAACAAATCCTCTATGGTGTTATCCTAATGCCCTATTTATTATTTATAATGGGGGTTGGGTGTGAGTGGAATCTGCCGGTTGTTGTCCAGTCGGCTCTCTGTTTTCCCATGTTGACCTCTGATCGTTTTGGTGAGGTAAGTCCTCATGGTGTTAGTGAGTTGGGCCTATTATTAGGCCTTATAATTAGTGTTGGGTGTGAGAGGGATCTGCCGTATATTAGCCGATCGGCTTTCTGCAGACTTCCATTGTCTTATGTTCTTATGTTCTTATATGTAAGTCCTAGGACTTAACACATGATAGAAATCGTCCTTACGTATTCAAGTTCAGTGATAGCGAAAGAACTCGAACAAATGGTTTCAAATTAGATATTTTTTCGTTTCAGAAAAGATATAGGCAAATATTGGTTTGGTAACAGAGTTGTAGATAGGTGGAATAAGCTACCAAGTGTTATAGTGGAATCAAGAACTATAGAGAGCATTAAGAAAAAACTAGATTGGCATATGGGCGAGATGGGTTGGGTGTGAGGGGGATCTACCGGGTGTGGGCCAATCGGCGCTTGACAGACCCTCATTGTCTGTCCTCTGACCGTTTTGGTGAGGTCGATCCTCATGGTATTAGTGAGCTGAGCCTATAATTAGGCCTTGTAATTAGGGTTGGATGTGAGAGGGAACTGTCTTGTGTGGGCCAATCGGCTCTCTGCAGACTCATTTTTTTATGTTCTTATATTGAGAAAGATTGAACACATTAGGCCTACATCCTACATATATATATATATATATATATATATATATATATTCACTTTTGGGGAGAGGAGGTAGTAATAATTAATAGTAGTTGCTAAAATATAACTGTGTAAGGATATTGGAGTTGGACATTATTGAATTTATATATGTTTGGTACTAGGGTACAGTCTTTCTTCTATTCAACTGCTGAGCTCTGGAACTCTCTCCCAGAATCAGTCTTTCACTCTTCCTATGACTTAAATTGCTTCAAACTTCGTGTGTACGCACTGTGCCCTTGTACAGAGCAAGAAGCTGAGCAGGGGTAAAGAACTCCTTGAGGCGGTTGAGCACATCCAGCTTCTGGGAGGCTGCCTTAGCAAGACTGGTAATATGGTCCTTCTAAGTAAGAGCAGAAGAAGAGAAACCAAGAATATTGAGAGACGATGAATGATTGATGTTTGTATTGTTGAAGTATAAGCGATAGTCTTCTGGCAGTTCCGGACGGGTAGTAAGATGGAGAAATTGGGTTTCGGGAGCATTAAAAGCAACAAGGTAAGGTGTTCTGCTTTGTAATCTGCAAATTCGAAGTGGTTAAGGTATTCCCCATCTGTATGTATTCCTTTTTTTCATGAAGACATTCTAAAGATCACTTGAAAACCGTAGGTGAGATCGTGTCGCCCAGTCCATTTCCCAATCTTTATCTTCCCTATGTCTGTATGTAACCTGAACATGGCATATATATATATATTATACAACACACACACATTTCCATTTACAAGTGGACAAGGATTCACTATTAACCCGGGAGCTGCGGGGAGACTCTTAAGAGTTCCCCCGGCGCACTGCGGGGAGACTCTTAAGAGTCAGAGAAAAAAAAAATCAACTTTTGACATCGAATTTTTTTTTTTTTTTTTTTTTTTTTTTTTTTTTTTTTTTTTTTGGCCCCTGGGCCATGCAAAATCTCAGTCCTCTACCTCCCCTCCTTCCCCACTTTCCTCCTCTCCTTCAGTTATCACCTATGTTCCCTGTTATTCCCTTATTCTGAGGTATATTTTCGTGCTAACATTAGAAATCCGATTGGAGGGTGTGGTCATCACTGATAGCAAGCGAGTGCAAGAGAGAGAGAGAGAGAGTATCGATCGACTGTGTCTCAGTGGCCTTGGGGGAAATTGGCGGGAAAGCAGATTGCCTCACCCATACATTATACAACTCGCGGGCTATATCTCCGATTTTGACCATCCAAACGCTCTTTTCACTCGTTTTATTGTTGTTTCAGGTTAATACCTTTAAAATCAACCCATAATAGGCGCATATGGATAAGTATTAATGCTATTAATGGCACAATGAATATTTTAGTGGCGGAAACACCTCAAATACGTCAGCACAGGGGGACGTTTCCAATTACCCCCATGCGCACTTCAGAGGTTAAAAGCACCTATCCTGCCATGTATAATTCTACTCACAAACATACAACCACGTGCTCACACACACACTTACACAAACACAACTTTATATTCACAATCACAGAAACATTTCGTACTTTCATTCACAAACCCATTCGTAAATATTTCCATCCACACCGTTACCATTCATTTGTACACACACACACACACACACTGAAGAATCTCAATTTCCCAAGCTTGGAAGAGAAGACGTGTGAGGGGTATATAACAACGATTTACAAAGACTTTGTTGTGAGGTAACCTGGTAGGATCAAAGGGCACGTGTTTAAACTAAGAAAAATAGATGGAAATACGATATGAACAAATTTAGCTATAAAATCAAGCTTTGTATACGTGGAACACTTGTGGTGGTGTCCCGTAGCCTACCCAGTGTGGCTGGGCTGCGAGACACCACTGGTAGTGTCACGCAGCCCAGCCAGTGAGGCTGGGCTACGGGACACCACTGGCCGGGCTGCGTGACACCACTGGTGGTGTCCCGTAGCCACTTCGTATAATGTAATCTAAATAATTTAATGTGAAGTACTTACTGGTATCCATAGCTTCAGTATTTTGGTGATAGAAGTCCTTTTCTGCAGCCCCCTTTCCCTCAGTATTACTAACTAGATTAGCTTTAGGTGAATTCTTGTGAGCAATCTTTATATGTTCTGTATTTTGGTCAATACTTTGTGTCGATTCTAATGCATTGCTTATATCTTCCAAGTTGCTTGAGTCATCCAGTGTTCCATATCTTTCTTTAGGCTGGCTAGGGTTTCCAAGCAGTTTATATTGAAGCAATTCTACTGAACTTTGGGATTTCATATCCTCAGTATTTTCAATTCTTTGGCCATGCCTCGAAAAGCCTGAAATACATAAAGAAACATATAAGCCAATACTCAATAACAGGAAAAAAAGACTCGTAACTAGAGGGGCAGTAACATGTTATAGTATATCTTGGGTACAGTCATGTTAACTGGGGAAAACAATTATAATAAAAATACCTTGGTGGTCTCCAGGTTAAGCTGAAATGTCGGCCTATTGTAGGAAGGCTTTGACATCATTATTGGTATTTCCAATTTCTCTTTCCGGATGGTCATGGCTGAGATCAGCAATCATAAAGAACCTAATCGATACCGATCTCACAATTTGTTGCAGCTGTTCTGGAAAACATTATCTCGCAATTCACGTACAATACACTAATATGGCGATTCACTACATATATTTGCAGAACAAATCACTTGTATGATACACATCACTAACAAAATGTATTGTACATACACCTACTAAACACAGCAAGTTGTCTAGAGGCACATATCTTCCTGCTTAAATACTGGGACAGCTTAATTGCCCGCATCACTGCTCATCACACACTCAGCATTGATTGTCTCGCAGTCACATGACGTCACACAGCATTGCCAATAGATTCCCTTCTTTCTTCACATCCATCGCTAATTGTATCAACAAATATTATTCTTTCCAAAACTGCTGAAAGCTTGGGAACACGATTCAAGTGGCTGATCACTCTAAGGGGAGATGGATCGTTTTTCTAGATCCCCTTCTCCCTCATGTTTAGACCCATTACTTTTCAGATATTTTACTTTTCAGATATTTTCCCAATTAGTTTGTTGATAATAAGACCTTTCACCCCATTTCCTTGTCAATATTAAGACCTTCCATGCTATTTAGGTGTCTATTTTTTTCCTGGCGAACGATAGAGAGCCTGTAATTTTGGAAGAACCGGCTTTCGGCCAGGACATTTCTCTACCGAAAAATGTACAAATTTATCTAGAAGGGGGATCTAATGGATCTTATTTATAAGTTTGATGGAGGTCTAGGGAAGAAACTAGAACAATAATAATCAAATGAAAAAATCGACCAAAAAGTGAAACATCCCCCCTTAAACAAAACCTCCAAATCATGTGAATTACATGGCTGATCATTAAGGGGTTAATAAAACCCATAAGTCGTCTTATGCACTTCTGGTTTAAGCCAAGTACCTCCACTGGAGTTAAGAATCAGACCAGCAAGTAGAGGTCTTAAAATCAACAAACTAATGGGGTGAACGTATTAAAATCTCAAAACTAAAAGGGCTAAACATGAGGGAGAAGGGAATCTAGAATATCAACATACGTCCCCTTAAATGATGGTGAGTAAGACGAGGGATCTAATTTCACAAAACACTAAAGACATTTTGTTAATAATCGTCATCTGTATAAGACTCATATAACATAACCTACTGATATCATTAAAATGAAATTACTATATCGAAGTCTCACACACAGCTGCGGCATGAGTTATGTTATCATTCCTACAACAATATTGTAGTTATCTCTCTCTCTCTCTATCTATCTATATATATCTATATATATATATACTGTTATGCCCTGTTTTTCTACAGGTTTAACTTGGGTAATGTGAGTTCTAACTGACTGGGTATATAAGGCTGCATGCACAATACAAGGTATGAGGAATAGAGAACACAAAAGAAACACACGGTAACAAGACACACGATCACGTTTATTAATATACCACTTCTGAAATACTCGTGCAAGACAAATGATAGAATTGAACAACACTAGCATAAGTGGATCTGGATGGAGCCTAGTCTCCCACTTCCAACGTTCAGGTATTAATCTTCTGATCACTGGCTTATTTAACAGGTTTATATACCGAAGACCATCAATGTTACTTATAGATTCATATTCACTGTTAGATTTATTACTGGTAGCTCTGGTGCACAAGTAATAGTTCACAGACTAGATTAGACACGCGTATTTTAGAGCACAGGAATTCTAGTAACCTCAGGGGGGTACTGATCTAAGTTTTATATTCTTATGGCAGAAATACGTAGAACACAAATCAGTGGGCGAACGTTAGATATCACTAGGGTTTTACTCCTATGTAGTAATATCTGGATAAAGGTAATTACGAGAGTTAATGTCGCCAGTTAATTAATAAACACTGATATGCTTAGCACTTCCCAACTGGAATGGTTATATATGAATTACACTGGGCAAAGATATAGCCACTTCGTAGAAATATTAATAAGTGAATCTCTAAATAGCACTGTAACAATGTAGTACTGATAGAGTGAATCTTGGGTAGTATTTGATTGGTCTGGTCCTGGTTATCTTGCGTCCGTGATGTTGGGGGCTAACGACTGGTTCCGCGGCCGTCCAGGTTGTCCATATGTAGGAAGTTCTCAAATACGTGGACAGGTCCTTCTATCCAAATCTGCCACGGAGTCTGCCAGCTCTGGAACTCACTTCTCAGCAACCAACAAGGATAGAGCTCAAGGTTAACTCTGGTGACCAACCTGGGTTGGTGTCTATCTTTCAACTGATTTTACTGGGGGCTGGAGCTGGGTTTATAGGCTCGGTTTTGGGCCCTGTAGGCCATAGGGATCTCGAGTCTTATGGACTTATTTGAGCTCTCAATAGATACGGGGACTAGGTAAGGTGGTGATTACTGTTGTGGCACATGGCTATAGGAAGCCTTCATCATATGATATAACCGAGCCTTAGTAAGAGGTACTATTTTGGCTATACTGGAAGTATTTAGGGGAGAGAGACTGGATCTACTTTGCGAGGAGGATGGGGACAGCTGTGATAGGAGCGTCTCTCTTAGATTGTTCAATCTTCATTCTATGGTATAGCTGAGGTGCTAATTTAGTGATCAGAGTATGCAAGAAAGGTAAATGGTTTATTGTGAGTTAATAGAGGTTAGTAAAGGTGTTAGTCATGCATGGTTAGTTCATTGATAGGATGAATTCCTGTGCTACCTGGCAATGACCCGGAAGTCAAAACAAGAGTCAGGTATACCTCCGCAGGGGTGGGGGTCTCCCTCCTCGGGTGGGTAAAAAGGGGTAGTTGCGCGCCCTCTCTCTGTGATGGTCGTCCGGCGGCTGTGGCTAGGGGCATGCCATATCACCAGTGTTTGTAATAACCCTCTGTGTATGAGACAGATGTGGGTGTCCTTAATACCAAAACCGAAGGTGCCTTGGCTAGCTGGTTTTAATCGGTTGGTTGTTAATTGTATGGTTTGCTGGATGTGGTGGAGACTGGGTTGCTAACTCTGCCACATTTATCTGGAAGTATGGCAATAGAAGTTCGTTACTGGCGAGGCGGCTAGCCTCGCACCGACGACCATTGGGTGCAGGGTTGTGAATGGGTTGTAAGAGAATAGATGGCATGCAAGGGGTTAGTAAAGGTCTAATGTTGTTCCAGCCTACTAAGGGAAGGTAGGCTGGATAGGAGTATATACATAAAAGGTTGGAGAGCGTTAGCAACGGAAAAATCAAGGATCTTCAAGAGGTATGAGGGAGAGGCTAGGTCGGACAAGAGTCGAGGAGCGCAGGGTGTTAATGAGAGCGGGGGAGTTCAGGGGGGCTACGTGGAAATTTGACCCTAAGGTCTCTGGGCGTGGGGGTGGCATTAGGCTACAGTTGATATTGGAGTTTGAAAGGACAGTGAAAGTACGTTAGCCAAATGCTACCGGGGGATGCAACTATGGGGTGGTATACGAGTCTGGAAAAGATAGAATCATGTGGACTGTGGGGCTCTGGGGGGAGAAGGAGATTAACTGTAGGTGTGTGCTTGACTGTGGATAAAGTAGGGAAAAACATGTTGTATTATTACTCATCAATACGAGGGGTTATGGACACTATTAGTTGGCACGAGTTTTTGTACGTCTAGTTGTCCCTGGGAACTGCGTTTTCTATGAAATATAGACCAAAGAAAAGCGGCAGTTCGTAGGGGTACTTCGTTATTGTTTCGTGATACTATGAGGGCAATGGACAAAGAAAAGGTTATCTATACAATCTCTGGTTGGGGTAAGCATTAAGTTATAGCATGGTGGCTAACATCTGTAGTCATAGCTGTCTAGGTCTTACGGGGGCAATGGTTCTATATCACTGGTGTACCCGTGGGTATCTTAATCTCTTATTAATTTGGACATGGGGTTTTAACATCTACTTCTCGGATGGAAGAACATACATAGATATATGACTGTCTGATTGGTTGGCATTGGCTCAACCTAGGGACAGGGCATGGGTGTTTTTAATATGAATGTATATTCCTGTTCATCATCATGTAGGTAGAGTCGGGCGGGTAAGAGGTGTAGGACACGAAGCAAAATGGAGTAGTGTGGACTGTGGATACGAAGGAGTGATTGGAAGACGTATAACAATTGTGGAAAAGTAAATGGAAAAGATGAACACAATGGCGGATAAAGATAACTAACCTAAGGATTGAATACATAGATTTATGGGGCGATGGTGCATAGATTTATGGGCGATTGGTCTTCAGAAACTTAGTCTGGCAAGACAAGGTATTTTAGGGTATGTTGATATTAATAATTGACCTAAGGATTGAATGCATAGATTTATGGGGGCGATTGGTCTTCAGAAACTTAGTCTGGCAAGACAAGGTATTTTAGGGTATGTTGATATTAATAACAACCTAAGGATTGAATACATAGATTTATGGGGGCGACTGAGCACGGGGGTACATATATCTATACTCGTCATGGAAAGGGAGATACGAGGTAGCTTTCCTGCATCTCTCCTGATAATCGTCTGCAGATTGGTCATAGTGAGTTTATCCGAATTAACAGGCCTAAATCAATACAATAACTGGCATAGGGTTATCGGGTATATAGAGTCATGGTTAAAGGTTGGGAATCTATAGTTAGTGGATAAAACCACGGGAGGTTAGAGACTTAGAATTGGCTATGATTGTTATATAACTAAATACAGGGCTGACGTAATCACGATCTGATTTGGTGTGAAATGGAAGCTAAGGTGTCTTAGATCGCCTCGAACCTACACAATGAAAGTATTATAGCCTGTATGGTGGATACGTAATTAAATACATACTTAGGTGGTACATCAAGAGTATCAGTGAGTAAAGTATTGTGGTTTGTATATTAGAAGACTGTGATTGAGAGACGTATCATATGTGGAATGAATTGAGAGAGAGGGAGAGAGACCAAATCGGAAAAGGAAAAGGGGCCTGGGATCTCGTTGGGGATGGTAGTTTCGCTCTCAGGATTTTCGTTCCTGTGGCTCGTTAGGGTTGGAGGTTTCGCTCTCAGGATTTTCGTACCACAGCGTTCCTGTGGTATTTTATATACTGTATATGAAAATACCCAGTTTCTTAATCTTATCCTAGGTAGTAAACAGGTTGACTTTGGCTGCCGCAAGAGTGCCTACATACCACCAGAAGGGGTAGGATGTGAGAAGGGTACGGTACCAGGTGGAATCCATAGGTGGCGCATCCACACCTAAAGTCCACAGCCAGGAAAGTTTTTGACAGAAACCTCACCCAGAGGTAACTGGATTTGAACCAGCGAACCTGGGTTACCTGAGCCAAGCGACTAGAGTACAGTGACTCAGTGCTCTCAGCCTGTGTGGTTGTCTATTACTTATATAAGTGTCCGTGTGTATGTGTGTCAAGGGACTGGAGTTCTCGATAACGGGCTCCAGTCCTGATGGGATTCTTGACTTACAGTGTGCTGGATTAATAATTTCGAAGGGTTGATAGCCTCTGAGTTCCTATTTAAACTAACTAAGTATGTGCGTGATAGATTAACACAATTTGACTTAAGCTGAGTGACAATTTAAAATATCAGTGAGATCATTTTAAATGATGTTGAAAAGCCTCTGATAGAATATAATTATTACAATAGTAATATGCAAAGATATTGTTTTTATTCACGTTATTAACTACGATACATAATTAATTTACTACAGACAAACGCTGTTTTATATGTATGTAAAATTCAGCAAATAGTATATCAATAGGGATACAACATAAAGTTGAAGTTTGTTTCAAGGCAGATACTATACATAGGCCCGTTTACCCACTAACTGAACAGCTGTTTGTGGCTTGTTTTTGTTTTTTGTTTTTTGGTGGGCTAGACGGCCAAGGTTTGTTTTTAAAAAGTGTTAATTAGTCTTTTGTCTGTGTACTTCTACATATTTATTGTTTAATATAGTTTTTTAAACTTACTTAATTTAGTAGTTAGACAATATATAATACTACAGGGTATATATGATTGCTCTAATTATATCTGTGCCTAAAACAATGTACAGTACCCTCACACTCACAAAACAACATTTACACTATTATCTACAACCCTATACATTTTCTACATTAGTTTCCTACTGTACAGCACAAACAACACTGAATATCATGGCTGTGAACACATACAAATATCACAATCTCTATTGCTTGCCACCTACATGTACAGAAACACATACACACGCTCAGTGAGTAGCCTAGGGCCAGCCAGGACTAAATATAATAACCAGTTGAATTTTCGAGGCCTGATGCTGGTCCCTTTCATTAAATCCAATACCCACTTCAAATAGATTTTCCTTCTCTGAATTTACACTTTCCCCTCCGAAACAAACAATACCACAGCACCCCATCTCACCGTAGCTAACACCATCCCTAGACTTAGGCAAGACCTTGACTATTCCTCCCCTACACACAACTGACTGCATGAATCGGTCACACTTCCACAGGACAAAGCACATGCACTTAATTCACAGTTCCATTCAGTTTTTACACAAGAGCAAGCAGACTTGCTGGAACTGTTACCATCACTACACCCACCTATACCTCCACTGACTATACATACCTGTGAAATCGAGAAACTTTTATCTGAGGTAGACGTTAACAAAGCGACTGGACCAGACAATATACCCTGCAGGACACTCAAGGTAAATGCTGCCATTCTTGCCCCTATCCTGTAGATTATATTCTCACAGACCATTGACACCGGAGAACTTCCCCATGACTGGCTATTGGCAAATGTGACACCTATTTTTAAATCCGGAGATAGAACCCTCACCTGTTAACTATAGACCTGTTTCAATTACCTCAGTTCCTTGCAAAATTTTAGATCTTATCACCCACTGACATTTAATGGACCATTTAGATAGGCAAAACATACTGATTGACGCACAGCACAGCTTTCGTCCCAAACGGTTGTGCGAGATAAAACTACTTGTGACCACACATGACATTTTCCAAACCCTTAACGACCCCAAAATTCAACAAGTAGACGCCATAGAACTAGACTTTGCCAAAGCCTTCGACAAAGTCCCCTACCAAAGACTGTTAGCCAAGTTAGATTATTATGGCATCCAAGGACTACTTCTTCTCTGGATTAAGATTTTCTTGACCAATCAGGATCAACGTGTTGTTCTCGAGGGCTCTCATTCTTCTACTATGTCTGTAACTTCTGGGGTCCCACAAGGCACCATCCTGGGTCTCCTACTTTTCCTTTCCTACATAAATGACCTCCCACTATTGCTTACTTCTACTACTAGACTTTTCGTAGATGATAGCTTAGTTTATAACCAATTACTAATAGCTACGATTGCCTTCGACTACAGGACGGCTTAACTGCTCTTGAAGAGTGGGAAGCCAAGTGGCAGATGACATTTAGACCAGACATATGTCACCATATCCGCTGCACCCGTTCGAACAAAACCATCCCATTTTCCTACAAACTCCATGGCACTTTTCTAGATACTGTTCCCTCCCACAAATATTTGGGGGTCCACATCTCAGTGGACATGAGGTGGACCACTCACATTAGCAGCATTAGAGCAAAGGCTTACATGGCCATGGGCTTCCTGCGCAGGAATATAACTAAGTGTAACGCAAACAGTAGAGTGGGTAATAGCCTATGTTATAAAAATAGATTCAACTTTGAGGAGATATTAGCCTAACCTAACAACCTTACCTAACCTATCCTAGTATTATGAGTGAGGGCTGCCGCCCCCACACCCCGCTGGTTGGATAACAGTGCAAAAAACACAATATTGTTGGACATGCCTTAATCTGGCAACGAGTGGTAGCGAGAGGGCCGAGAGGTTCACAACAATAACATGAGTGCGGCGGCAGACTTATGTTAAAATAACAAATCATCGTATTTATTACCCATTAATTTCCGGAAAAATTTGCAAAAAATTCTTAATCTATATGTTACTTTGCCATCAGTGCCCATCACTGCTAGCTGTGGTGCGGCTCGTAAATATTGTCCAACTAACCCTTACTTATCACCTAGTACATTTGGTAAAAGACTAACCCTTACCTATCACCAATTACATTGAATACAAGACTAATCCTTACCTATCACCTAGTACATTGGATACAAGACTAACCATTACCTATCACCTACTGTAGTGTTACAATAGAAAACATTTGAGATAACTTATACTAAGGGAAAACTAAGGTACTGTACCTCATTCATCGTCGTGGTCGTCGTCGGTGTTGGAATTTGAATCTGTGTTGGAGTCGGTATCCGAAGCGTCGGGGTTGGCGGGAGGAGGAGGTGGTGGTGGTGGTGGTTGGGTGTCAGACAGAGGAGGATACAGCTTGGCATCCTCAGTCAAGAAGGTATGGAAAGAGTTCTTCTTATGCTCCTTAAGGAAGAGGTATCGGCCGATATATTGCTTGAGGAAATTAGTTCTAATACCAGGTAGGGCGACGAATATACTCCCTTACGTCCCTCCATAGGCACTCGATATTTTGAGTGTGAATGTTTTTATTGACAGGATTAACGAAGTTAAAAGAATGATTCACTGACTCATGAGAATATCCTTCCTCTTTAAGTGTATTATATACACGCCAGCAGTCACTGTACACAATTTTTCCGGCCTTTATATATTTAAAAAATATTGGCATGAGTGTGGCTCTGTTTTTAGGGAGGGCCTCAGCGTCTTTGTCGAGCAATGGTACTATGAATTTGTTCTTGGTACTGTACCTCTCTCAATACCACCAAAAAGCCACACTTGGCCAAGGATGCGTCCAACGTTATGCTTTCATCTAACCACTATTGTTTCATCAATCTCGACCACCCCACCATTACCCCCAATTGGTGGTTGTTGACTAAACCAATGTTCTGTAACCTCGCTGCAAAAAGACCGCCAATCAACACTAGTTTGCAGCCCGATTTCAATGTTATCAATGTTAAATTCGTGGCGGCACAGGTAGACAATTGTTGTTTTGCCTGTTTTGGGGTTAACTTGTTATCTTAGAGTACAGGGGCGTCCACACTTAACACAATCCACTTTAATTGGAGGGCAACACGCCATGGTTTTTTTAAGGTATTTAAACTTGGCTCATTTTTCGTAAACACTTTCTCAATAATGTAAAAAAAGGAAGGTCTACAACCACTGCAGACGGAAGCCATGAATCGAGTGGTGAAATCACAGGCACGGTGGAGGTGGGGGAAGGCGTGGGTGGTTGTGAGGGGTTGGGACATGTGACCTGATGCTACGTCATTAACATGATTGATTGTTATTGGGGTAGCATTCAAGGAGACTACATCAGGACTCTTCTCCTTCTTACCTCTGACCGGGTATAAGCTATCCTAGATTCCTAGTGTTTACTAGCCTATACCCCTTTGAAAGGACATTAGCCTTACCTAACCTATCCTAGTATTATGGGTGGGGGCTGCCGCCCCCACACCCCCGCTATTAGACATCTTTGACAGATTTTTGGTGTATTTTTCTGTGAAAAGGGTATTTTTTCAATTTGTCAATAACGAAAATCCTCCATGCGGACTATATGGAGAAAAATATGGCGAGTCTGTTGGTGCCTACTTTCCCTAATAAAATGTTTCTAATAAGGCGGATGTAGTGTCCTTGAATATTATCGTTATTGGCAGGTGTGAAACACACCTGCGCAGGCATTGCATAAATGAAAGAATATGGTGGAGCGAGAGGGGTGCACCAACGCAACAGAAAATGGCGATCGGGTGAGAGGTGCGAGATGTAGGGATTTTTTTTTTTAGATTTAGGGAATTGTTTATAATTAATTACCGGTGGGATGGATATATATGACAATGAAGTACATACATGCCATTACTAATATATTTGCCTAAATAATATATCCATGATTTCGATCCGGTGTTAAACTGGATGAATTCCTTTTTTGTTTTCGATAAAGAATATGTTCACCTGATATATATATATATATATATATATATATATATATATATATATATATAGAAGCAATACTCTCTTGTTGCGGGAATCGGAGTCGGATGATAAATTGCCATTTTTAGATGTTCTAGTGGAAAAACAGAATAGTTCATTTAGTACTTCTATATATAGAAAGCCAACCTTTACAGGACTTACAACACAATTTAATTCTAGCATTCCCATACAATATAAGGACAAATCTAATTATTACTTTAGTCACCAGAGCCTACCATATATGTTCGTCTTACATGTCCGTCTACCTCGAATTTGAATTCTTACGTAAAACACTGACACTTAATGGCTTTCCAATAAATTTCACAAATACCTTGATTGGTAAGCAACTAAATAAATTAAGAACCTCCTCAACTCCGATCCTTACAGCTCAGAAAGCCATTGTTTATTTCACTATCCCATTTCTAGGCAACAAATCATATTCAATTCGAAATAAAGTCGCTAAATTGATTCGTGAACATTACCCGCAAATATCACTGAGAGTGGTATTCAAATCTCCCCAAACTTTGTCTCACTTCTTTAAAATTAAAGACCGAATCCCCGATTCTCTACAGTCCTCGGTGGTGTACTCCTTTAAATGTAGTCGATGCAATACGACTTATATTGGTCAGTCCAAGAGACATCTCACCGCCAGGATCTCGGAGCATCGGGGTAGGTCATTTAGAACTAACCGACCTCTTTCAAATGCTTCCTTTTCTGCCATTCGAAATCACTCTGAATCATCTGATCACCCCATAAAACCCTCCGATTTTTCAATTCTCACCACTGCCCCAAACACAGTCACACGACTCCTGTCGGAGACCCTGCTCACCCAGTTACATAAACCCAGCCTGGGTGTGCACGACTCTTCCACTCCTCTACTCTGTTTCTAATATGTAAAGGGTTAGTTCTTATATATATATGAAAACATTTGTTATTAACTTCGCCCCCCCCCCCTTCTTTTATTGCTCACATAATATTTCTTCGTCTCTCATTTTATTCTTTCACTTTTCTAATTCTAATATGTATTAGGTTATTTTTATAACTATTAATTTTAAGTTTTATTCTAAATTTGTTAAATTTAGTTATTAATAAGAATATTTACATTAGAAAATTACTCTGCCATTCATATAGGCTTTTATTTCATTTCAGTTCAGGTCTGAAGATGGTTTATGCTTAAACCGAAACGTTACCAAAATAAAGATGTTTGTACCAGCGCTGGTGTTGATTTATATATATATATATATATATATATATATATATATATATATATATATATATATATATATATATATATATATCACATTTGTGAAATATACCGTGGACTTACCGTATTTCTTTCCTTGTTTGTACATACTAAATAATAAGTAGACGCTCTGAAACTGTACACCAAACTGCAACAAGGGCGCCGAGTCAGCAGTGAATGATGTCCCTTACTTCCCCAATAAACAATACAACAAAGAGTGGGAGAGCAAGCACTGGGTGGTCACAGGTTTAGGGATTGAGGCAGAGAGTGAACGACCAGAACCTTCCACTTTACTGGTTGGCAGCCTACTGAGCCTTTCTGGTTACAAGCTGCTCTTCCACCCTGCTAAACTAAAACAAGTGTTCTATAAAGGTATGACAACGTGATTATATATATATTTCTATGGTATAGCTCAATTAAAAAATGTGCAAGCTATTTCATCAGTCAGTTACGTTATAAGACACAGCTGTCTTCTCTATTCCATAATTTTGATTCGTTGGCACCATAACATATTCAGTATCAGAGACGTCCTTTTCATCATATTCTGGGCACTATTAGACGATTTTATTAAGCTTAGGAAGGACTTCTAGCAATAATAAGGCTTCAAAATATCTCGACCAACCCTTTTAACTACCACAGATCTTTCCTAAGCTGCATAATATTGCTTAATTAAATATAGCCAACCAAAAAAATATAACACGCCACTAGTACTCAAAGGGTTAATGGTAAAAATATTTCGAATTTTCATTTGCGTGATTCACTAGACGTTTATAGAGCATATCAAATGTTCCTAAAGTTTATTTTTCTTTCTCTTTACCTGTGGACGGTAAATTGCCATGTCACCGGTTTGACAACGATTGTGTAGCACCATTTGTTGTTGATTATAAAAACATTGCATGATTATGAGGCAGACACAGAGTACTTTGATATTTGTCCATAGAGTACCGATAAATCAGCAGCTACGGACCTGAATTTACATTTACTGTCAGCTGCATTCATAATACATAATTTAATATATATGTACTGTATACAATGCATGTATTCAATTACTTGACAACAAATACCTTAATCGTGTGTGATCCAGTTTAGTGTACCAAATATATATTTTTAATTTATCTACACAAGTGTGCTGGATGATTAAACCATTGAGAGTCATGTTAAGCACTTTATATATATATATATATATATATATAGATTATATACAGTATATATATATATATATATATATATATATATATATATATATATATATATATTGTGACGCACCCAGTGCTGTGCAACGCAACCTGATTGTACTCCTTGGTACTCTACTGTACCGCCCGTGATCTGGCTACCGTCAGCCGCAATGTATATTGAGTGTGACAACTTATAACTATGTTCTTTGTATCTCTGCAAAGGTCTCGTCATGTGCTAACCAGTGGTGGGTTTTGTTTTAAGCCATGTCGAGACCTTCCATTTAATATGTAGTATCAATAGAGAAGTTGATAGATAAGACAATGGGAGTTCAGAGAGAGAGAGTGAGTTAGGCTTCAGAGCAAGAGGGTAGCAACGCGTCGCGCTGCCGGCCGGGTGGTTGCCAGACGTATGGACTGGTTGGCAGCCTTGCGCTTATAGCTAGGCGCGACAGGGTTGGTAGTCCATTGTTGCCGGCCCATGTTGTCGTACAGCACACTGCCTGGAGGCTTGGCTGCGTGTTCCATGACCAGGTTGCCTAGAACCTTTGAGATTCTAACATCCCTTGCCCTCTCTCCCAATTTCTCACGGTTGCACTCTTTCTCTCTGACGACATTACTCTCATTTCATTCTTCTCTCTATTTAAATGCATAACCTTCCCTTGAGGTCCTAAAGGAGTTTCAGCACTCACCTCTCGTATTACTCTTAGGACAAGCATATATTTACATGTATTAGATTTAAGGGGTTAATGTGAACAGCGATCTTCTTGATGAGGATAGTTGGTGAACGTTCTACATGTTCACGAGTTATATGCCCCGCTCATCATCCCATTTGTGACTAGACTGGTGCCATGTGTAAGAGCCCGACCATGCCCAGGAGTTGTCTGTAGAGGGACGAGGACTTAGCCTTGATTTGCATACCGAGCCAGGAGCGAGTGTAGCACCCGAGACTACAGCTCGCTCGTAGTGCCGGTATAGTAGAGTAACGTAATTTATCTGTCCTTGTGTTCTCTACAGTCTTCTCCTGGGTTCTCGCTTTCGGTGCTGGGACTCGTTGTTCCTGTGACTTGGCCTGCTAGCTAGAACACATGGGGATGATGAGTGGGATATATCTTTATTTTACTATGCATTGCAGCTCTCTTTAAGTATATATCTATAACACTTTACAATACACATTACTCACACACAAGACAACACTATTAATACTTTCATGTATCAATTAACTGCACTGTCGTTTTGCTGCTGTGTCCGGAGTTCTGTTGCGTAGGGCGCATACGGACTCGGAGGGGAGACAGAGTGAGAGAAGCGAAGTAGCCTATGCGGTAGTAGGCTACCGGCGCAGTACTGTTGCCTGCAACCTTTTAGTTATTCCAAGTATAGATTCATTATTATAATAAGTGACTACTGTTTATGTTCCTCCCATGTGTATTATTAGGTATCTACTGGATCATGAACATCTTGTATGCTACATGCTAGTGCATGTTAGTAGGGGACAGTTAGTGTAGTGCACGCGCTTTCAAGTAGGCGTGTACATTTGTCATTTAGCATTTCACTGTCATACCTTTAGCCTGCTTCTATTCTACATTATTAGAGGCTTAATATTAACGTAGTTTCTTGAGTATTGCATTTCTTTAGTAATAACGTAACCTATAAATGTCTGAGGGAGTTTAGCCTCATAGCCTACCCCTGTTGTACACTTTCGCCGAGTTAAGGTACCTCGTTACCGTAGACGATAACTCTGTAGGGCGTTGGTGCTTTTGTTGTCTGGAGCATATAGTATTTGGGACTGGAATCGAGTGTGTCGTTGTCACTTAAGCCATTTCTGTCCTACGATCAAGAATCCCGAATATGTATTGCCGATCCAGCCGTAACAAAATGGCGACCTTGCACAAGATTCAGTAGTATCCTATCACATGTTTTTTGGGGAACTATTCTATGCTACCTAGTAGAGCTGGCTAGAATTTTCTTGCATATTGGAGGAATTTTTATTGTGTCATTATTGTATTGGTGGACTTGCAGATTGTTTCGTTAGGTGTCTAGAGTAGAGTCATTCAAGCATCTTTAACATTTTGTGAGTCGAGACTGCAATTAGTAATAAGCACTTTTTTTTTTTTTTATGAACAGCAATTGTTATAACCAGCACTATGTCTAATGACTCATCATTTACGGGGGAGGATAACACGGTACAGCCTAGTGACCAGCAAGTACAGCAGATATTTAGGGAGGGGAGTGTTATAAGTGGAGAGAGGGATGCCCGGGCATTTTTGCAGACACCTTTGACCGAAACAGCGCCTGCAGGCTATTGATTGTTACGGTCTTCGCTGTTTAGCCACGGTTTTGGGGCGGGACTGTCCTGACAGTTGGCCCAAGATGAATTTGGTGGCATGTTTGTTGGGTGATGGCGATGGGGGGGTGGGTGGAGTGGGGTCTTGGGGGTTCCCTGCAAGCCTCCCTTCCACTCTACCCCTGTGCTGGGCCTTCTGCTAGCGAGTCTTAGCACGATGCAGCAGGAGGGTTCTCAATGGCAAGCTGGCTTACCCGTAAACACGTCTCGGTGTGGATTCCTCATTTTGTGCTCTCCTCTTCCTGGCCTGTCTCCTGAGATGTTATTTCAGCTAGAACTAGCTAAGCTTAAGTTGCGAGAGAGTCAACAGGCTAGTATAGAACGGATTAAGCTGCAGGAGACTCAGATACAACAGGCTAGTATAGAACGGATTAAGCTGCAGGAGACTCAGATACAACAGGCTAGTATAGAACGGATTTAAGCTGCAGGAGACTCAGATACACAGGCTAGTATAGAACGCATAGAGGTTGCTAGAATCCAAGCCAATCAGGATGCAACCAGGTACCAGGCTGAAATGGATGTCGAGAAGTCTAGAGTAGAGGCCACGGGGCGTCATCTCGGTGGTGGGCACCGGGTTACAGGACTCCACTTTCGCATTTAATTAAGGTAGTACCCGCATTTGATGAGACAGCAGTGACTGAGTTTTTTGCTCGTTTCGAAAAGAAGTGTCGTGAGTATGACTGGCCGGAGGTTAAATGGGCAGCATTAGTTTCATCACATCTAGTGGGTAAGGGGTTGAAAGCCTACGATGCACTGTCACTAGACGGAGAGTGTCGTGTATGGACTGGTGAAGGAGGCTGTGCTCCGGGCCTACGAACTGCAACCCGAAACTTATAGATTGAAGTTCCGTGGCGTGAATAAGAAGAGCGACGTCAGTTTTATGGAGCACGCACGGGACTTAACAGATGCATGTAATAACTGGTTTCGGTCCGAGCACGCAGAGTCGGCTGAGGAAATTAAGCAACTTTTCTATCTGGAACAGTTTTACAAATGTACTGGAACCGATCTAACGCTGAACATTAAGGAAAAATGTCCCAAGACAGTAGAGGAGGCTGCCAAGATGGCAGACCTCAGATTATCATTGATTCGTGGTTGCGGTGCCCCTCAGAGGGCTGAGTTAGGGCAGAAGGGGCGCTTATACCCCACCCACCAGAGTTTTCGATAATAACAAATCCTATGACACACATAACCACACTAAAAGCATTGCACCTAATAACACCTACAAACACAAGTCTCTCCCATTTACTAAAGGTCAGGCCCCTTCTTCGCCCGCACAAGGGAAGAAGCCCATTGGGGATGTGAAATGTTACAAATGTCAGAAGCTAGGCCATTATTCACGTGAGTGCCCTAGTAATACTCCCGCTAAGCCGGTGTCATTGGTTCACAGTATCGGTGTGTCTCTGAAGGCTGCAGCAACTGCCCGGGGTAGGTTGTCAGCAGCTGAGGCACACGCGGTAAAGAAGCGTACGGAAGGCTCGACACCTGTCCGGGACACTTTCTGTAGCCATCGGGGACACGGGTTTGTGAGCTGGGGGAGTGAACTACGGAGGGTTGACTTGCTGAGGGATACGGGGGCTTCGCAAACTTTGTTGAGGAACTTCACAGGGAAACCGATAAATGCGGCCAGAGTTGTTGTGGTGCAGGGTATAAATGCTACGAGGTCATACCCACTTGTGAGGTTGGAGTTGAGAGTGGGAGAGGTGTGCAGGGAGCTGGGTGTAGGGATCGTTGAGTGTTTGCCAGTTGAGGGCGTCGACCTTCTTCTCGGCAAACGCTTTTGGGTGCCCAGTTCCGGGACTCCACCCTTAGTCGTTGCCGAGAGGGCGGCCGACGTGGATGGTGAGAATCGGGAATGGGTTGGGAGGTGCCAACAGGATGAGATGGCCTGTGTGGTAACCCGATCTCGCTCTGCGGCTCCTGCACAGCCTAGCACTCAACCTCGGGGACAGTGGAGGAAGGATCAGGAGAAGGTTGCTATGGGCAGGAAAAGGGACATTGATTCTGCTGCACTTCTCGGTGATTCGGTACTTGGACCTATAATAAACACGGGAGTTGACTCTGGCCCAGATATGGTGTGTAACAAGGCAGAGTTGGGTAAGACTTCGCGTGAGGCAAGAGCTGTAGCGAGAGCCACTAAGGCAGTAGAGCCTACTAGCCGGGGTAATGTCTTATTACAAAACCATCTTGATGCATTGACGCCGGGGGACATTAGTGAGCAGCAGCTGCAAGACGCTAGCCTAGCTCGTTATAGCAATGGTGCCATAGAGTTGG